>JAJOZX010000333.1:1147500-1520000 GCA_023014485.1 Bathynomus jamesi | reverse complement strand
AAAAAACCCAGAATAAAATTTGGAAAAACTTTTAAAATCTTACCTTTTCCTTGTTTTGCAGTCACGATTTAAATATTTCTCCATTATCTACAGATCTACAGAAGCTAAGGCTAACAAAGTCCCTAAGATCCACTCTAAGGTTAGCCCGAGAGAAAGGAAAGAGTAGGGGGTTAAAAGAGAAGAATAAGGGGTTAAGTAAAGAGCAAAACCTATCATTGGTGGGTTAACATTCATTCAGAAAAAGAGAAAGAAAGACTCACCATCATCATCCACCGGCCACTGCCGACAAGTCGGAAAAATAGTCGAAGAGAATAGGAAAGGGGTGAAAGATGAAAAAGTAAAATAAGAACGCTTACAAACCATGCAAACACAGTCTTAACTCAAACACTGTCATACCATGCAAACTAAAGACATGCAAGTAAAGAGAGGATGAGAAAAGGAAAAAAAAAAGTAGGAAGAGTATAACAAAAAGTGGATTAGTTTACGCTACGAGCTACATCTACGTTCGTGTTAGTCTAATTTTTTGTTTTTAATAATAATTTTATTGCTGGCATATCACACGCTGGCATGTCACAAGCTGGCATTAATCGTCAACAGATTCATCCTCGACCATCACCCCCAGAGCTCCTGTTGCTAATTGTTTTATTATTTTAAACAACGTTAATATTTTTAAAATGCCTATCTAAACGGTTCTTAAACATATTAACGCTGGTAGAGTTCACGACGGACGCGGGAAGATTATTCCATTTATTAATTATTTTAAATGTAAAAACGTTTTTAGCGATGTTAGTAATGAAAAGTCTGCCACGCAACTTAAATCCGTTATTACGAGTATTGCTATTATCGAAAATGAACAGTTTGTCAAAATTTACCTTATCGAATTTATTAACGATTTTGAAAACTTCATTAAGCTCCCCCCTTAATCTCCTAGTCTCGAGTGAATGCAAGTCTAACTCTTTAATCCTATTTTCGTAAGACTTGTACGCAATGACGGAATTATTATAGTTTCGTGGCGCGACGCTGAACCCTTTCCAGCCTATCAATATCCTCACGCAAATACGGCACCAGAACTGAACGGCATATTCTAAATGAGGCCTGACTAGGGACTTCCAAAGGGGCAATATAATATTCTTCGATTTAAATTCGAAATTACCCGCTATGAAGCCTAACATCCTATTAGCTTTTGTGCAAGACTCGAGGCACAGGTTCCTAACTTTTAAATCCTTAGATACACGTACGCCTAAATCTACTTCCTCGTCAACGCTCTCTGTCTATTACCTATCGTGTACGTGTAATTATTGTTACGAGAACCTATATGCAAAACTTTACATTTGTCTACATCTGCCACTTATCCGTCCACTCCATAATCCTATTTACATCGTCTTGGAGCCTATTTCTATCGTCCACTTTACCGTCTATTTTGGTATCGTCCGCGAATTTTGACACGTTACTGGTCAAACCTACATCTATATCGTTAATATAGATTACGAATAGCAATGGGCCTAACACTGAACCCTGAGGGACACCGCTACCTACATCCAACCACCCGATTCACTACCATTAACAACGACCCTCTGTTTCCTAGCACGAAGCCATTCTTCTAACCAGTTCTTCTAACTACTATTAATCAAATCTCTACTTTCTAAGTGATCGATGATACGATCCCTTACTACGGATTCCAAAAGTTTACCGACAATTGACGTTAAGCTAATAGGCCTATAATTGCTAGTTACTGTGCGGTCGCCTTTTTTAAAAATGGGCGTAACGTTAGCTAATTTGAAGTCTTTAGGTATAATCCCCGCTTCCAGTGACTGATTAAAAATCTTCGTTAAGGGGTCTACGATAACGTCTTTCAAATCTTTCAAATGTATGGGATAAAGCGCGTCAGGGCCTGGGCCTTGCTCACTTTTAGCTTATCGATATAATGCGCAATCTCACCCTTGTAAACAGTTATTTCATCCAAAATAGTCTCGCTACTAAATGGAACGATATCGTCCACGTCGAGGACATTATTTACGTCTTCTACGGTAAAAACTGTGGCAAAAAAGTTATTGAAAATACCCGCCATCGCCTGAGCGTCGGAAGCCAAAGCGCCGTTAACGTCCACTAGAGGGCCTATGTTATCTTTTATCGGCTTACGATTATTGACGTATTCAAAAAACATTTTTGGATTATGTTTACTATCTGCAGCTATAAGCATCTCTAAATTACGCTTAGCATTCCTAAATGATCTTTTAACCTGACGTCTAAGCTCGATATATCTATTAATGTTAGCTACCGTGCCATTGCGCTTATTAAGTCTATACGCTCTCTTACGTTCGTTTATAAACTCGCCTATTTCCCTAGTCCACCTCTTGGGCCTACCATAATTTCTAGCGCGCTTGAGCCTACGCGGAATAAACTCCCTTTCGATATTCCTCCAAATAAAAATTTGCGTCATTACTCATAAATATATTATCCCAGTCCACTACTCTCATCCTATCAAAATTAGCCCTACGAAAATCAGGGACTCTCTATTACGTTACTGTCCTTACTGTTTTCTATCGATAGCTTAAACCTAATAATTTGGTGATCATTACATCCCAAACTCTCACCTACTTCCAAACCTTCGACTGTATTTTCGTCATCCACATCTAAAATATTGTCACCGCGCGTTGGTTCGGTAACCATCTGTCGTAAAAAATTATCTTCCATGAACTCAATCAGTCTAAAACCCTCATCATTACCAGTAAATCTCGTAATTAACATTAGGGCAGTTAAAGTCTCCAACAACTATACTATCCCAATTATTAATAAGTTACTAAGAAGTGTGTAAAATCTATTGTCGGTATCGAGGGGTTGAACGGGAGGTCTATAAACAACAACGAAATTAAAGCTAATACTAGCACCCTAACTTCAAAGCATATCGCATTAATTGCTGCCGGAAAATCTATCTTAACGTCGATAGCCATAAGGAATTACGAATGTAGAACAAAACGCCGCCACCAATCCTATGTAACCTATTATTAGTAAAAAGGGTTCTTACGAATTAACAGTGAGTGCCTAATACGAAAAGATCAGAAGATATTTAGGTGAAATAACCAATATTAAAATGTTAGGTTAATTGAATGCCCGGTTACGAAGGGTACATTTTCCTGAGCACAAATCTCTTCTAGTTTAGTGTTCATAAATATTGTTTTTGACGTAATCCTAAAATTTAAACAGTGAGGCACTCTCGTATCGGGCCTATACGAGTCGTTGCCCTCTACCATCGTCACCAACATCGAGTGACGGGAGGCAACATCAATCCTATCTATTTCGTCTCTAATTCTGTCAACCCTGGCCCCTGGTAGACAGACCCTCCTCCTCTTGGTTGGATTCAGTTCAACGAATTCCTTATCCATATGACGCACTAAGGAGTCCCCAATTAAAATCGTTTCCCCCTCGTTCACATCCTATCTAACTGGGCGAAAGGGTTCGAAACCTCGATAGGGGAGGTGGGAATTC
The DNA here is from genome assembly GCA_023014485.1 of Bathynomus jamesi. NCBI lineage: Eukaryota > Metazoa > Arthropoda > Malacostraca > Isopoda > Cirolanidae > Bathynomus > Bathynomus jamesi. Next base: position 1,516,514 of record JAJOZX010000333.1, on the reverse strand, counting down.
CTATCACCTAACGTACGTGGCCTAGCTCCACCCTTAACTACTCTAAATCCCTCTCCGTCTACTAATCTCGGACCAACCTTAACCTCTTCCTCAACTCTGTCTAACCTTCCGATAAGCTATCTATACTAGAAACTAGGTTCTTAACCTCACCCTTCAACTTACTAACGTCTTCAACGTTAGTATAGGTTCGGCCTTCGTCAACTGTAAGCCGATCCCTGCCCTCATCAAGCGTTGCAAGTCTTTCCCTCACCTCGCGTACACTACGTTTTAAATCAACTATCTCTTCGCTTAACTCACAAAAGAAACAAACCGATCTCTCAGTAATCGCCGTAGGATCGCCATTGTATTCTTTAAAATCAGTATACCATCGATTAACCCAACACCTAGCACACGACCCTTTCTGCGACGGCATCGCGCAAGTTAAGGTAGTTAACGTTTATAACCGTCACAAGTTTAAATTAAATTAAGCCGGCACGCTATGAAAACTTCTAAATCGCTAAAAACACTAATATTCAATTACATAACTAATAACAGTGTGAATATAAACGCAAGTATATAAAATTCAGAACTTTCCAACAGTAAATTTATCGACAATACCCAAAAGTAGAAACAATATCAGAGAGCCCAGGGAATGCGTCCGTTCAGTAAGGATGGGCAAGAGGATGGTACAGAAGTGATTAAAATTCGAGGTAAACGCGAGGTAGCAGGGCGGGAAGGACGCAGAGTCTGAGCGAAGGAAAGGCCGGGGCGAACGAACGTGGATCTAACACGGGCCCTCGCTTAGTGGAAGCTGACCCTGTCAGATTCCCAGAGTGATAGGACCTCACGCTCAAATAAGTAGGTCGGAGGAAGAGGAGGAGGCGGCGGCGTCGTCATCTCGACAGTTGGCACAGCGGGGAGGATTGAAACAGGAGGAACCATGCATCGGAGACACGCAATTGACGCAAATACCAGGGAAACTTCGACACGTCTTACTGACGTGTCCGAACCACTGGTACATAAAATTCCGACGTGGTCTAGGGGTATAACGGCGGACCGGAAATTTTCTCAGGTAACTGGGAACTGGCAAAAGTCAAGATCAATAAGAGGTATGGAACCCTTGGCCTCTGGACCATACGGGGGGTGCAGTAAACACGGGTCACCTTCCGAGAAGAGAGGCAGGTGAGAAGAGCCAAATGTGAATATTCAAAAAGACAGGAGGCATGGACTACACCCGTACAAGTGTTAAAGGAAGAGTCGGGGGAGGCAGTTCAGTGGAGCAGAAGCCAAGGTCGAGAGGGCCGAAACTTTCTGGTACTGGGCCTTGTAAGAGACTTCCACGACAAGAGAGCCATCGTTCTGTGTCCACATCTGTCGGGGATCGCCACAACGGGAAGTGAAATCATCATAGACCGCAAAAACGTCCCGCTGTGACAGAGGAGGAGAGGCGGAAGAACGGAGGACCAGAAATGAGGGTAGTCAGAGTCAGAGTCATCGGCCCCTACGTAGGGGTCACGGAATTTACGGGGACAAGACTTATGAGAGTTCTTAGATCGAGAGAACGCGAGTGTTCCGCAGCCAGAGGTGGGTTGACCCCCTCAAAACGCGGTCTTCCAGTGATAGAGGACTCGAGGGCTTGGTTGACACCACCCGAGTGCTAATAGAAGAAGTAAATGAATGCATAAGCAAAAAAAATAAAGAAAACGGGCCCAGGAACGCGAGAAACTGCCTACCGGTAATAAAGGGAGGCCGAGGGCAAACCGCAGGGGGCGGATACCTCGTCCCCAGGGGGAGACTGTCGGTTTAAAAACGGGCCCCGCGATACGAAAGTTCTCCACCAACGGCGCAAAGTCCCCAGCCTACCCCAGTCCCACCGGCCCGGAGACCCAACCAGTCAACACGGTGACGTCCTAAGGGCGCCACCTCCGGACGACAGCTCTGAAGGCCCGTACTGGGAGCCAAAGACCTTGGTTGCTCTTCGTCCGGTCTCCCCAGTAGCCTGTCAGCCATGGGTGACCCTTCCGGGTGCTGAGCCCCCGCCAACGTAGCCCACTAGGTCAGAACACGGAAGCCCCCTGCCGCGGCAAGGTGTCCACCCCGAGAGGGGGTCCGGACCTCCAGACAACTTGAAATTATTAAAAATAAATATTTTCATCTTCTTATTCTATGTACGACAAATTTTCAAGCATCAAAAGTATTGATTTCTTTTTTGTCTTTTTCATTATCATATAGAGTTTAGGAAAAATATATGAATTAAAAAACTAAAATAAGAGTATAACCAAGGCTTAGATAATCTTTGGTATAATTGTGTAAGGACTATAAATAATTGGACAATATTGTTTCGTCTCTAAAATGTGCTTTCTGATGAATGATGAAAGAAAACATTATTGTGATGTGGGACACTTATTCAATTACTCTATTATTAAAAATCAAATAAAAAACTTTCTTAATAAAAATAAATAATACAATCAGTGGTGGATTATCACTGAAGCTATTGAGGCTGAAGCCTCAGCCTCTCATGCTTGAGGGCCCCCCAATCAACTGAGTTTCGATGATATAATTCGAGATTTCGCAAACTACTTCGATTAAATATGACAGAGTACACAAACTGACAAATTCCCTGTTTTATTTTATGTCTTATAGGCCCTAAAGTAAAGTTTGTTTAATACTGTTTGGTTTTGGCAAACGGCAAAATACTCTGTGGTGAGGTTCTTTTAAGTTTGTTTCTGAATTAGCCTCAGCACCGTACATATAATTCGTGTAAATGTACTATGTACTTTACATGTACAAATTGTACATGTATTGTTAATAAAAAGCTATAGAAAAGGGCCCCCATATTCTTCATTGCCCCGGGGCCCCGAGGTGTCTTAATCCGCCTCTGCTCGTAGTAGGTCCCTATATTTGAGAATGAAAATGGAAACGCAATAACGGTAATGCAAGATTCATATTGTCAGATGCTACAAGATTTCTACTTACCACAACTAATTTGTTTTTTCTGTGAAAGAAATAAACGTATTACCCTAGATTCACAGTGGTTTCAGCAGGATGGAGCACCTCCACACACTGCTTGTGAAACTCGCAACTTCTTGAGGAAGCACGTTTCCTGCCAACTAATCTCCCTTTATGAGCCAGTGGAATGGCTCCCATACTCACCTGACCTCATATCTTCTGACTTTTTTTTGTGGAGTTACATAAAAGACAGGATCTATTCTACCAAGCCTAAGACAGATGAAGGGATAAAGACCAAAGTCTATAAGGTAATCAACAACATCCCAGCTGAGCTATTTCCGAAAATTATGTCAAATATTTGTGTAAGGTTGACTATTGTTAGAAAAAAATGGTGATTACACTAAAAATGGTGTTTCATTAAGGTTAAGAAACGCCTTTGTTTTACGTACCTATTGCGTTTGTCTGTGTTGTTTAGATTCCTACTTTTTGAGCTTAGAACATTTATTTATAAATAAGGACATTTTTTGGAACACCTGCTGTATATATATATATATGAAAAACAGGTCGTTCAGAGGGATTCATTATTCTTATTTTTGTTTGGGGTTTCCCAAATTCTTACTTAAAGGTATTTATTTATAAAGATATTTATTGATAGTTTTTCTTTTAAACACGCGCGCACACACACACACACACACACACACACACATATATATATATATATATATATATATATATATATATATATAAAACCTTCGTTAACCTTGGTTTTGCTTCCACCCAAATTATTTATTCTGACGAAGGTTAAGCTTGTCACTCCACCTCAGACCTACAGTTTAACATGGAATCTGAATCACGCCACACCAGCAACCGAGCGTCTTAGCCAATAGGCCACCCATATATCTACGAACCAATTTTTTTTTTTTATTGTGTAGAAGGATGAACAGCTGGGTTTTGCTACGCGCCGCCTCCCGTCACAGGGTCTCGATCCCGGGGCCGATGGATTTGTAGTCAGCGACGCTAACCACTACACCACCGAGACGCATATATATATATATATATATATATATATATATATACACACACACACACACACACACACACACACACACACACATGAGTTATATACCTCATGCAAACTTTAACTGCATTTCTCAACATCTTAGACTTTCTAAAGTAACTTAACCTATAGTTTAACCTAATTAAAAAAACTAATCTAATCCAACCTAACCGGGCGTTCATAGTAGCCAAATCTTTAATCGACATTATGCAAATATACTGAATTTCGACCTCGCCTACAGTAAGTCTTATTTACACAAGCTAAATCTTATGTACAGATCTCTGTCTTATTTAAGGTGCCCTCATGAAGAGTGTTTTTATTTTGCTCTCCGACAACTATACTATCCCAATTATTAATAAAGTCTCTCTCTCTCTCTCTCTCTCTCTCTCTCTCTCTCTCTCTCTCTCTCTCTCTCTCTCTCTCTCTCTCTCTCTCTCTCTCTCTCTCTCTCTCTCTCTCTCTCTCTCCCACACACACACACACACACACACGCACATATATATGCTCCCAACCACTTATATGGTGGCAATTATCACAAACATAATCTTCATAAAATATTTCTTGAAAATATCAATTTTTACAGGTAGCTCAAACGAACAGAAGTTGGCGTGCCAATTTGCCATTGCCCCATATGCATGCCGGTTAAATACGAGAAGTGTTAACCCTCTTCAGATCGAGTTGATTTTTACACAACTAATTAAAACTAGGTTCGTAAATAGTTCCTGAAATTACATCACTACGGGACTCCACTGTACTATCTCAAGATGTTTTTCAATAACATAACATGAAATTCAATAAAAAAATTTTTAGCAACTTTGTAATTTAGCATTAATGTGCACAATTATATTATTTGTTGTAGGCGATAGATGGCATCCCATTACTCGTGGTACGTATGCGCTGCCTGACATACAGCGCAATACACTACAGTTCACTGTCTCTCTTGCTGCTACGTGGATACGAGTGTTGTGTAGCTGCTGCCACTTTACAAGCGTATCTGCTCAGTGCTTATCTGAGATAATAGGGTTAAGCGTTCATCATCCTTTGAACTTTGTTTTGCAACTTGATTAATATTTTAGGAATAGTGAATCGAAACAACTTCTGTATTTATTTAGCAAATTGTACTGTAATGATGGCAAAACACACGAGATCAAGCAATGCTGCGCTTTACCTCGTGGACAAAACGTCGGAGAAGCTGACAGGGCAAAAGCTTCCATCCATCGGAGAGGTCCTTGCAGTCTTCCAACACAATCATCTTTCGCTTCATAAACCAATTCGTGAAGCAGCCACTGATGTGATGAATGAAATTTTGGAGTTTTGGGCCCGCGCTCGAGTCCCCGTAAAACGGAAAGATCACATTGTTGGCAAAATAATGAAGTTAAACAAAGAATGAAAGCTGCTTCGGAAAAACTAGAACAGGCTTTCAGAAACCCAAATCAGGAAGGAAGAAGAGTTCAAATCTCAGATGGAGAACCTTTTCGACATCGCTCATGAAAATGCTATTCAAATGATCAAAGACGAAGAGGATCGCCAATTCCTGTTAGCCAAACGGGAGCCAGGCAGACGTGGGACGATGGGAGCTGTCACAAGATTATGCAAGGGATGACTACAAAGAGTTCCTAGAGTTAGCTCTTCTTTTCTTGGGTCAAGCAGAGTCCCACGGCTTTCATCACTCTTTTAAAGCTCCTGGCGCCATGCATCACGCTCGCTAGTTATCGAAAGTGTTGTATTCATTCAAGATATGGATGTTTCAGAAACAGTTTAAATTAACAGCCCAGGATGAGCGCAGCCTACGGGATATTTGCGTATTCACCGTCATCACTTACATGAGGGCCAGGTTCCGCGCCCCATCGCCAGCAGCTGCACCGCTGGTGGATCTGAATCTGATGAAGGCTCTGTCCAGTTATCCACATAACAATGATTGCAAAGGCTACAACAGCCAAATTCAGTGACCACTTGTGGTATCTCTCTGAGAGCTTGGTTGCATTAGCGCTGTTGAATCCAGAAGTTTCTGTGGCTACGGAGACGGCTATAATCAAGGTTATGGAGTCCAAAGAAAGAGATGAGGATGCACGAAAAAAGTTCAACAAAACAGCTTTCAAGCCGATAATGACCCTGGATGCCTTCGTCTCAAGACAATTGAAGAAGCTATTCGTTTATTTCAACCTACCGCAGGATTTCTTGGAGGAAGATCCTAATGACTGAAATTCCTTTCCCTCATTCCAAGACGCTACAAGAGATGTTTTTGGCATAAATGTGATCAATGATAATGCTGAACGCGCAGTAGCTCTCATACAAAATTTCAACTAGAGGCATACAAAAGATGAAGAACAACTGCAGTTCCTTCTTCAAGTTGTGGCTGACCATCGCCGAAGCTTTCCCGACAGCAAAAAGGAGACCTTGATTGGGCAACAGTGAGTGGTTTGGCAACCATGACACCCCGTTTTAAACGGCTAATACCCAACGATATAGTTGGGGGGGACCCAAATGCCATGGTCTCATAGGGATATAGAGTAAAACTTTGAAGTCCTTGAGCTGCCTCTAAATATTAATTGATTCAAATGAAATTTCTACATTTTTACCGAAGCGTTTTTACATTATATGCCACCTCTTTCCGAACCTCAAAATTAGACATGCAAATCAGGACCACCCTAATATATGTATGTATATATATATATGAAAAATTATTTCACGAAAGTGACACGTGAAAAATATTTATGATGAATAAAACCACGAAAGGAAAAGAAACACAAAGGAGTGCTCAAGCGCTTTCGTCTAATGACATCCTCAGGAACACTGGAGTGAAAGGACAGATCAAGGCAATATATAGGTTACAAAAATAAACATACATACATACATATTCATATATATATATATATATATATATACTCTATATATATATATATATATATATATATATATATATACATATACACATATACATATATATACATATATATAGTAAGCATAGAAAAAATTGTGGAATTGTGGGAGGAGCAAACAACATTTGTATGGGAAATTGACACTTTTAGCACTTCGGCCGACATTCAATATAAATTCAAATGGCTTGTTTATGAAACAGGTCACAAAAGAATAAAGAAATAAAAATAAATATAAATATAAATTGAGAAAAAATTAATTACAAAATAGTGCCTTAGTGATATAGTATATGTCACAGCCTAAATAACCATAAAGAAATAAACCGACAAATAAAAAAAAAAAACACAAATATATATATATATATATATATATGCACTAGAATCACAAAATAACACGTGACCTTATTAATAAGCAAACAACCACAAGGAAAAGGAAACACAAAGTCCGAGCGCTCTGACTTTGTGTTTCCTTTTCCTTGTGGTTGTTTGCTTATATATATATATATATATATATATATTATATATATATATATATTATATATATTATACATACATACATACACACATACACATACATACATATATAGTAAGTAAAGAAAAATTGTGGGAGGATAAACACATTTGTATGGGAAAATTACACTTTTAGCACTTTGGCCGACCTTCAATATAAATTCAAATGGCTTGTTTATGGAACAGGTCACAAAAGAATAAAGAAATAAAAATAAATATAAATATAAAAAGTGCCTAAGTGATATATATGTCAGCCTAAATAACCATAAAGAAATAGGGGTGTCATGTCCAGAGTAAAAGTGTACGTAGGACAAATTTAACTGCAATGACCACGCACATACTCACATACACATACATACATACACATACACGCATAGCGCAAAAAATTGAAAAATAAATTGTAAGAGAACCTACAGATTTATAAGGAAACAAAGACAAAAACAAATTTTTACCAAGATTTAACAACCTGCCCTTTTTTTTAAATCCATTCTGAAGGAATTCAGAGCAACGGGATCGAGTTGAAACAGACCTTTACTCATGTTAAGGTTATTTTAATCGGAAAAACCAAACAATTTGTCCTACTTACACTTTTACTCTGGACATGACACCCCTATTAAAAAAGGCCATATTTTCCTCAATGTTTCTCCGCGCTCTTAGGATCGCCAGTCCGGAATACATCGATGCCGAATTGGAAAATATCAACGGTATTGGAAGTGAGTTGTGTTACCCATCTGCGTTCATGGAATCTTGTCTTAATAAGGCTAAACGAACCTTCTATCGTGTGAATAATAACACTCGCACCTTGTCAAAGAATATTTTAGTACTTCCATTTTTCCCGGGCTTCTTAGGCATTGCTAATGTATTTAAACTTTTGGATATCAGTGTAGTTTTTTCATATAACAATATTGTGAAAAACATCATAGTAAAAAATAGCCCTACCAATAATTTAGGCATTATCTATAAAATTGGGTGTAAGCAATGTGATTCCTTTTACATAGGTCAGACGGGAAAGGATTTGCAAACGCGTGTAAAACAGCATCAATATTCCGTTAGAACGGGACAGTTGTCCAGTGCCCTTTTTGTCCATTTGTCAGAGTTATCCCATTGTATTGATTGGAATAATGCTTCAGTTTTGTTTCACTCTAGCAACATTGTTAATAGAAATATTCTTGAGTCGGCTATAATTCAACTTACAAATAACCTTAACATGAGTAAAGGTCTGTTTCAACTCGATCCCGTTGCTCTGAATTCCTTCAGAATGGATTTAAACAAAAAGGGCAGGTTGTTAAATCTTTGGTAAAAATTTGTTTTTGTCTTTGTTTCCTTATAAATCTGTAGGTTTCTCTTACAATTTTATTTTTCAATTTTTTGCTCTATGCGTGTATGTGTATGTATGTATGTGTATGTGAGTATGTGCGTGGTCATTGCAGTTAAATGTGTGTGTATGTATATGTGTGTATATGTATATGTATGTATGTATGTGTGTATATGTATATGTGTATATATATGTATATACGTGTATGTACCTTACCTTACCTTACAACCTCACAAAGGTTCTGCGCGATGATTTCTCATTTCGCGAAGGTCAAGCTTGTATGTGTATATATATATATATATATATATATATATATATATATATGTGTGTGTGTGTGTTTGTATATATGTATGTATATGTATATATATTTGGTTATGCGGGTATACATGTGTAGTTGTATTATTTGTAATTTTTTCAATTTATATTTATTTTTATTTCTTTATTCTTTTGCGACCTACCGTTTTTTCAGACAATAATTATAAAAACAAATCTTTGGTAATTTTTTCCCTTATGCATATATATATATATATATATATATTCTGTATATATTGCGTTTATATTTCGTATATATACCGTATATATGTTGTATATATTTTTATGGTTCTTTATATATCATCTAGGCATCATTTTGTTTTCCAATTTATATTTACTTGTACTTTTTTATTCGTTTGTGACCATAATATGCATGATTCAGACAATAACTAAAAAACCTTTGGTAATTTTTCCCTTATAAATTGGTGTGCCTCTCTTAAAATTTATTTTTCAATTTATTATTATTATTTTTTTTTATTATTTTTTTTTTTTTTTGGTTTATTTCTTTATTTCTTTGTGACATATATATCAATTTGGCATCATCTATTAAATTGATTGTAAACTTCCCTTTTGAGCTTGAATTTGTAGAATCCACTTACAATTTTTGGTTTTTTATCTGTTGGTTTATTTCTTTATGGTTATTTAGGCTGTGACATATATATCACTTAGGCACTTTTTATATTTATATTTATTTTTATTCCTTTATTCTTTTGTGACCTGTTCCATAAACAAGCCATTTGAATTTATATTGAAGGTCGGCCAAAGTGCTAAAAGTGTCATTTTCCCATACAAATGTGTTTATCCTCCCACAATTTTTCTTTACTTACTATATATATGTATATGTGTATGTGCGTATATATATATATATTTGTGGTTTTTATTTGTCGGTTTATTTCTTTGGTTATTTAGGCTGTGACATATATATCACTAAGGCACTATTTTGTAATTAATTTTTTCTCAATTTATATTGTATTTATTTTTATCTCTTTATTCTTTTGTGACCTGTTTCATAAACAAGCCATTTGAATTTATATTGAATGTCGGCCGAAGTGCTAAAAGTGTCAATTTCCCATACAAATGTTGTTTGCTCCTCCCACAATTTTTTCTATGCTTACTATATATATGTATATATATATGTATATGTGTATATGTATTATATATATATATATATATATATGTATATATATATATGAATATGTATGTATGTATGTTTATTTTTGTAACCTATATATTGCCTTGATCTGTCCTTTCACTCCAGTGTTCCTGAGGATGTCATTAGACGAAAGCGCTTGAGCACCCCTTTGTGTTTCTTTTCCTTTTGTGGTTTTATTCATCATATATATATATAATATATATATATGATGAATAAAACCACTTGGGAAGGGAAACATAGAATGGTGCTCAAGCGCTTTCGTCTAGTGACATCCTCAGGAACACTGAAGTAAATAAAGGTCACAAAAAGGTCACAAAAAAAAATATATATATATAATAAATATAGAAATAAAAATTGTGGGAGGAGCATACAAATTTGTAAGGAAAACTACCAATTTTGGCACTTTGACCTTCTTCTCTAAATCCGTTCTGAACGAATTCAAGACAAGATCAAATAGATTGTTTACAACCAATTTTATTGATAATGCCTGAATGATATATAGGTCACAAAAAATTTTGAAAAAAATATAAAAATAAATTGAAAAATAAAAATTGTAAGAGGAGCATACAAATTTATAAGGGAAAACTACCAAAGTTTTAGCACCCTGCCCTTCCTGTCTGAATCTGTTCTGAGTGAATTCAAAACAAAAGGATCAAGTTGAAAAAGACCTTGGCTCATGTTAAAGTTATTTGTAAGTTGGATAATAGCAGACTCAGGAATATTTCTATTAACAATGTTGCTAGAGTGAAACAAAACTGAAGCATTATTCCAATCACTAGAGTGGGATAACTCTGACAAATGGACAAAAAGGGCACTGGACGACTGTCACGTTCTAACGGAATATTGATGCTGTTTTACAGGCGTGTGCAAATTCTTTCCCGTCTGACCAATGTAAAAGGAATTACATTGTTTACAACCAATTTTATAGATAATGCCTGAATTATTGGGAGGACTATTTTTTACTATAATATTTTTCACAATATTGTTATATGAAAATACTACATTAATATCCAAAAGTTTAAGTACATAAGTACATTAGCAATGCCTAAAAAGCCCGAGAAAAAGTGGAAGTACTAAAATATTATTTGACAAAGTGCGAGTGTTATTATTCACATGATAGAAGGTTCGTTTTGTCTTGTTAAGACAAGATTCCATAAAAGCAGGTGGGTAGCACAGATCACTTCCACTCCCGTTGATTTTTTCCAATTCGGCATCGATGTATTCCGGACTGGCGATCCTAAGAGCGCAGAGAAACATTGAAGAAAATATGGCCTTCTTAATGGGGGTGTCATATCCAGAGTAAAAGTGTACGTACGACAAATTGTTTGTTTTTTCCGATAGATACTAAACTTAAAACCTGGACTTTCCCTATGTACACGCACATCCAAAAACGGGATTGAGTTGTCTTGTTCCACTTGTAAAGTAAACTTAATGGAGGGGACTTGATCATTTAACTGAAGGAGGAAGTCATCCAGGTCACGATTCATGGGCCAGATACACAAAATATCGTCGACGTACCGCAACCATGGGATGCCAACCCCCAGGATTCTCTGAATGTAAGTAATTTCGAAAAAACTCCATATAAATATTGGAGAGGAGGGGCGACAAGAGGTTGCCCATGGCCATCCCAAAAACCTGTTGATAATACTCGCTATTGAAAATGAATTTACATTCTTTGATGCAAAGCTTAATAAGTTCCAAAACGATGTGTCCAGGTAATGGCAGGTCGTGCTTATGTAATTCTCGAGAGAGAAAGTGAAGCATATGGTCAATCGGCACTTTTGTAACCAATGAACAAACGTCAAAACTGATCAATCTATCGTTGGTTTCAATGCGTACATTATTCAATTTTTCAGTAAGATCAATGGAATTTTTTACATGTGAGTCAGAGATAATTCCGAGAATGGGGGACAAGACTTTGACAAGCCATTTGGAGCGTTTATAGGTAATAGAGCCCACCGAGCTAATAATAGGGCGCATAGGGTTGGCAGGTTTGTGGGTTTTAATAAAACCGTAAAGGTAGGGAAGAGAAGGTGAAGTGGACGTGAAAAGCGGAATTAAGTCCTTATGATCTTTGAGAATGCGTTTCAAGCCACTATTGAATGATTTGATGACGTCATCATGCGGGTTCTTCCTAAATTTTCTGTATGTGACGGAGTCCTGGAGAAGCTCGTTCATCTTCTCTAGGACCCCGCCACATGTACAATTAATGTATGTACAATTAATCAAAAAGCTATCTTAAAATAATTAAATTGAATGAAGCTATATTAGCCAATGGTGCGCGACTTCTGAGACATCCTTGGCTACTCTAACTTCACTCAATTTAATTATTTTAAGATTGCTTTTTGATTAATTGTACATACTATTAATTTTATTATTCGAACATTATTAAGCATATATTGTAATTAAACATCACTTATAAACCATTCCGACTTTTGAGACACCTTGTGTATATATATATATATATATATATATATATATATATATATATATATATATATATATTATATATGTGTGTGTGTGTGTGTGTGTGTGTGTGTGTATATATATATATAAACTACGTACCTGGCTATGTGAGGTGGAGAGCACAAGAAACCAACTCACTACTTCACCAGGCCAACACGAAAGGAGGGCGACAAGCTTGACCTTCGCGAAATGAGGAATCATCGCGCGGAACTTTTGTAAGGTTGTAAGGATATATATATATATATATATATATATATATTAAAATAAAATGTGACGCAAAATGTTTCAGTGCACTTATAGAAAAACCGGTTTGGAAGTGCTCGAGTCGTTCTGGGGGTTCTGTGGGGGAGAGTAACTGCAGCCCGTGTCCACTCGGAAGATTTATCGAGCGATTTCGTTCTGTCGCGAATTGAATCACTTCTCCGTGAGTCCGTTCGCAGTCCTATGTACAATTGCGAGTACTCTCAGACAGCAAACTCGCGCAATTTCCCTCGCCATTGGACACCGCTTTAGAATTATTCGAAAAAAAGAACAAATTTCATGCCCGTCAAGTATTCATTGTCAAGTATTCAGCATGAAAGAAGGAACAGTTTCTTAATAAAAAGGATGAAAACATATTCCAATTATTCTTGTGTGTGTGATAATTGCCTCGTCATTATAGGGTGTGTCGTTTCCTTCAAAACAGCTTAAACTGTATAACGATAAATATATAAAAGGTATTCTTGAGTTTTCTTGGAACGAAGAAAAAGACTCTTCAAGGTCAAAATAGTATCCTTAAGATTTTGCAGTCAATTGCATAATATCTGGTTTATATGTATACTCGTGTGTGGGTATATATATATAAAATTCAGAACGATAATAATAATAATAATAATAATAATAATAATAATAATAATAATAATAATAACAATAATTGGGAAAGTTCTAAAATTCTTGTTAAAAATAAAGACATAAATAAAGTTGCCGGCGGTGACCATGACCACTGTGCTCAACGAGGTAGCACAGTGGTCACCGCTGGCAACTTCTACTCAAGATGTCCTGTGTTAGAATCCTGGTATGGTTAATTTTGCATTATGCGAAATTGTGCTTCATCGTGCATCATATACGAGTATATTACATATAAAAAATATTAAGTTTCATGTAGACCAGATTACGCTTGGTTCGGTGGTCGCTTTAAATAGGTTGCTTATTTCCCACCACATGACCAATATTGGCCAACCACGATCTTTGTAACAAATTTCAATTTCGTCAAAATCACTGGTCTGTGCGAAACTTATAATATATATATATATATATATATATATATGGGAATGAATTTATATATATATATATATATATATATATATATATATATATATATATATATATATATATATATATATATATATGTATGTGTGTGTGTGTGTGTGTGTGTGTGTGTGTACAACGTAAACAAAAGAGTTAGGAAGGATTAGCAAAAAATTAACAAGTATTAATTGAAGGCAAAAGATATTTTAACAAGGTGGGATCCATTTCCTGAACGCTTATTGAAATTATTTTTAAAGTATTAAAATGCACATTCCAGAATGTTGCTTTCAGTTATGTCTGTTTTTAACAAGAACTTTAGAATTCTCCAAGTTAATATCTATATATATTATACAGGGTGTCCCGTAAGTCTGGACCCATAGGGAAAAATAATAAAATTACAAAATAGTCCAAAAATTTATTATAATATATTTTTTTATTATTTTTATTATTATTTTTATTATTTTTTTATTATGATCTTACTCCGCTGGAGTTTTATTTGTGGGGCCACTTGAAAGCCAAAGTGTACGAGGTCAAACTTCAGAACATTTTCCACCTTAAAGCACGCATTGTGGAGGCGTGTCAAGAAATTTCTGCGACTGTGATTCAGAAAGTGCTGTCGCAGTGGAGATTGCGTCTTCAACTATGTGTGCGACACAACGGCGGACACTTTGAACAGATTATGTAATAAATTTTTGGACTATTTTGTAATTTTATTATTTTTCCCTATGGGTCCAGACTTACGGGACACCCTGTATATTATATAAGATTATATCTATATATAATTAAACAGTGCATTAGAATTATTTGGCGTCATGCACGCATATTTGTGCTTTTTACTTTGACGTTTAAAGTTTTTCCAGTTCGTCCTATGTAAACTGAGGTACACTGCGTACATTCAGTGGAATAAACGCAATCAGTCGCATTATCGCCTGCATCTCGACTAATAAAGAACAGTTCAGATAATACAGCTGGCTGCGTCTACTCGACCGGATATGTCAATAATCCAAGGTCCATCTTTTACAAACCAACGCTGATGGCCTTTTCCGAATTTTAGAATTCTTATTTCATGTGATCACACGAGTGATGGACTCTAGGTTAGAAGTAAAAGGACAATAGTAAACACGAAAAAACACACACTTTTATTGCATTAAAATTTTCAAGACAGTTTTTAACGTGCATTACACTTAAAAAATATAATAAAAATATACAGTGTTAAAAGAGAAAGGCACAAATTACAAAACAAATGAGACTATCGCATTAATTCATACTTATGCTAAAAAGGATAAATTAACCTTCCTTTTTACAGATATTTACTTCTGCATAACATTTCCTTATATAACTCTATAGTTAGGTCAATTACATATGAGTTAGGCCTAAAATAATTATGCACTTAAAAATGGTTAATATGCAT
Organism: Bathynomus jamesi; assembly: GCA_023014485.1. Lineage (NCBI taxonomy): Eukaryota > Metazoa > Arthropoda > Malacostraca > Isopoda > Cirolanidae > Bathynomus > Bathynomus jamesi. The sequence goes on along the minus strand of JAJOZX010000333.1, from coordinate 1,501,199 downwards.
GCAAATATGCAGCCAAAATTTACGAAATATGCACTTAAATATGCACTTTAAAATAATAACTTTTAGGTACTTTTCCAAAGTAAATTTACTCTTTACCAAGCAGGATATCACTGTAAGTAGCATTTTCTATTGAAGGATTAAGTACAAAAAACAAAATACTGACATCAAGTACTTTTTTTTTAAAATTCTAAAAAAACAGAAAAAACAAATGAAATCAGTTTTCTTGCTTAAGCAGCACTTACTCAATGCAAACTTTTACATGTTTTAAATACACGCAATATTTATTTAGCAATATTCAAAACCAAAATAATATTGTTAAAATTAATGCTACTGTTTGGGAAAATGAATAATATCAACACAAACTAAAAATGACACCAATCTACAAACCTGAATTGTACTTTAAGACAATATGGTGGACTAGATGTTCAAAGACAAAGTTTCGCCTATTATCGCCAAAAATACATTTATACTGTGAAAACACTTGTTCCACGGCCTACCTAACCGCCAAAGCAGCCTCATTTTGAGCCTTATAGATATTATGGCACTTAAATATCACAGCGGTTTGATATTTTCCAAAAATATGCTTTATAAAACAAAAACTTTATAAATATGCACTTTAGCTCAAAAATGGCTAAAATATGCATTTGCATATGAACATATACAAATGCATAATTATCCTAAGCCGACATGATATGACCACAACACAATTAAATTAAAAACAATGTTTCATATATACTGTATATATATATATGCTGCAACTCAAAATGGGGCATCTATGCTGGTATCCGGTTGCCCACGTTGGGATTCCATCAAGAAAAATAAAAACTATAATATTTGTGGTTTACTCTTACTTATTCCGACTATAGTGGATTTAATTTTCCCAGAAGAGTTCTTTGTTCCATGCATGGTCTGTGTGTGTAACATATATATATATATATATATATATATATATATATTAGGGTGGATCGATTTTACATTTTTTTCGATTTCCATATTCTAATAGAGACAAAAACTTGCGCATGCATGAGAAAATAGCCTCTGCAAAATCTTAGCTTAATAGGTAATCATCTTCTGCCCCCGGCAGAGCGATGAAAATCATATTTTAGTAGTAAAAAACGTATTTTTGAACCCTAGCCTAGAGTCATAAAATTTTGCGTGTGTGTTATTTCATGCCTAAGCAACGATATAAATGCTATGGGAAATATATAAATGCATTATTTAAGACAAAGAGCCGATCTGAAAATATGTATAATATACATATTTTCAGATCGGCTCTTTGTCTTAAATAATGCATTTATATATTTCCCATAGCATTTATATCGTTGCTTAGGCATGAAATAACACACACGCAAAATTTTATGACTCTAGGCTAGGGTTCAAAAATACGTTTTTTACTACTAAAATATGATTTTCATCGCTCTGCCGGGGGCAGAAGATGATTACCTATTAAGCTAAGATTTTGCAGAGGCTATTTTCTCATGCATGCGCAAGTTTTTGTCTCTATTAGAATATGGAAATCGAAAAAAATGTAAAATCGATCCACCCTAATATATATATATATATATATATATATAAATAAAAGGAACTACGAGTATTTTCCAATTATAATTTCATATGTATAGCTTTTCTTTTTCTTTAGATAGAAAGGAAGGGCTAAAGGCGGGGGCCCGCAAAAATGTCCCCCTTTAAAGAAAAAGAGAGCCAAAATCAAAGTCTTCGAGGCTCGTGATGCTATTCTTTCTTTCTTACAAATTTTTAAAAGACTGTGTAGTGTGTGTAAAATGTGTGTATGTGGGGAAGAAGAGAGGGAGAAATGTGTGTGTACGTAGATTAGTGCCCTAATTAAAATTCCACAACTCATTCACAATTTCATATTTTTAAAAAGTAAACTGAAATTTACAGTATTTTTATTTCCTTTTAAGGTAAACACTTTATAAGATCTTTTTACAATAAAAAAGAAACGTTAAGAACCGTGTATATATATATATATATATATGTATAGAAACGACGTAAGTATAGAGGAGTGTTCTGCACACGAGGAAGAGAAATAACGAACAAATGAAAAATGAGGTGCAGTTAAATGTACATATTCACGATTTGCGAGGGTGCCCTCTCAAGGCATTGGTTTCTGCCCTATGTAGGAGAATTACGACTTCTGACTGATCGAGGTCCGTGGTGTAGTGGTAGCATATCTGACCGGCAATTGGAAGATCCTGGGTTCGATTCCCGGGCGGTCACCTCATTTTTCATTTGTTCGTTATTTCTCTTCCTCGTAAGCAGAACACTCCTCTATACTTACGTCGTTTCTATACATTAATATACTGCGTGGTCATTGCAGTTAAATGTACATATTCACGATTTGCGAGGGTGCCCTCTCAAGGCATTGGTTTCTGCCCTATGTAGGAGAATTACGACTTCTGACTGATCGAGGTCCGTGGTGTAGTGGTAGCATATCTGACCGGCAATTGGAAGATCCTGGGTTCGATTCCCGGGCGGTCACCTCATTTTTCATTTGTTCGTTATTTCTCTTCCTCGTGTGCAGAACACTCCTCTATACTTACGTCGTTTCTATACATTAATATACTGCGTGGTCATTGCAGTTAAATGTACATATTCACGATTTGCGAGGGTGCCCTCTCAAGGCATTGGTTTCTGCCCTATGTAGGAGAATTACGACTTCTGACTGATCGAGGTCCGTGGTGTAGTGGTAACATATCTGACCGGCAATTGGAAGATCCTGGGTTCGATTCCCGGGCGGTCACCTCATTTTTCATTTGTTCGTTATTTCTCTTCCTCGTGTGCAGAACACTCCTCTATACTTACGTCGTTTCTATACATTAATATACTGCGTGGTCATTGCAGTTAAATGTACATATTCACGATTTGCGAGGGTGCCCTCTCAAGGCATTGGTTTCTGCCCTATGTAGGAGAATTACGACTTCTGACTGATCGAGGTCCGTGGTGTAGTGGTAGCATATCTGACCGGCAATTGGAAGATCCTGGGTTCGATTCCCGGGCGGTCACCTCATTTTTCATTTGTTCGTTATTTCTCTTCCTCGTGTGCAGAACACTCCTCTATACTTACGTCGTTTCTATACATTAATATACTGCGTGGTCATTGCAGTTAAATGTACATATTCACGATTTGCGAGGGTGCCCTCTCAAGGCATTGGTTTCTGCCCTATGTAGGAGAATTACGACTTCTGACTGATCGAGGTCCGTGGTGTAGTGGTAGCATATCTGACCGGCAATTGGAAGATCCTGGGTTCGATTCCCGGGCGGTCACGTCATTTTTCATTTGTTCGTTATTTCTCTTCCTCGTGTGCAGAACACTCCTCTATACTTACGTCGTTTCTATACATTAATATACTGCGTGGTCATTGCAGTTAAATGTACATATTCACGATTTGCGAGGGTGCCCTCTCAAGGCATTGGTTTCTGCCCTATGTAGGAGAATTACGACTTCTGACTGATCGAGGTCCGTGGTGTAGTGGTAACATATCTGACCGGCAATTGGAAGATCCTGGGTTCGATTCCCGGGCGGTCACCTCATTTTTCATTTGTTCGTTATTTCTCTTCCTCGTGTGCAGAACACTCCTCTATACTTACGTCGTTTCTATACATTAATATACTGCGTGGTCATTGCAGTTAAATGTACATATTCACGATTTGCGAGGGTGCCCTCTCAAGGCATTGGTTTCTGCCCTATGTAGGAGAATTACGACTTCTGACTGATCGAGGTCCGTGGTGTAGTGGTAGCATATCTGACCGGCAATTGGAAGATCCTGGGTTCGATTCCCGGGCGGTCACCTCATTTTTCATTTGTTCGTTATTTCTCTTCCTCGTGTGCAGAACACTCCTCTATACTTACGTCGTTTCTATACATTAATATACTGCGTGGTCATTGCAGTTAAATGTACATATTCACGATTTGCGAGGGTGCCCTCTCAAGGCATTGGTTTCTGCCCTATGTAGGAGAATTACGACTTCTGACTGATCGAGGTCCGTGGTGTAGTGGTAACATATCTGACCGGCAATTGGAAGATCCTGGGTTCGATTCCCGGGCGGTCACCTCATTTTTCATTTGGTCGTTATTTCTCTTCCTCGTGTGCAGAACACTCCTCTATACTTACGTCGTTTCTATACATTAATATACTGCGTGGTCATTGCAGTTAAATGTACATATTCACGATTTGCGAGGGTGCCCTCTCAAGGCATTGGTTTCTGCCCTATGTAGGAGAATTACGACTTCTGACTGATCGAGGTCCGTGGTGTAGTGGTAGCATATCTGACCGGCAATTAGAAGATCCTGGGTTCGATTCCCGGGCGGTCACCTCATTTTTCATTTGTTCGTTATTTTTCTTCCTCGTGTGCAGAACACTCCTCTATACTTACGTCGTTTCTAACATTAATATACTGCGTGGTCATTGCAGTTAAATGTACATATTCACGATTTGCGAGGGTGCCCTCTCAAGGCATTGGTTTCTGCCCTATGTAGGAGAATTACGACTTCTGACTGATCGAGGTCCGTGGTGTAGTGGTAGCATATCTGACCGGCAATTGGAAGATCCTGGGTTCGATTCCCGGGCGGTCACCTTATTTTTCATTTGTTCGTTATTTCACTTCCTCGTGTGCAGAACACTCCTCTATACTTACGTCGTTTCTATACATTAATATACTGCGTGGTCATTGCAGTTAAATGTGTGTATATATATATATATACAGGGTGTCCCGTAAGTCTGGACCCATAGGGAAAAATAATAAAATTACAAAATAGTCCAAAAATTTATTACATAATCTGTTCAAAGTGTCCGCCGTTGTGTCGCACACATAGTTGAAGACGCAATCTCCACTGCGACAGCACTTTCTGAATCACAGTCGCAGAAATTTCTTGACACGCCTCCACAATGCGTGCTTTAAGGTGGAAAATGTTCTGAAGTTTGACCTCGTACACTTTGGCTTTCAAGTGGCCCCACAAATAAAACTCCAGCGGAGTAAGATCATAATAAAAAAATAATAAAAATAATAATAAAAATAATAAAAAATATATTATAAATAAATTTTTGGACTATTTTGTAATTTTATTATTTTTCCCTATGGGTCCAGACTTACGGGACACCCTGTATGTATGTATACAGTGCGTTCGAAAAGTCTCTCCGCAGTGCTATGTTAAACGCATAGGAAATTGAAAAACTGCAATGTTTTCATTGAACCATGATTTAGTGATTTTATTACATAACCTTTTGATTTTAGAGCATGTGTTGAAAGTATTTTCCACCATTTTGCAGGCACAGAGCAACGCGTCTACACTCGTTGACTGCGGAGAGACTTTTCGAACGCACTGTGTATATATATTTTATTATTTTTTTTTTTCCACAACACGAATAAGAAAAATTATATTTGTGTTTTAGTAATTAAAATATTTTTATATATTCAATTTTTCTGAATCATTATTTTCCAGGAACATTATTTTACCATAATAATTTTAGGAAGTAATTTAAACCATTTCAAAAGTGTAATATTGCGTCCAAAGATCATAAGATTTAATTACATCAGTTCGTGTTTCTCTTACATTCCCTTCTATTTATCAATGAACCACAAATTGGTCTCAGTGGTAATTTTTATCCTTCAAATTAGCAGTTTTCACTCATTAAAATATGTCTACACACACACGTAATAGGGTCTTGTTCCTCGTATTGTGGGTGACACGTTGGCGTGCATCTACCAGGAGGCAGTACCAGTTCTGGACGTTCAGAAGTTGTTGATGAAGTGGGAAAGTGAATTTCTCTCAATACTATGTTTTTATTGGTGTGAAAGGTAAACCAAAGATTTCTGCTTCCTCGAATGGGATTACGAAGAGAAGAGTGATGAAGGCAATGGCCGTTGCTTTTTTCCACATTTTATTTAACTTATTTATTTAATCAATCCTTCTTACAGTTCAATCACAGTCGGTGGGAAAATCCTTGATAGATCCTTTTTCTTATATAAAATGTAGATGAGAAACACCATCTATGTTACACCAACAGCGATTAATTTCCAATATATTTATTTTTCAAATGTTATTTTTTTGTTTACTTTTCACAAAAATAAATCAAACAGACGTAACCAAATCTCTGTCACAGACGAAATCTTTGGAAATACTGACAGATGCAAACAATTGAGAACTAGTTTTATCAGAAATTAAGACAAAAAAAAATATAAAAAAGACACACTGAGTGAAGGAAATCTCAATGTTCTGAAGAAACTGACAAAGGAGTTCTTCTCAGTCTGAAGATATTTGAAATGTTTATTTATGCTAATAATGTATTGCTTTTAAATTTTCAGGTAAAAATAACAACACAAATTGAAGTATTAACTGTTGTACTTCCGGAAGTTGTCTTGCAATATGAAGAAGTGCGATGTTCATATCAAGGAATATAAACAGTGTATTAGATTTAGTTCAGAAATAAATTTAATGTTTGAATAAGAACTAATTACATTATCAGTAAACGTTTGGCCATTATATACACAAACTTTGATTGCATTTACCGCAACAATATAAGATCACCCAAACCCGCGGGGAAAAAATTATAAAACAGTGTTTGAAAAGGCTAATTAATTTCGGTCGGTCACAACCAAGCCCTTTTCAAAGCCATAAACTAGTTAAAATGTCTAAAAACTTATAAAACTTTCGTCCCGCGGAAGAGCTGAAGTTAAAATGACTGGAGATATATATATATATATATATATATATATATATATATATATATATACCTTTCAACCTTTCAAATGTTCCGTGCGATGATTCCTCATTTCACGAAGGTCAAGCTTGTCACCCCTCCTCTCATATATATATATGTGTGTGTGTGTGTGTGTGTGTGTGTGTGTGTGTGTGTGTGTGTGTGCGCGCGCGTGTGTGTGTGTGTGACGGGGCGACAAGTTGACCTTCGTGGAATGAGAAATCATCGCACGGAACAATTAAAAGGTTGAAGGATATATATATATATATATATACAGGGTGTCCCAAAACAAACTATATACTCTTTATAGCATCATATATTTTATAATTAAAAAAAAAACCAAACAATATATTGTTATAGCAATTGCCAATGAAAGGTAAATTAGTAATCTAAGTGATGAAAATGTTATAGCGAGTTGTTTGCATATAAAATTTAATTAACTACGCCAAGTGCTCAAAATGTTCTCCGGCGGCATGAATGCACTTTTGAATGCGTCGACTAACTGATTCGCAGACATGAACTAATGTGGATGCTGTGATGGTCCAGCACTTTTCCCTAATTGCATCCTTAAGGTGTTCGAGTGTTGAGGGTCTTGTACCATAAACTGCATCCTTCAGGTAGCCCCACAAGTAAAAATCAAGTGGAGTCAAGTCCAGTGAACGTGGAGGATACTCAACGCTTCCTCTTCGTCCTATCCAACGGTTAGGCAACGTTTCATCGAGGTACCTTCTGACATCACAATGATAATGAGGCGGGGGGGCTCCATCTTGTTGAAAGTAAAAGTCGTCGTTTCCAAACAACTTCCGAAATGCAGGTATAATTTCTGTCCGCAGCATGTCGAGATATGCGGCACCGGTAACTGTCCCATTAAAGAAAAATGGTCCAACCAAACCCCTGGATGATAAACCACACCATGCTGTTAATCCTGGTAAATTAACATGCTTATCCACATAAACGTGTGGATTATCAAGTGACCAGTACCTGCAGTTGTGTCGATTTACTGTGCCATTCAGCTTGAAGGTAGCTTCACCAGACCACACGATTTTGTTGTATTGAAAGTGCATTCATGCCGCCGGAGAACATTTTGAGCACTTGGCGTAGTTAATTAAATTTTATATGCAAACAACTCGCTATAACATTTTGATCACTTAGATTACTAATTTACCTTTCATTGGCAATTGCTATAACAATATATTGTTTTTTTTTTTTAAATTATAAAATATATGATGCTATAAAGAGTATATAGTTTTTTTTGGGACACCCTATATATACATTTTCAACTGCAAAGAACACGCAGTATAATTAACGTAAAGAACGACGCTTGTATAGAAGACATTCCGCGCAAGATGAGGAGGGAGAACGAACAAATGAAAAAATTAGGTAATCACCCGGGAATCGAACCCGGGATCTTCCGATTGCCGGTCAGATATGATAACCATTACACCATGGGCCTCACTCGATCAGAAGTCGTAATTCTCCTACATACGCGCAGAAACCAATGCCCCGAGGGGGGCACCTCCCGCATGCCGCACATATATACATTTTCAACTGCAAAGAACACGCAGTATAATTAACGTAAAGAACGACGCTTGTATAGAAGACATTCCGCGCAAGGATGAGGAGGGAGAAAGAACAAATGAAAAAATGAGGTAACCACCCGGGAATCGAACCCAGGTTTCTGCGCGTATGTATGAGAATTACGACTTCTGATCGAGTGAGGCCCATGGTGTAATGGTTATCATATCTGACCGGCAATCGGAAGATCCCGGGTTCGATTCCCGGGTGGTTACCTCATTTTTTTCATTTGTTCGTTCTCCCTCCTTATCTTGCGCGGAATGTCTTCTATACAAGCGTCGTTCTTTACGTTGATATATATATATATATATATATATATATATATATATATACACACACACACACACACACACACTGTGTGTGTATATATTTTTTTTCAACTTGTCATTGGTTCCACGTGTCCGTCTGGTTTCGCGCGGAAGCCAGGCTGGTTTCCCTCACCTCTATTGTAGTGGTTGGCCTTTTAATATATATTTTTTTTATATTAACATGTTTTTTATTTACTTACAATGATATTTGTTTTATCGAACTTATTCTGCGGTACAAACTTTAACCATTTTTCTATACTGAATTTCGTTTAACAGCATAGAATGCCTGCCTGACTCGACAGCGTGACTGATTACGCCTAACGTATGGGAAGCCGAAACACGAAACAAATTTTATATGATTATATTCAGTTTAACTTTTGAAACGTGATTAAAAGTGGAGTGAATTAAAATGAATATGACATCCTATTTGACTTGATGTGAGAGATAATTGCTTTCTAAATCTCATATAGCCAGGAACACCCGGCTCACCTGCGATTGTCCTGAGCCCGGCATCCAGTCTTTTTTAAAGGCACCCACATGAACAACAGTTGTATTCCTAATGTTTACTGGCTACTGGTTAAGTAGTCTTGGACCTCTGAAAACAAAGCTATTTTCCTTCAAAGCTGAGGATGTCCTTTATCTGGCCTTTAGTTTGGGAACACTGCATATTCTACCTTTTCTACTTTCCAATACTGTCTGGATGGTTATCGGGTTCAATTTGAGGTTGGGCACTATATATATATATATATATATATATGCCAAATTAACCACATCACGATTCGAACCCACGACCTTTTCAGCAGAAGTTGCAAACACTGACCACTGTACTACGACGAGGTACGTATACATTTCAGTAAAATTCCTGAGTTTCATTCAGAGAGTGAACACTAATAAATTCTGATTTAAGGCTGAATATAAAGAACTGAAATCTGACAGACACACTATAGGTGAAGGTAAAGATAAATATTCAAAAATGTGACTTTTGCGACATTTCACAAAATACAGAATTTTGGATGCCTATCAACATATTGACATATCAAAATCAGATGAAAATAGTTTATTCAGTAGTTTCAAATGTCCACAGAAACGTACTTAAACGAAAACGCTGTTATATTTCACTAGAGCGAATCATATAAAATGATATACAAACAGATGGGAAACTTAATGAAGAATTAGGTCTGAGATCGCATAGTCCAAAAATATTGTTGTGGCATAGTCCTTTAAAACTCGTCGAAAGGCAACCATTTCTAAATTCAGGATTGATCATTTTTCGTTTTCTCGACGTTTTCTTTGAATGCGAGGGAAATTTAGGGTAACTTTAAGTAAACAATTTAAATGAAAATTTGGTTTGAGACTAAGAATACGCAAATTTTTAAGGCGACAAAAATAAAAAGTTTACAGTCGAAAAGTAAAGATAAAACGAACATTCGTAAAAACTTTGAATTTACTTTAGTGCTATAATTAAATTGGGATCACCTGAAGATCAGGGCCGCCAGCCTCATCTGTGGGCCCTGATCTTCAGGTGGGAAAAATTGGGGGCCTTGATCTTCAGGTGGCAAAATTTATTTTATTTTTATGTTAAATTTTTAGTTTAAGGTTACACCGATAGGAGTCGTAGTGGTTATGTTAGTTCCCTCTATCATCATTGTGTAAAAGTGATCTGGCCCGAGCAGTTCTGTTTAAAAAATCAGCCCCAAGGTTGAACCGTAATATCTTTGAGAGTGTAGTCCCTCCTTTGTTAAGTGACGATTGTTTGTCCGTTATTAACTGGCTTAAACAACACGGCCGGATCACCTGAAGATTCCCCCCCCCCAGAGTGTTCACCTGAAGATCTCCCCCCCCCCCCAGCCCGATCCACCTGAAGATACTCCACCCCAGTCCGCTCCACCTGGAGATACTCCCCCAGTTTTGACAAATAAAACAAACAATTCATTCTATGGGATATAATGCTCGGTTAGATTAATTGAATGCCCGGTTAGGTCAACTGTATGCCCTTGACGATTGGTTAGGTTAAGTTGCGATATTTTCGTTAAAACTAATGAAAATATCACAACTTAACCTAACCATATAGGGTGGCCCACTTTTCAATTTTTTTTTTAAAGTATAGGTTATCGTAGTTTTTCCCATTATTTGGCACTATACTAGCACATTGGCACCATTTTTACAAAAATTGATCAATATTTAGGGGTCTCGCATCGACCTTGAAATTACGAGTTTTTTTAAAAAATGCGTACTTTTTAACGTTTTACTGAATCAAGATAAATCATTAAGTATGGATGTTTTCTGAATCCTCTTGATGAGGGAAGTCGTTTGGTGTGCCTTCCAATGTCATACGACTAACGGTTTAAAAGTTGTGCCTGTATGCAGGTAATACCAATGTGCGAAATAATGGGAAAAACCACGATCACCTATACTTTTCAAAAAAATCAGCAAATAGCAGACAAATAAGGAAGAAAGAAACAATAACTTAAACAATCACTTTTGCATTGTATTGACCACTATCACACGTCACTGGCTGCAACGTTGTCCCTCTGTGCTATGTCATCGTGGCGAGTGATGACTTCTTGAAGTCGCCGAGCTCTTTCCGGTTCTTTTCCACCACTTGCAGAAGATCCTGCAGCTGTGCCTCGTCCTTTGTGACCGTGTTCGCATAGTCTTGTATCAGTTGGACTCCTCTTTCAGCGACGTCATTGGTGACCTGGAGATTAGAGATCACATCCTTCAGACGACAAAAGTCCTCGTTCTCGTCCCACTTATCAGTTGGCAGGGTGAGCCACGAAGACCCATACATCTTCAGACCTGCAAATAAGAACCAGGAGGACTCGTCGATCAGGTCGGGGAGTAGCGTCATCTCGTCGACTGAGACGTTCTGAAACACATGCCATATATTTCAATTTCATGGTTGTAAAGTAACCTATTTTTGTTCACATTCAGTTCTCTTTTTAATTGACATTATGCTTCATGAATCTCATTACTAAATTGATAGCTATGAAAACTTAATCAACTGACCTTGACCATTTTGCCATCCCAGTGGACAACAGTGTGCCTCGGTGGCGTGAAGGAGTCCTTCACAGCCGTCGCCACTTCACGGCGATGTGACACTCTTCCCCGGCGAGCCGTTTCTTTCGAGATGCTGAACTGATTGAGGTCTGCTGGTGGATCCGCCGAACGTGTGATAGCAGCCACAATGCTTACTACCTATGTAGAGAATGGAAAGTGGAAAGGAAACTGTCAAGAATACATGTGGGTTACGGGACACTTTAAAACTGACGCTATCGATGAATACTATACACAATACGCACCTGATTATTGGACATGCGGAAACGATCAGCCACTTCCATGACAGCAGGTGCATTAAGGATGCGGCGAGGAAGATTGACAGACACACTTGGCTCTTTCGGCAGGGGGAACGCTAGTTCTGTCTCCGACTCTCCTGACATGCCAGTATCATCATTCTCCATGGCCTCATCTCCGGTTTCGTATGCACACTTTGAGGTTTGCGGCTCCTGGCGAGGACGTTTTCTTCCTTCCTGTAGCTTTCTTTTTACAGCGAAAACTTTATCGTTCCCGCTCATCGTTGCCACCCGAGGACCACGTTGATCGAGGTAGAAGTCAATGTCTTCTTTCTTGTCCTTGTCGGACCGCAGTCGATTCTTCTTTATATCTTCGACAGCGTCAGATGCTCCGATATCCCACAGCTTGTCCACACTGTCCGAAAACTTCTGCCGTTTTCCTCCGGCGTCAGTTTCTCGTTTTCTGCTCTTTTGGAGTAAGTGCCACTCTTTCCACAATGCCTCTAGCTTCCGTTCGCAGTTGAGCTTTGTGATTGTTTTAATGCGGGCCATGTTCCAAAACTTTAAGACGTTGTTTACGGTTTCTTTGAATGCGTCTTTCCTGTTAGCAGTGTACTGGATAACACTGAAGAAGTATTGCAAAACCTGCCGTGTTGTTGGCAATTTGCTACCACTGATGGAGGACGACGGTTGGCCAACTAAAAAAATTTCCGAGGCCGATCTTAGAGAAGGTAGCGATGTTATTTTCGCCTTTCCTTTTGATGACTCTCTATTTGTAGCTTCAAGAGTTCTTCCAGTTATGGTTGCCATCGATTTGTCCATGACAAAGGATGAGGAACTCAGACAGAATTTCAAAATGTTATGATCTGCAAAAAAAGAAATAGGTTAGGTACCTGGCACAGGCATAGTGCATTTTCTAATTACCTATATACATTATACATTCCGCCAGGGTATGGTGACTCATTTTTTTGAAAAGTATATAGGTGATCGTGGTTTTTCCCATTATTTGGCACTATACTAGCACATTGGTATTACCTGTATACAGGCACAACCTTTAAACCGTTAGTCGTATGACATTGGCAGGCACACCAAACGACTTCTCTCATCAAGAGGATTCAGAAAACATCCCTACTTAATGATTTATCTTGATTCAGTAAAAAGTTAAAAAGTGCACATTTAAAAAAAAAACTAGTAATTTCAAGGTCGATGCGAGACCCCTAAATATTGATCAATTTTTGTAAAAATGGTACCAATGTGCTAGTATAGTGCCAAATAATGGGAAAAACCACGATCACCTATACTTTTAAAAAAAATTTGAAAAGTGGGCCACCCTACTAACCAATCATCAAGGGCGTACAGTTGACCTAATCGGGTATTCAGTTAACCTAACCGGGTATTCAGTTGACCTAACCGGGCATTCAATTAACCTAACCGGGCATGTACTATATATATATATATATATATATACATTCAACTGCAAAGAACACGCAGTATAAATAACGTTATTTATACTGCGTGTTCTTTGCAGTTGAATGTATATAATGTTACGGCATGCGGGAGGTGCCCCCTTGGGGCATTGGTTTCTGCGAGTATGTAGAGGAATTACGGCATTTGGAAGAGTGAAGTCCATGGTGTAGTGGTTATCGCGTCTGACCGGCAATCGGAAGATCCCGGGTTCGATTCCCAGGTGGTACTTCATTTTTTCATTTGTTGTTTTCTCTTTCTCGTCTTGCGCGGAATATCTCCTATACAAGCGTCGTTCTTTACGTTATATATATATATATATACACACACAGACCGTGCATGGAAGAAGGAACTCTTCTAGGAAAATTAAATCCACTATACCTTACCTTATGAACCTTATGTTGTTTCGTGTGTTGGTCTCTCTTCACACGGAGGTCAAGCTGGTGGCCCCGCCTCTAGGTCTGGCCTGGTGGAGGAGCGAGTTACTTTCTTGCGCTCTCCACCGTACATAGCCAGGCACGCCCGACTCATCTGGTACTGTTCTGAGCCAGGCATCCAGTCTTTTCTTGAAGACTTCAACTTTGACCCCCGTTACGTTTCTGAGGTCCTTAGGAAGCTGGTTGAAAAGTCTTGGCCCCCTGACAACCAAGCTATTTTCCTTCAGGGTTGAGGAGGTCCCTTGTCGTGCTTTTAATTTGGGAACACTACACATTCTGCCTTTCCTATTTTCCAGTGTTGTTTGAATGGTAATTGGGTTTAGTTTTAGGTTTGGTACCAGTTTTTCGATCATTTTCCATATGTAGATTATGATGTACCTCTCTCTTCTTCTTTCCAGTGAGTACAGATTTAGTTTACGTAGTCTTTCCCAGTAGTTGAGTTCTTTGCAGCCATCAATCTTGGCTGTGAAATGCCTTTGCGTTTCTTCTAGTTTATTAGTTTCTTCCTTTTTATATGGGGACGTCAAAACTGAGCAGTATTCAAGTTTTGGTATAATCAGTGTTTTTAGCAGGGGAATCATTACTGTCCTGTCCCTTCTCTTGAACGTTCTTAGAACCTGTCCGGCGACTCTTTTTGCTTTATTTATCGTTATCTGATTTTGTGTTTCGAATTTCGCATAATCTGTCATTATTATCCCGAGATCAATCGCTTTCATGCTTCTCTGAATTTCCTGTCTATCTGGAGCATAATATGCAGTCTGTTTAAGTTCTTCTTTTCTACCATATCTCAAGAGCTGAAATTTCTCGGCGTTGAATGACATGTTGTTGTCTTCTGACCATTTGTATATTTTGTTCGTGTCCCTCTGCAAGGCCTCCACGTCATGTACATCGCTGGTTTTTCTGCTGATCTTTGTATCGTCTGCAAAGGATGTTACTATACTATTGCTGTTTACTCCGCTGTCTATGTCTGTTAGCATGATAATGAACAGGAGTGGGGCCAGTACTGTCCCTTGTGGTACTGAGCTGCGTACTTCCGATTCTGATGATGATATACCTTGAATTTTGACGACCTGCAGACGATCACTAAGGAAGTTGTAGTCCGAATAAGTTATGGTAAATGACAAATACTATAGTTTTTTCTTTTTCATGATGCTAGCCCGACGTGGGCAACGGGTCACTCGCAAAGAGGTCCCAAAAATATAGCTTCCCTCACCAGCTATCTGCAAAGCAGATAGGATCCAGCTTTGGGACAGGATCTTTGCGAGTGACGTGCCGTTGCCTACGTTGGGCTAGCTTCATGAAAAAGAAAAAACTATAGTATTTGTCATTTACCATTACTTATTCAGACTATAGTGGATTTGATTTTCCTAGAAGAGTTCCTTCTTCCATGCACGGTCTGTGTGTATCATAAAAAAACCTCAGGGAACCATTCTGATTTCATTCCCCTAAATATATATATATATATATATATATATATATATATATATATATATATAAGTTATATACGGATCACCTGAAGATTATCCCCTGCCCCGATCCACTTTTATGTTTCTCATAAATTGTCTTTTTATCACAATAAAATTTTTCTGATATTATTTTTATCTTCCTTTAATTTGGGGGCCCTGATCTTCAGGTGGGAAAAAGTGGGGGCCTTGATCTTCAGGTGAGAAAACTGGCGGCCCTGATCTTCAGGTGATCCTTAAATTGTAATTGATTTCTTAATTTATAACGAAAAAGAAATGATATCAAATAAACTTAGGACGATGTATGTACACTGTACAATCTATTCTATTATGTCACTATATATATATATATATATATATATATATATATATATATATATATATATATATATATATATATATATATATATATATATATAGAGAGAGAGAGAGAGAGAGAGAGAGAGAGAGAGAGAGAGAGAGAGAGAGGTTAATATTCGTTTTAACACATAATAGTGGACCGGCCAAAATTCATAAATCGACTTAGAACGGCGGTTTTTGTTAATAGCTGGCACCCATGATAAATCAATGTACCTCTGGGTGAGGAATAAAATGCAGGTGGATGCCACTCTCGCATTTGGCTTTGAAGGTCATTTTCGAGGTCAAACTGTGCAAAAAATTATATTTTCTAATTTTAATTTTAAAAAAAATATTCTGAGCCAATTGGTTTGACCAAATGTTTCATTTTACCACACTTAGCGATAAAAAAGTATGATGACACCCTTATTCCATCCGAATTACCAACTCAAGTTCAAATTCAAGTTAATCACGACCGAAATTGTGCTAAAATTTGTGATTTTTTATTTTATTTGGCGAAAAAAAACATTGACAAGTCTGTTTGTCAAAACAATTTATTTTAACATGATTAGTGCCTAATAAGTTTGATGGCATGAATTAAGTACTCACAGTAACAGAATTATCACAACTCAATCACAAAGCAGTAAATATAGCCCCATAACTATACAGTTTACACACTAGTAACATCTACAAGTTCACGTTTCTTGATGAACAGCACCGAAATGCTGCACTGATAGTCACAATTGTGTGGATTGCAATCACTTAAGAATAGAGTTATTAGTTCCTAACAGCACATTCCAGCTTCTCTCGCTTTCAGCCCGAAAGAGAGACATAGATCTACTGTCCAGCTGGGTTACAGCAACCGCTGTCGTCACAACCACAAGCTGTCGTACGCTTCATCCTTTTCCTGAAGCAGTTGCATCTAGCTGTCTTGCACTTTTTATTGCAACCACAAGCAACAAGCTCCAGGCAGGCTTCAGGGATTGGAGGAAGTCTTTTCCACACTGGTAGGAGGCTCCCATCTTCCAACTTCCAGGCTGAAGTGTCCACCGGATCTTCAACATCTACGTGCTCTTTGTCAGCCTGGAGCCATATTTTGGCCTGATAGTTTGCCCCTTGGCGTGGAGCCTCCAGGGCATCCTTTGTCGGTGGGAGCATTTCCAGAGTCTTCTTGGCCTTCCCAAAAAGGTGAACTCTGGCGTCATCAACTGTGTGTTGTTCCGGGGTGCCATACAAATGACACAAACATCTCAACATCTGCGATATCCCCATCTCGACCAATGGCATGCAGCAGGAGTGGGTGATCACTGAACATCTTCCAACACTTCTTTTTTCCATGACCACTGAAGGACGAGGGTGTGTCACGCCCGGTCAAAGCGTGGAGGCTGACCAGGTTGTCCCTGACTGGGGGCGACAAACTCTTGAATACATCGTGCACGAGGTAGCATTTTCAGTTATTGGCATCCACACTTCAGCGACCTTGGTGCAAACGAAGTGAATCAGCAGCACCATTACATCAGTATCTCTGCACACTACCAGTATTCGTTCATAGCCCTGGGACGCTGCATCACATGAGTGAAGGATGAGCCTGGTGTCCGCCTCTTCATGGTTGCTAACTTGCTATGCAGTGGAACGTCATGTCGCCTGGTTGACCGTACTTCAGTGGCTTCAGAGAAGCCACCCCCTATCACCAGCTGACATCTTTCTTGAAGATCTCTGCCCTTCTCAGTGATGACGTTAGACAGAAACAAGGCTAGGTCAGCCTTGTTTGTATCCAGGGCTATGAAGTTTTTCCACACTTCATGCAGTGGAACTTGTGGGCCATCAATGACTTTCCGAATCGGTTTCTTCTTGCTTGCACTCTTTGTCCTGGTAACTACTTTGATCGATCCTTCCCCTGCGTACCGATCAAAGATGACATCAACTCTTGTGTGTTCATAACTCGTCACGGCCTTGAAGAACACTCCAGCATAGTCGCCGAATGTCCGACAGCCGCCAGGCTTGCCAAGAGCTTGGATGAATGCATGACCATCTATCATCATACAGGTCTTCAGATCAGAGGATGGAACCGCTGAACTTATGGTCTGCTGAGCCATCAGGATGTTCATCAACTAGACTTCGATGTCGAATTCATCTCTCCTCCTGCCTTCGCCAGACTAAATGGGACTGGGACAGTTCATGCTTCAAACGTTGACCATCTCCACCATGCGACCTGCGGTCGCGGCATTCAGGAGCCGCTGTAGTAGCTTTCTGTCAGCTTTGATGGTCTTCTGCATGTTCTGCTTACTGGAAACTGTAGCTTTGTACACATCAGCGAAGGTTTTCGACCGACGTTTCTTCATCGTTTTATGCAAAATTTTGCATATAGGTTCTCGTAACAATAATTACACGTACACGATGGACAATAAAGAGTTAGCGAGCGTTGACGAGGAAGTAGAATTAGGCGTACGCGTATCTAAGGATTTAAAAGTTAGGAACCAGTGCCTGGAGTCTTGCGCAAAAGCTAATAGGATGTTAGGCTTCATAGCGCGTAATTTCGAATTTAAATCGAATATTATATTGCCCCTTTACAAGTCCCTAGTCAGGCCTCATTTAGAATATGCGTTCAGTTTTGGTGCCCGTATTTGCGTGAGGATATTGATAGGTTGAAAGGGTTCAGCGTCGCGCCACGAAACTAATTCTGTCATTGCGCAACAAGTCTGACGAAGATAGGATTAAGGAGTTAGACTTGCATTCACTCGAAACTAGGAGAGTAAGGGGGAGCTTATTCAAGTTTTCAAAATTGTTAATAAAATCGATAACATAAATTTTGACAAACTCTTCACTTTTGATAATAGCAATACTCGTAATAACGGATTTAAGTTGCGTGGCAGACGTTTCATTACTAACATCGCTAAAAACTTTTTTACGTTTAAAGTAATTGATAAATGGAATAAACTTCCCGCGCCCGTCGTGAACTCTACCAGCGTTAATATGTTTAAAAACCGTTTAGAAAGGCATTTTAAAAATATTAACGTTGTTTAAAATAATAAAACAATTATAACAGGAGCTCTATGGGTGTTGGTTGGGATGAGTCTGTTGACGATTAATGCCAGCTTGTAACATACCAGCGTGTGATATGCCAGCAATAAAATTATTAAAAAAAAAAATTAGACGAACACGAACATTGGGAAAGGGTGAAATTTGTATACGTCATATGCGAGTACATCGAAAAATGGCACAGTCATGAGGTACATTAGGGGCGTGGTCCATGTACAGTCCAGGTGTATTCTAGAAATTGGGGTGATTAGTATGGTTGAGTGGAAATATGGGTGATAATTTTAATTGTGTCTGAGAGGGTGAATCAAGGACTGAAGTGTATCCCATGGTATTAGTGTGGAAAGAGTGATTTCTCTATGGGCTAGCTGGGTCGCACGTAAAACTTTGGAATGAATTGTAATTATTTGTTGCAAATATTTATCGATTAGGGTTACTTGTAGGTTAATTATTTCTACTAATTCTAGATATCTTTCGTGTTCCTTTATTTAGCTAACGGGGATTCAATGTATGTAAATTTGTCCAAAAGGGCGTCTAGGAAGCGATTGTTTTCGTGTAGTGACTTAATGGTTTGTTCCAAAATGTGTCCTCTATATTGCCGATTCCGCGCGAAGAGATTCAATTTGAGTTCAATTCTTTTAATGTCTTGTTCGGTCGCTAATCCGAACAAACCTTTTAATATTTTTCATCCCTTCTCTATCAATCCTCTTTTATTTCTATGATTAAATTTTGCTGAGTTTTGCGTTCCAGTTTGTATCCATGGTAACGCAATTATATCTGACAGGGTGTGTACTGTAGTTTGAATATTTTCGAATGTATTTTCTAATAGGACGGGACTAATCTGGTCTGTTCCCGGGATATGTTTAACAGAAACGTGAATTTTCCTTTCAAGTGCTTTTAATTGGGTTTTTATCTGGACGAGATTGGTTTTAATTCTAGCAGGTGGTTGCAAATTGATGAAAAGGTCCCTATGTCCTTTCAAAATTTTACCTTCTGCAAGCTTTTCGATAACAACGCCGGTAGAAATTTTAATGCTAGGGCTACAAGAGTAAATAATTTGCAAAATTATAAGGGGGACAATTTTATTAATTTCTACGTCTTAGATTATACGGAGCTGAGGGTTGCAGTGTGGATACTTGCGTTTGTGTGCGGAGTGGTCGGTCTCGCTTTGGTGGTAGTGGGGGTCGACCGTTAAGCTCGGATTCTGAGCGGGTTCGTTTTTTATGTGAAGGTTCTAGTTCACGTGGTTGATGCATTTGCGGCCGGTATGTAGGGTCCGTGCGTCGATCATCAACCGGTGAGGGTGGTGACGGAAGAGATGGTGGAGATGGAGGAGATGGTGGAGATGGAGAAGATGGTGGAGTTCCATTGAGAAATCCTCTAGAAGGAGTTTCTCCAGGGTCTGGTTCCGATGGGACTCTCGGGTCTGGGACCTCTTGTTCAGAGATTAGCTCAAGTACTAGTGGTATCACCAGGTACCAATCTTCATCACGGGTAGTGGTTTCCGCGGTGACTACTTCGGTTTTGTGGTCCCTGCTGGATGTTTTTTGGGAAGGTGTTGTTCGGCAGCTATCTTCAATTTATCAGCGTAAATGATCCTTGGTTTGGAATGGTCTCGGAGGTCGAGGATTTCATAACGGTTCTTTCCGAGGTTTTTCATTATCCTATATGGGCTATCCCATTTTGGGTATAATTTGTGATGAGCACTTGGCGGTTTCACGCTCTTTATGTAACATTGCATACCGACGATTATAGTCTGTTGATGGGGATGACGCCTATGTTGTTCTTGCTCCAGCTGTTGGTTTCGTTGGTCTAGAGCAGGCGTGGGCAACCCTTGGCACGCGTGCCAAACGTGGCACGCCAACTACTTTTTTCCGGCACGCGATTCCCCGGGCTCACCTTAAAAAAAATTAAAATAAATAAATATCCAAATTCTTCGCTGAGTTTTATATTTTAACTTAATGTTTTCTGCTAAAAAATGGTAAAGATTAACTTTTGCATCAAAGATTTGACGATTTTGGCACGCTCACTTAAAAAGGTTGCCCACCCCTGGTCTAGAGCATATCGGATTACGTCACAAATTTTGAAAGATCGTTCAACTAGTTGCTGATTTGCTTCTGCCATCTCGGAAGGTGTTAGAACTGCCGGGTCGATTTGGTTAGGCAAATCAAAAGGTAGCTGTTTGTAGTAGTGATGTAGGACGAAATGAAGGGTGTCTCCGATGGACACGTTATAGCCGTTGTTGATGGCTGTTCGCACCATGGGAAGGGAATCATCCCATGTACGGGATGATGCATCGAGAACGTGGCGGAGGGCTTCTAAGCTCTTCCGATTGTGCCTTTTCACTAAGCCGTTTGCCTACGGATGGTATGCCACAATGTGTGTCTTTAATTTTACACATGTTACAGAACAGAATGACTCGAACAATTTGGATGTGAAACTAAGGGCGTTATTCAAAATTAGGATGGAAGGAGTAGTATGGTTTTGGATGACGCGTTCCACTAGGGCTCTTGCCACAGTTTCCGAGGTCTGGTTTGGAATGGCAACTGCTTCGCTCTAACGCGAGAAGTGGTCCGTAAACACAATGATGTACTGGTTTCCATTTGATGTTTTTGGAAATGGTCTTAGTATGTCCACTCCAGTTCTTTGCCAAGGCCGTTGGCATACTGGATATTTATGCATGGCAGCTGTGGATGGTACGTTGCGTTTATGTTTTAAACAAGACGGGCATTCAGCGATGTATTGATGTACCTTTTTGTTCATTTCGGGAAGATGGTATCGCTCCAAAAGACTCTTGATGGTGCGATCCGGCCTCATGTGGCCATACAAAGGTGAGTCGTGATAAAGGCCGATTGCTATATCTAGAGATCCTTTGGTATTTCCACGAGGTCGTTTCCATCTTCGTTCCTAAAATGTACGAGCCCATTTTTTAGGTTGTACTGTTCTTTTACCTTCGATGGTTCCTTTTGTTCCAGGCAAGTCCGAAGGTTCTGGGTGTGTTGGTTCCTCTTGTTGGGAGTATTGCAGACATTCGTGGTCGAACACAGGAAGAGTTTCTATCTTATTCACTTGGGTGTCGGGCTTGAGTCTCGACAATCCGTTTGGAATAACTTGAAGTTTTCCCGGTTTGTGTACGATGTTTGCCACAAAGTCCCAATTCAACAGAGCCCATCTACTCAACGGTCCTTCAAGTAACTTGTCCTTAAAGAGATACGTGAGTGGCTTATGGTCAGTTTTGATGGTTACATCGTAGCCATAGACGATATTTCTGAATTTTTTCAAAGCCCAATATACCGCTAGGGCTTCTCGGTCCGTAGTGGAATAATTGCCTTATTTACTGAAAAATCGCTTCAGTTGGATTTCGAAACTCAACTGCTGAGTTAACTGAAACTGGCTGACTGGAAACTGGCTGACTGGAAACTGACGGTGTTGATCCTACTGGATTCAACAACTGGAACTGATTACTCGGGGGGCGCTGATTCCTGGGGCGGTTGTCTCTTTGGATGCAACCGACTGACTTGAACTGCTATAAACTGGAGTGGGTTTCCTATTTATTTCGGAAATCCGAACTAAACTGATTCTGTTAGCATTAGGCTGAACGTGCTGCACCTGTCTATTATTCTCATGGAGAAGGTGTGTCCTATTTCTACACTTAACTAATTTTCCGGCTGGGTAAATTTCCCAGTGATTCCGGTTGAAGAAATCCATACCTAGTAAGATATCTGTCTGAAATGTGGCGACTGCGTCCACAATACAACATTTTGCGGGATGTACCGCGTTACCAACTTCTAAATATAATTCGATTTCTCCATATGTAGGTATGGGTGTGCCTGTAACTCCTCTGAGTTGGCAGGAAGGTGCCCTAATTTCATATTTATAATCTGTACTCTCTAGTAACTCATCTGCACATTGTTTCTTAATTAATGTCGCATGCGCTTCTGTATCTAGGAGAGCGGTTAAATCTCGGTTATCTGTGCTGCAATTTATTATTAAATCTAGTAGGTCCGCACCTATTATCCTGATGGGTAGTTTATGTGTGTATGTGGGTTTATTGCTCTATTTAGGAGGGAGGAGGTTGAACTGCTGCCTCCAAAGTGGGATCTAAAAAAGAACTTGAACTGACTTCTATGGGAGGACCTGAGTTATATGCTACAGGATCACCATACACTGGAGGGTCTTCTTGGAAAGTGTACTCTGGGGAAACTGATTCTTCAGCGGGTACGTGTACATACCGAACCATCCGACCTTGCTGATTATATTGGGATCTGGACATCGGGCAATAGTGTGGTTGACCTTGTGGTCGTGATCTGTTCGGTGGGTGGTTCTGTTGATGCTGGGAACTAACTAGTTTCTGAAAATTGGAGGGCTTTTGGTGATTTAATCTCTGGAAGTGGGGCCTTTACCCTGCAGGGGCTTTGTCAGCACATTTTTGTCGGTCGCCACGGCGATGACCATGTTCAAAACAGTGGGAGCAATAAGGGGGATAATTGGATTGACTCATCATGTGCCCAAAACTATCGCAATTAAAACACTGAGGAGGAGGGCGTGCATTCTGGGTTTGTGGGGCTTGTTTCTGAGGTGGTGTTCCCTGCATCGACCTAGATTTATGAGGTTGTTATTGTTGTTGTTGTTGCTGCTGCTGAATGTACTGTATGGGGGGTCTCTCTACCCTTCCGGTAGTTCTGGCTCGCTAAGTCTGGGTAATGTTCCCTTGTTTTATTTATGGCTTAACTTACTGGTTTGTCAGTATTTAGGCACTCTTGAAATTTCTTTTTAGGTGCTTCGAGTAGGTTTTGGTAAACGGATGCTGCTACTATTAGGTTTCTTTGCTTTGAAGTGAGTGTAATGTTGCATGCATTTTCTGCGGCTCGGAGGGCTTCTCCTACGAGTTTATGTGTTCGTGTAATAAAATTATTTAAATCTTCATGTTCTTCTTTCTTCCATTTAGCTTGAGAGACAGCTTCTAATGTGGCCAAGGGCAGTGGTGGGCACCGTTAACCAAAAAGTTAACTTCGTTAACCGCTAATCCGTTAACCAAAAAGTTAACTTCGTTAACCGTTAATCCGTTAATTCGTTAAACATGTAACGGAAGTTACCGATAAACCGTTAACGTTAACTTCTTTATAAAAAAATGAAAAACACAATATATATATATAATTTAATTTTCCCTCTTCTTCTCGTTCTCCATTTTGTCCATGAGATGCATGTTGCCCTTCATGAAAATTAGCATATCAAAGTTTTCATCAGACAGGGATGATCTCTTGGCCCTCAGGATGTCCTTGCCCATAGAGTACAAACGCTCCACTGCAGCACTGGAGGGGATGGCAGAGATACTAAAGAGTAAACAGCCTCTGGCGCCACACGCTCACATTTACTTCTCAACGCCATCTATTATCTCATAAAGAAACTAATTCACATTGGGACTTGAAAGTACCGGCAGGATCAACCGAGTAGAAAAATAATTATGGAGATTTTAAAGATGTGGTACCTAGAAGTACCGCCAGGACATAAAGGGTTAAGGTGAAAACGCTCCCATTGTAAGACATCAATTGACTTAATTTATGTCATCAAAGTGACATGAGAATTGAAATCTTACCTGATCAGTTTTATGATTCTTGAAATGTATCAAGGAGACTACTAATAAGGTACTCACAGACATATTATAAATATACATGACTTACTTGACAACGATTATTTTTAAATATTCACTAGCACAAACATGTTGCGCAAGAGACAGACTGCAAATGAAACGAATTAGTTATTTGTTGTAATTGTTACATATATTATTGAAAGTGCCTTAAAATGCTCGTGATATTTCTTGAAAGAAGTTGAAACATTCAACTCAAATGGCAAATCTTTCCGCCTGATTTTACAGTCGACCATGTTTTGCTCAAACCAATGCCGTAAATAACTACCATATTTGGTAAGACACAAATTGTGGCGACGGAAACAAATATATCGCCTGATTTTGCACTGCGGAAATGGAAATTCGTTCATCACTATTAACAGTGGGGATTAATTGCGCACCTGCTCAGCACTGAAAATAATATAAACTTTTAAACGTTTATTTATGAATTTTTTGGGTTAACGGACTTGAGTTAACGTAAGTTAAATGTAACGGAAGTTAATTAGTCCGATAATGATTTTCAAAGTTAACTTAAAAGTTAAATCGTTAACGAAAAAGTTAACTTCGTTAATTAACGATTAACGGATTAACGGTTTGGTGCCCAGCTTTGGCCAAGGGTTGTGCGAGTGTTATTTCTTTGAAAAATTCTAATAAGTGTTTTTCAAAATTGTGCCAAGTTGTAGCTTCGCTAATGGATGGGACGTATGTATCTGTATCATGGGTATTCCCCTCTGTGGGGTCAATAAACCTTTTAGCTTCCCTAATCTTTATGTTATCATCTGTGATGTTTTCGCGTATGAAATGCTGTTCCTAGTAGAGACTCAATCTAAGGTCTTACGCGCGGTTCAACGAAGTTATTATCTATGGTTCCCTTAAAAATTAGGACAGTATGGGGAAGGTTTACAAGTCTACCTAAGTTAATGTATGCTGGGGGAGCGGTTTGAGACATGTTGGCTTGTGCTTGATCTGAAGTTTGCGTGTTTGGAAATATGTTTGAAGGGCGCGGGGTAGGTGGAAAAATGGGTGTAGGGGAATTTTCAATGTCAGAAAGCTCACCGTCTGAATCGCTCATACCGTTAATGTATTCTAATTTGGTCTGCTTGACCGATCTTAATCTATGGAATGATCACTTGAGTGGCTTTCCTAACTACTCTATCTAAGAAATACACAAATAAATGCACAACAATTTGCCTAACTTGGAAAATTTTTGAAAAATTTGTAAACAAAATAATAAAAAAATGTAAACAAAATTTCACTCGAATGTACGTGAATGTACGATAATATTATGATTGGCACATTAAATAAAATTATTCTATGCTAACTATGATATAATAGTGTAAATAACTCGGTTTCAATAAAATGAAATGTATCACTGGTGTATGGAATGTTCACTCTGTTTTTTGTTAATTCTGGCTTAATACTAATTATTAACTGTTAATTATATTGTCTTCTCAAATGTTTAGTAATTAATTTGAAAAAAAGGATCTGTACTTAACAAGATTCCTAGGCGAAATCCTTGAAGACGTGTCCTGAAGACGTGTCTTGCTAGCCACTTGTTCCTGGACGAAGAATGGGCGTGGAGAACTTGGAGTCGTGACACACCGGTCAAATAATGGACGTGAAGAATTGGAAGTCGTGACACACCGGTCAACTGAATGTTAGTTCTAGTTCCATGGTCTAAAAGACTGGAAGTATTCTGGTTGCAGAGGTCGCCAGTTGTTAACCCCTCCGACTATGGCCTTGGGCGGTTCGAAGTTGACGGAGGTTCTGGTTAGGTGGCAGCAACGGATTTGTTACTCTGGAGTAGCTGGTACCGTATGGGGAATCGCAGTAGTTTCTCTTAACTACTCTCCGATTTCTTCTTGTAGTGGATCGGAGGATTCTGTGAGGCTTACTAAATTCTCTAAGGGTTCCCCGATTCTTCTTGTAGCGTATCGGGAAATTATTTTTCTCTATTTTAAGATTAAGTTCTCTGAAAAAACAAGGCTCGAAGGAGAAGGCAAAGATATTTTCTTACTGTAGTTTACTGCTAAAATGTTACAGATAATGCTCAGCCTCTAAGTCAGATCAGACAATCAGAATGAAATTTTAGGCGGTTATATACTACATTTTTTAATGACATCATTATTATTTAATGCTGACCTGTTTTGTTTTTTATTCTCAAAAGGCTGAATTATTTTGCAAAAATAGTTAAAGTTAAGGTAAATATTTTAGCTGTAGCAATGTCTAGACAGATAAGCAAGATATTTGAAGATGAAGCCATATTTTTATTTTAAACCGTATATTGACAGATCTGATGTTATCATGATCTGCCAAGTTAACTAAAAATGGAAATTGAAATATACATTTTATTATGAATTACAATTGAACATGCATATGAGCAAAAATTAAATGTTTAAGATTTAAAATTAAACGTTAAGCAGGACATGACTTCATCTTTCACAACGAAGAGAGGATGTATACAGAAAATGAACATTGCAGAATTTAACAAGATTACACTATTAGGCTAAATCTAAAAAAAATGATTAAGTAATTTAAAAAGAAATAATTCACTAATTATTCAGCAGAAATAAAATAGAAAGCAAATAAAAAGTTTTATCCGAACTTACGTCAGCGGTATACGAGTTTGGACTCTAGATGTGAAAATGAGTATAAGAATATAAATATATATGAATATAAGGCTTATGTGAATATAAGTATATATGAATATAAGCATTATATGAATAAAAGAATATATGAATACTGTATAGGAATTATGGAGCAAGTGTAGTTTACGTCCCCCTGACGCAAAAGGGGACACAAACTATAATAGGTCAAAGTTGGGGAACGTAAACTAAACTAGGATCTTTAGGAGACAATTTTTAAGTGAATCCATTAGATAAAACGTTAAAACTAACGAAAATATTACGGCACACCTAAAGCAAAAGCACCCCCTGCGTAATTTCTTTATTTATGGTCAGATTTTTATGAATTGCGGGGGTGAGACCCCAAAATTTTCGTTGATTGGGTGGTTCTTATATGTATAGGAAAAATTAAATATATAAAATTTGGGGGTTTCACCCCCCACATTTTTTTCCTATTAATATAAAACGTGTACCAAAGAAGTTTTATTAAAATCAATTAGTATTTAAGGGTGCCTCATAAGCAGCCATCCCTACTAGGCCAAATCTACTATGCTTTCAGTCCTAAAATGTTTAGTTGAATTCAGTTTCTAATTAATCAGTAGTCAATGTCTATTTTAGTTTTTGCTGTTCTTTAACTGCTGTTATTTACCTTTAGAGTGGAATGCTAATAAAAAATTCGTGTATTTATGTTTCAATAATTAACTAAATTTGAGTCCTTGTGCGGGACCAACAAGAATATTTATAATTACTTGAGATTTTGGATATTTTGTTTTTTTATCAAATGGAATATACTGAGGGGGTGAGACGGTGAATTTTGCAATTTAGAAAACTAAGAACCATCCTAATATATATATATATATATATATATATATATATATATATATATAAATATTATATATATATATATATATATATATATATATATATATATATATATATATATATATATATATATATATATGGGATGAATTTCACAATTAAACACGTGAAATGAATGAATGATGTAAACCCACAAGGAAAAAGAAAAATAATTCCAAGATCTTTCGTAAATTCAGAAGTACACCTCGTCAGGGAAAGGCCTTGGAATCATTTTTCTCTTTCCTTGTGGATATATATATATACACACCTTTGGTAACCTTTGGTTAGCTTCCGCCAGAATTGTTCATTCTGACGACGGTCAAGTTTTTCATTCCACCTTAGACCTACAGTTTAACGTGGAATCCGAACCACTCCCGACCAGCAGCTCAGCGTCCTAACCACTAAGCCACCCAAGGTACCCATTTATCTACCAACCACTTTCTTTATTGTGTGGAAGGATGAACAGTTGGGTTTTGTTGCGCGCCAGCTGCCGTCACCGGGTCTCGGATCCGGTGCCAATGGATTTGTAGTCAGCGGCGCTAACCACTACACCACCGAAGCGCATATATATA
This sequence comes from Bathynomus jamesi, assembly GCA_023014485.1. Lineage (NCBI taxonomy): Eukaryota > Metazoa > Arthropoda > Malacostraca > Isopoda > Cirolanidae > Bathynomus > Bathynomus jamesi. The sequence continues at coordinate 1,472,888 of JAJOZX010000333.1, read as the reverse complement.
TATATATATATATATATATATATATATATATATATATATGGTTGGGTGACAGTTTAGACTTTTAGACTTTTGGATAGGTAAATATTGCTTTCCTCTCAATGGCATTTCCATTCCCACCCGTGGTCAGCAGAGGAAATTGCACAAAGTGAAAAATCCACAATTGAGAGAAGTGTTTCTTCATTTGAGAAACAATGTCACTTCATTCCCATTCGCGGCAAAGGAGCCAAATTAAAATGGCTAGTATTTTATAACAACTTATTTTAATCTAACCTAATCTACCCTGGACCAGGGGTGCCACAAGAATTTTAGGGAAAGTAACAAAATGAATAAGCCAAAGGTAACAAATCCATCAAAAAGGTAACAAATCGCGAAAAAAAATTAAATTGTTCAAATTAAACTATTTATTAAGTCTTACCTTACTTAAAATGCTACGTTTTCTTCATCCATAGTTTTACTTTCTTGCCATTTGGATTCCTTCATCATATTTATCATTTCTTTTGATGGTTCCCATTTTGTACAATCCTGGCTTCGAAGTAATTCTTTTGTATATAAAAGCGCATTTATTGTGGATGTTTTCAATGAAGATCTATTTTTAACTTTAACATTAGTTAGTGTTGAAAATATTCTTTCGGCACTAGCCGAAGAATGAGGAAGTGAAAGGAGATCCATCATGAATTTAGATAGTAAAGGGAAGCGCTGCTTGTCCCCACACTGTTCTTTTGAATTATTATTATACCAAAATCTTTCTGGATTTTCTAGTCATTTTAGGCTTTTTCTCCGGTGTTTTATAATCACTATCATAAGTTTCATCATCTTGATTTCCCTCCATATTAAAGGGATATATACTATATATTTTTTTATCAAAATATAGTAACACAAAATTTCACTCACTAAACAGGTTTAATATAAAATTAAAGATAAGACTGAATAAACTAAAACACTAAACACACGTGAGATCACGGAACAAAGTCACGAGAGCAACTGGAAAGAGTTGCCAATCAACGCTATATTATAACGTTAATTGGCAACTCTTTCTAATGTGCCAACTTCAGTGGTGACACTAACAGCAATAATTAAAACTTAGAAATTTACCGTTTTCTTGGAATTAGAGTTAAAAGTCTAAAACGTAACAAAATTTCCGAACGTCGTAACAAAAGTACAAAAATGTTAAAAAGTAACAATTTTGTTACGAAAGTAACAAAAGTGGCAGCCCTGCCCTGGACCAAAGTTGGAAAGCCGTGGATAAGAATGGGAATGACATGAATTGGAAATAAACCGATTTGAAAATGCCTCATTTGAAATTCTCACTTTCAGATTTCCTACTCTTAGACGCAAAATGACAAAATGGGAATGACATTGAGTGGGATCATACCACAGCATATGGATACTGAAGTCAACATTGAGAGCCTAATGCAAAAATAGATTTAACAGAGCTTTAGAGATATAGATGTGAGAATGAAATCCGACGTTAATATATATTATATATATATATATATATATATATATATATGTGTGTGTGTGTGTGTGTGTGTGTGTGTGTGTGTGTGTGTTGTGTGTGTGTGTGTGTGTTTTATCCTTTGGATTTTGGCACAACTTTGGTTTACTTTTTCCTTTTCCCTCAGTAGCTGCGGAGATTTCGTCTGTGAATCAAGTTTGCTGCGTCAGTTTTGGAAAATTGAATTTTGTGAGAAGTAAACTGAAAAATAACATTTAAGAAATAAAAATATTGGAAAATAATCGCTGTTGCTGTAATACAGTGAGTCTCTTAGCTACATTTTATTTATAGAGAAAAATCTATGAGGGTTTTACCCAAAGAACAAGTGACAGTGACAGATTGAAATATAAGAAGGAGTGATTAGAAAAAGAAGTCAAAATGTGGAAGAAAGAAACGGCCATTGCCCTCATCACTCTTCTCTTCGTAATCCAATTCACGGAAGTAGAAAACTTTAGTACATCAAACAGTAAAAAGAGAGTAGAGAGACAGACAAATACTCGAAATCAGAAACGAATTTTCGGCAGGCGTTATCGACCAACACCTTCACCTGCACACACTATTTTAGTTACATTGCCTTCTAAATGCATGGGCTGTAACCATCCATGCGATATACAGAACCCATATACTTGTGTGTGTAGAAGGGTTCAACCTTGCCCTCGCAATTGATTTGAAATGTTCAGAAGTATTTCCTGTTCGTTCGTAATTCGAAGGAACTCTGATACAAACACTGACTGATGTAATTAAATCTTAGGATCTTTGGAAATTCGATGCAATATTACAGTTTTGAAATGGTTAAAACTATTTCCTAAAGTTACTAAGGTAAAATAATGCTCCAGGAATTATTCGTTTTGCTTTTGAGCTTAATATTTTACTCACATAAAATGCATGCTTTGATTTTTATGTTGTAATACAAACTTTTAAAAGTAGACAAATAATTAACTATATATATTATGGTGAAGGTGAAGGAAGGAGTGTGTTTTAAGCTCCAACATTTGTAATGATAATAAAATATTCACATTAAATTTAAAAATTTCTTTAGAAAAATGAAAAATGAAAAATATAAAAATTATTGAATTATCAGGACGTGAATATAATTGTTCCTATTCACATTATGTCTATATATTTATATACGATTGTTAGAGTTTGTTTTTATTGCGAAAAGATCCTTCATAGAATTACCTTATTTTACATGTTTATGAAATTATATTTGAAAAACATAAAATATATTTATTTCTGTACTCTATGTGGTTGTGTGTTTGCGTGCGTTTGCTCGTACGTGAACCGAATTGCTTTATAAATTCCAACCACACGTTGCAGCGATTTTATCTTTTTGCCTGCCAGACGAATGATAATACGATTTGGTACATATAGAACGAACATAGAGTACATCTCATTATTTTAAAAACAGATATAGAAATTTTTTTTGAAAAATAGTTGGTTCTCAATTCCTACTGAATATCTGTGGCCACAGAAAATCAATTTGGCTAACAATTATTGCCCACTCTTCTACATTTATAATAATTGGGAGCAATGAGAGAGAGAGAAAAGTAGTGGTCTATATTCGGAATCCTAACCGATAAAATACTTATATGAACTGCAATTAATATGTTATAAATTAAACTAATAAATTACTCTTAATCATCAACTCGAATTAATATGATCTTACAATATGGCCACAGAACAGTTTCTATATTATTTGATCCCTTTCAGGTTAGTATTTTATCAAGTATTTAATTAAATAATATATTTATATAATTTTAAAGGTGTTTATAATTTATATTACAAATTAATCATAATAAATTATTTTTTATATTGGACAGTAAGAAGTAATTTTATCCTAATGTTTAGCGAAAGGATTTTGACGGTTCGATGTTATTTGTAGAAAAAAACCAAACGCCTCAAGACACACTTTATATATATATATATATATATATATATATATATATATATATATATATATATATATTTATATAAAAGTGTGGTTCATAATTTTTCGCAAAAACACCTGTTGATTTGCGACACTACGATATGATTCATCGGAGTCGAAGCGGGGGTGAAACTTCTACAACAGCAACTGTTTTTTTTTATATGATTTCATTCTTCTAAAATAATTACTATAATTATGTAATAATAATAATAATGATAATAATATAATTATATAATAATTTCTAGATATCTCAAAAGGAAGTAAATATTTGCAATGGGCAACTAATTTATCTTTTAGCGTAATTTTGAACGATGGTCTCGCTCGGTTTGTTATCTGTTTCCAAGGTAAACCCTTGTTTTCTTTCACCAATTTGCATACGATTTTATTACGTTTATTAACGTGTGACATGCTAAAATGTGGCTTGAATTTTGAACGCAACAAAACTATGAGTTTTAGTCATATTTACTATTGTTCTTTTACTCCTATCCTGGACTCAGTTACTTGTGTGATCTCATGAAATGAGAATTAAAAAATTTAGAAGGGAAAAGACCTTCAATTTACGTAGTAGCGTAAAAGATGGGTGTTGGGTATTGGTACGTGACGTGTGTCTTTGACGAAACTCTAAAGAAATGAAACGATTCTTTGAGAGTGAAATTATCTTCAAGTGGTGATAGAAGAAGGAATGACTAAGTAATTCAGTAAAATTTGACTGAATATCTTGTATCTACTCTAGGATATATCCAACGTATCTTTTTATATATATATAGTACTGAGGCACCAGTTTCTTTTACCACAAGAGATGGATGTATTGTGAGAATTCTTTATTTCAGTAAAGAAATATTTTGTCGTCGAACGTCTAAAAGCTGATAATATAATTCTCCGATTTGAAGAATTTGAAGAAAATCCTGTAGGTCTGTTAAGAGAATTCGTCAATAACAAATATTTAGAAGCTTCAGGTCTTAATTTCAATGACGTAAGGCTCATTTCTCAAAGAATATTTTGCTGCTAATGATAAACATACTCGTAATGAAAATGATATGTAGTATATATACCAAGTTGTTATATAACCTAAAAAACCACAAGTGTTATGAAAGTACTTTGGACGCGTATTTTCCCCATTCTTTCTTTTACATTTTTAAATCCATAATTTTGCTCTTTTCATTTCTTTTGGAAACGAGTGATGTACTGCATCTTTTTGTCTTACATTTTTGGGGAAATCTTTGCGTTACGACAGCACAAAATAACCTTTTCCGAGGCAATGAAATAAATATAAAAAATGTCTCTTTACTATTTTCCATCTGGCCAATTTTATATGAATGATCTTCATATACATATGTAGCTCAAACTGGTACTGGCACACGTGTAATGCGAAGTATGAGTGGGGGGGGTTTCTGACCACATGATAGTGCCGTGTTAAGTGAGGTTGTGTGGAGAATGGAAGAAAATGAGGTGAAAAAAAGGTGGGTCACAAAAGAATTAAAGTGGAAAAGTTAATGGTGAGAGAGTAACGAATGAGTACAGTAAGAGAGTACATGATGAATTGAGTGCAAAAGATGCAGAGTAAATGGATATGAATGAGATGTGGAATGTGTAGCAGGAATGTTTGATTAGGAATGGAAGGAGTGTGTGGAAGGTTACGGAGTTACAGGCTAACAAAAATCCGAAGATCCACTCTAAGGTAGCGCAAGAAAGAAGTAGAAAAAAGGAGAAATAGCAAATGAAAATAAAGAATACTGAAAACTTACATTTATAAGGTATAGACGTGGAAAACTTTCACACAGGAATAGTAGTAATAGTAAAGTATAGAACAGACGAGGATCTTTCCCTCCTGGTGAAAAAGATTTATAGGAAAGTAAGAAAAAATATAATGAAGAGAATAGCTTCAAGGTTCATTCACACCATGCATAGACCTACACTTATCTCGCGTACTCAGTTACACATTAGAAGAGAGTAAAAAAAAAGCATGAATCAGAGTTGCTACTTAATCTAATCTACACCATGCATGTTTTTAAGGACAAGAACAAGACGCCATCATTTCGTCGTTGCGGCATTTATCCGTAGCCTGTGAAAGCTACCGTACCGATAGACGCACTTTCAAAAATTTACTATTTTTATTGTCACCATTTACCATGTTCATTGCCACTTCTTTGTATACGAATTACGTAGATAAAGGTGCACTGGTTCAAAGGGCACCTCCAGCTGGCCAACACCTCCAATTTAAGAATTCTCCATGCATAATGCGGAATAATACTGCATAATATGCATTTTTTTCCTTGTGAAAGTTTCATGTATAATATTTAAAACTAAATTTCCACTCCAACTAAATAGCTATGACTATTCGGAAGTTTAGACTCGCAAGAGATCGCGTCAAGTTTCTCATCACCTGAAAACTCCCAGTGCTCTGAAACCAGACCCAGCCAGAACTTCCTACTACATTTATTGCGAAAGGGAACATCGTTACTTTTATGTAAAACTATATAATCATAAAGTGTGTTCTGGTTCATAGTTTGGTTAATGAAAATGAAAATGAAAAGGTTTATTGACAGACTGTAGTCCATATGACAAATATTAATAATATAATGACAGTTCACATACTAAGGATAGAAATATATACACTTCGTTAGAAATAATACAGTAATGTCGGAGTTAAGTGGAGCTACAGACAGACGTTTTCGTACCATGAATTCCATAGCTTAGAAGACAAACGCCAGGACTCATGGATAGCTTGGCTAATCAGGTTGGTTGATTTTTTAATTCTTTGCATTAGACTGTATTGAGCACGTCTTATTACCTCTGGGAAGCTCGGGACATTGCGGGTAGCAAACATTTGTGAAGCTGAGCATCTCGGGGGTAATTTATGTAGGAGTCTAAAAAAACCTGTTGTACAGCAAATTTAGAGTTCTGCCAGAACCTTTTTTATAATTCACCTAGAGTTGCTGTCCATATATATTACTGCAGAAAGTACGAAAGAGAGTGTCTTTAGCTTCACTTGTACAGAACCAGAAGTTCATTATAGTCATATCCGCTTTAGCACAAAGGCTTCGAGATTGTTTTCTTATACCTGAGTCATCACTCAAGGAGCTGGTGATAGTTTGACCCAAATACTTAAACTCTTGTACTTCCTCAATTACTTCACCTCTCATTTTAAACCTAATATCAGCTGGCTGATTACAGCTTTTAAGATGGAATTGCATAACCTTAGTTTTTGTAACATTTAGTCATACCAAATTTTAGTGTGCAGTGATAACCAATATGCGCTGTAATAATTTCAATTTGTGCAGAATAAATTAGGTTCTATAACGGATATACAACCTAATTTATCACTGAATAGATTTTCAATTTATCACTGCACAAATTGAAATTATTACTGCGCATATTGGTTATCAGTGCACACTAAAATTAGGTATGCTTTTAGTAGCCGATCCAGACCTTTAACAGAGGGGACTTATTAACACCATATCATCGGCATAAACTAAGCTATTTATCATGCTGTTATCTATACAACATCCCACTGTTGCCTCATTAATTGAAGCAATTAATCCGTCAATATACACATTAAACAGCATACTGTAGAAGAGAGCAAGAAGCCTTGCCTCACCCGGCAAGAGGAGCCCAAACATTCGGATAGTACATTGCCCCACCTAACGGTAAAAGATTGGTGAGAATACCAAAATTTCAATAAATTTAATATGTACATGGGAACCTTCCTGTCTTCTAGTTTTTAAATAAAATAGCGTGGTTCAATCTATCATATGCCTTACTTATATCTAGGAAACAGCTATAAATAGTTGAATTCTGTCAATGTATTTAGAAATTGTTTCTTTAAGTACATAGATCCACAGGTCAGTTGAGTGGGACCTTTTAAAACCAAACTGATTAGGAGATGTCCATAGGTAATCATTTAATCGGAGTAACAAGAGTTTTTCTAGTAGTTTCGAGAAGCAGGAAGCGAAAGCAATAGGCCTGTAATTATTGCTGGACAGAATGTCTCCATACTTATTTTTGACCAGGGGCAAGATATATACCATCATGAACTCTGCAGGGATGTAGCTATGATCAAGCATGACTAGTAAGAGCAATGATATATGCAGACATACCACGTCATTGGCATATTTTAAGTGCTCATTCGATAGGTCACCTACCTCTGACACAGAACCAGTCTTTAACTCTTTAATTAACCTCTTTACTTCAGGAACTGATATCAAAGTATTTTCCCTTGTCCCTCCCACAGGCGTTTCTCGGAAAACAAATTAAGAAAAATTCAATAGAGAAATTAAATGTTGATAATAAAGAAATTACTGATGATACTGCTTTGCAGACTCTTTAAATACACATTTTACTTCAATAGCGGATAAGCTTCGCTCACAATTAATAAATAATGATCACTCACCTCTAGAATATGTGCCACCCAGCCCACTAAATTCATTTTCTTTTGTTCCTGCTACCTGGTAAATTAAAAAATACAAAAAATAACATTCATAACATTCATGTACCTATATTGAAACTTGTTAAAGATAAGATATCTGTAACTTTGGCTAAAATTATCAATCAAAGTATTTCCAAAGGAATATTCCCATCAATGCTAAAACCTGGTTGTATAACACCCCTTTTTAAAGGGGATGATCCTACACTAGCAACAAATTACAGGCCGGTGTGTTCATTATCTGTGTTCAGCATAGTTTTTGAAAAAATTGTAAAGAGTAGAATGCAGCGATATTTAGAATCCTACAATTTATCTCCAAATCACTATGGCTTCCGTAATAATAAAACAACGGAAATGGCTATTTTAAATCTTATGGAAAATGTAAATATAGCTAAGGAGAACAAAGAAATAATGATATCAATATTTATGGATTTGAGTGAGGCGTTTGATGTAATAGACCATAATATTCTACTTAATAAATTATATTGTTACGGCTTTAAAGGAGCAATCAGTGATTGGTTTAAAAGTTATTTGTCCAATAGATATCATTTTGTATCAGTAAATAAGGTTTGCTCAACTAAAGCGCTTGTCAAACATGGTGTGCCACAGGGCTCAGTTCTGGGTCCACTGTTATTTTTATTATATATAAATGACCTTCCACGTTCATCTGATATACTGAACTTCATAATGTTTGCAGATGATACAACTCTTTTTTTTCTTGCAAAGATGTTAATACAGCTAAGAATATATTTCATTCAGAATTCATCAGTGTAATGAAATGGTTGACCACCAATAAACTCTTCCTAAATACCAGTAAAATAAATTTCATGATTTTTATTAATAAAAGAAATGTATATCTTGATGAACTTAATGTTAATGAAATCGCCATAAAGGAGTGTACTGTAACAAAATTTCTTGGTGTAATGCTAGATAAGAATTTGCAATGGAGTGATCATGTAAATTATATCGCGAAAAAGATTGCAAGGAGCGTTGCTATAATGTTTAAACTTAGAAATGTAGTCCCTAAACAAGTTTTATTGACTCTTTATCATACTCTTATTCTTCCTTATATAACATACTGCACCCTTGTTTGGGGAAACTCCGCTAACAACGCATTAAATGGTATCTTTGTCATCCAAAAACGAGCAATAAGGTTGTTGTTGTTGTTGTTTAGCCGATCAGCCCACCCTGATCGAGGAAGCCGGCGGCACGCAGGTAACCGATCGCCCTCTCCGGAGTGGACCAGAGGTTCAGCGCACTAGTGATGTTGTGTTGTGTTCGTTGTTGTGCTAGAGCGGTACAGTCCGTCATAATGTGTTCAATTGTTTGTGGTGTGTCTTGGCACAGGTGGCAGGTGTCGTCTATGGAGTTGTCTAGTCTGTGTTTATATGTCCGTAAGTTTGGGTGATGTCCACATCGGAATCGTGCTAAGTTAACTCAATCCGATCTGCTCAGCCTGATCTCTGACCTGTTAATGGGTGGCGGCTTCGCACCTAGGACCGCATTCGGACCGAGTCGTGTCAGTGCTTTGTGGGTTAGGTGTGTGTGTATGTGTTTTCTGTACTGTGTGATGTCTGTGGGGCGTGGTATGGAATGGAGTATTTCGTTATAATATCTCTCTGGTGTTACCTTAATGGTGCGAGGTGTTGGTGCATGATTGTACATGTAGTGGCAAGGGTGTTGTGGGTTAGTTGTCGCTGCTGCCATGAATTGTGTTCCCCTCATGTCTAAATGTTCCCTAACTTTTAGTATTTTTGTTTCTGTGTGCAGGTGTTCTATTGGTGTTGTTTGAGTGCATCCTGTAATGATACGAAGTGCGTTGTTTTGTATTGTTTGGCCAAACTTCCTCAAATCTCCGTGCAGCGGGCTGTCTACGGTTGGCCAGACTGGCAGTCGACGGCCTGTTGCGTGGCACGGTCAGAGTGCCGATCGGCTCCCGGGGCCGGACCTATTCTCAGCAATAAGGTTATTATCTGATGCTGATTTCCTTGATCACTCTAGTGCATTATTTAAAGAGCTAAACCTACTAAAGCTCAATGATATAACCAAACTGGCACATTTTATTTTTATTTACAAGTGTAAGAACGAAATCATTAATTTGCAATGGGTAAATAGATATTTTGTAACTCATCAAGAAATCCACTCGTATCAGACCAGAAATAGATCAAAGCTTGTTATACTTCAATTTAGATTGTCTTCATCTCAAAAACTACCCATTTTCATTGGATTGAAATTATGGCATGACTTGCATGCCGATATAAAAAATATTGTGACTGTAAATTTGTTTAAAACCAAGTTGAAATCCCGATTAATAATGGCATACTAGCAAAAATCTAGGATTAATGTCCACTAATATTGTTTAATATTGTCCATTAATATTGTTTAATATTGTAATACATGTTTTAACTATTAATAATACTTATTTACTTATTTATTTATTTATTATTATTAATTAATAACAACTAGCTGCTTATCTTCAATAAGAGCCCAGTAAAGCTTAAAGCTTAAGGGCCAAATTAAATAAAATAAATAGTTGAGCTTCACAATTATTCATGTCATTGTAAATTGAAAAAATGTATTTATTTTATTATTAATAATAAAGATTATTCTATCTATCTATCTATCTATCCCGTTTCATTCTTAACAAATTTCCAAAATTTATTATCGTTATTTATGTGAGCTTCACAGGCTTTTGATGCTCGAATAGATTCTTCTTCCTGTTTACATCGCCTTATGGCCGCCTTATACTGACCCCTACTTCAACACATATTCATGTATACTCAGGGCCGCCGAGAGGGCGGGGAAGCCGGGATAAATCCCCTGGGCCCGGACCTCTAGGGAGCCCGGAAAGAGGGGGGATAAAATGTAAAAATATTAATAAAGCAATTGATTAAATAACAGAGAGGAAATATAACTAATGAACATACATTTTATAGAGATTATCATAGTCAAACTGAAACACAAAATATTATCTGCGGTCCACCAATGCCCAAGACCGACTGACAGATCTGGGAACCATTATAATTGAAAACCAGTTAGCCCGTACTTTAAATTTCATCAGAATCATTTACCACTTTGCTAGAGAGAAGGCAAAGAAAGTACACTTCTAATTATGAAAATCTTGCAGTAAACAATTGTCTTACTTGCATGGACTGGTACTGCATTTGTAAATTGTATGGTGATAGAATTAATATAATTGATTCGAAAAATAAAATGGTCATTTTCTTCTGAGTTGTTTATTCATACTGCATGTTTTGAATAGTGACTGGGACGTATAATCAGTTTGCTTGTTATGTACACAAAAAAACATTCATAATTAATAAAATACTGAGTAAACAGGGGGGCCCATACACCAATCCTTCCCCGGGTCCCGTGGCAGCTCTCGGCGGCCCTGTGTATACTGGTCCTAATCTGGGTCTACCATGAAAGCACCACAAACCGTAGGCGTCTTTCGATTCCCTCTTCAGGGGGGGGGGAGGGGCAATAAAATCATTCCACCCACGAATAATCTTAGTATGGTAGTTGTAAGATTTAATCAGGGGTCTTCCTGGTTCTCTTAACAGGGATACTATCTTCTTATATCTATGAGTTTACAGTGGGAATCATTTGAGCAAGGATTACTACAAGCAAGATACAAAATTTCTAAATTATTAAAGAGGTGATCTGTTCTGTCTTTATATTCTATTCTCTGTTGCATATTAACATTATACCAATCGACGCGATTATTCTTGTTAAAAATTTAATGTTTTGACAAATTTTTCCTTATTAAGAAAGCAACACCACCAAAAGGCCTACCGTACATTAATTCATTTGACAAGTGACGAATGGTACATAAAGTCATCATGAATGGTAGAGACGAATTTTAGCTCTTGCTTAGGTAGCCAGTGCTCTTGCAAGAGTATCAAATCTGCACTGTCACAGATTTGACAATTGAATTCCTTACTGACCTTACGTTATATGAGACTATTTTCAACAATGTAAAGGTTTAATGTAAATTCCATTAATTATAGTCGCCTTAGACCGACTTAACCTCCCTCTCTCTCTCTCTCTCTCTCTCTCTCTCTCTCTCTCTCTCTCTCTCCTCTCCCTCTCCCTTTTAAGGTCATATTCATCTTTATTCACTCTAACCTTTAAATACCGTATTTCAAAAGTTAAAATGAATAAAATCATAGAAAATTTGTTTTGAGTTTCGGCAAACCAGGTACACATTACCTCGTATAAAATGGAGTTAATCGCGAATCAAATTGGAGAGCATTTAATGTTCAAAATACAGTATAAGTTCGATACAACAAATATCTTTATAAGTAAATAAAAATCATGTTAACAAGAATAAAAATCATTACCTTAAAACGAACCACTACAAGGGACAGTACTGGCCCCACTCCTGTTCATTATCATGCTAACAGACATAGACAGCGGAGTAAACAGCAATAGTATAGTAACATCCTTTGCAGACGATACAAAGATCAGCAGAAAAATCAGCGATGTACAGTGCTTACAATAAGTCTCGCGCCTCTGTCTCGTCCCAAGCTAGTCTGTTAGGTATAAAATGGGCGGTCCTTATGGCAGTGGAGGTGTGTTCGGATTGGTGCACATAATTGCTCTAACCCCATCAATGACGTCCACATTATCATTGTGTCGATCACTTTATCTATTTGTATATAGAGACATACTGTATATAGATATATATAGAGTATGCAGGGGATAACGTGTCTCAGTCCCAGCTATGGTAGTTGTCTTATAATTAACAGTCCCAAGTGCAAGTTACGTTAACACCTACACATAAACTACCCTGGACTAAAATAACATACGTCAAGCCCTTACCCACAAACCATTTAAAAGGTGTGATTTAAAAGCTCTCTCTCTCTCTCTCTCTCTCTCTCTCTCTCTCTCTCCTTTTCTATCCAGTTTTCTACTACTGCTAGGATAGTTGAAAGAAAAATAAACTTTCACAAAATTTTCCCTGGCACCCGTTGCCATTGGTACCTCCTCGGTATGGGCCGCAAGGCCTTTTGAGGTACTTCTTTTCCTTGTAACTCCTTGTAACTCTCTCTCACTCTCTCTCTCTCTCTCTCTCTCTCTCTCTCTGTGAGCAAGCTAAATATAGAGCTATTTATATATTCTCCATTTTCCTGTAAAATTTCCTTCTCTACTTTTCCAGGGTCAAGGTATTTTCTTCAACCTTTTTCCGTACCTGCCTCTGGCAGGGAGGGTGGGGAGAGAGCCTTCTACTTTTCTATCCAGTTTTCTACTACTGCTAGGATAGTTGAAAGAAAAATAAACTTGTTTAACAACAGGAACCTCCAAGAGTGGACCGAAAGGTCTTTGAGGCTTCCTCTTGTCCTTGTAACTCCTTGTAACTCTCTCTCTCTCTCTCTCTGATCACACCGCATGGCAATGTATCCATATAACGTTAATAATAACCGAAACTCGAGAAAATATACTCTGCCTTCCCCTCTATCCCAAATCCTTTTCTCTTAGTAACCTATTAATACAAACTAATCTATCATATTTTGCGACTTTTTAACTCTGGTAGGATTCAATTCCATTCCTATAGTGTAAGATACTTAAATTCATGTGTGTATTATGCCATATGATGTGCGTAATAAATAATCATTTTTAAATAGTTGGAGCGTTCAAGGTCATCTGTAATAATCTATAGACTACCCCTCAAACCCACTCTCAGTACTTAGATTCCCCTAAGACACAGGCGTCTTCAAGTAACATGAATGCGTAGAGATCTAAGGTGTTAGATTCCATATTATATAATTTATGTGCTAGGTTTAAGAACGCTGGCATTGAAGGATGGAAGGAAGGGACAGTAAAAGCGATAATAGGTTTAATGAAGGAAGTGGAATGAGGATGGAGGTAAGCGTTGCTGTGTCGAAGGAAACGAGGTTGGGTGGGGAATTACGAAGGGAGGAGGAAAGAGAGCCAGAGATTATTAATCTAATTCTGCCACCACGTTCTCCTGATATGAATCCGATTGAAAACCTTTGGGCAATAATGATTAACGAATGGGAGCAACGCAATGAAAGAACATTTGAAGCACTTTTAGCTCACACGAGGAATAGTTGGGAGAGCTTAAGTCGAACACCAAACATTCCCTACAATCTGGCCTCTTCTATGCAGCAACGATTGCAAGAAATTATTGATGCCGGAGGAAGCTATACGAAATACTGATGTTAAAGCCATGATGTAAATGTGTATCGAATATATATTTATGTTAATATAGAATTTTATTATATTTTTATGTTTGACATCTATAAAAGTATATATTGTGACCATGAAAGAACTTTACTTATCCTTAGTTAGAATTTTTTCTTGCAATGTCTACGCTCGTGGAGATGATAATATATGCATTGTTGAAACAAACTATGAGAAGGTAATAGTTTCAGGAAAAAAATAAAAACTGGCAACATCAAGGCCATCTCATGTTTATGGGAATTGTCATATGATATGCTACCAATAAACTCTTATATACTACTATATACAGTATACTCTATTACGTAATAATTACGATGAACAAATCAAATGCAAATTTCTCTGATTCACGGCCCTCCAGTCTTGCTTTAGACTAATGACTTTCATAAGATGGAATAGGTTACCACTTAAAACAATGGATAAACTATCTATTAGTGAGACGACCGTGACTTCCTCGAAATGCGAGCGCGTGAGAGGTTCACTGAGGAATTTGGTCATTAGATTCTTCACGTAGGATATGTATCACAAACAACAATATTGACAACAATTCCCAACAATTACTTAATATCAATCATTGCATTTGAGCAAATAATTTAGACCTGCGTCAAAATAACTTAGGTATCATGCCATGATTTGGGATATTTGCGGAATTAGTCGTTCTCTATAGGCTACCCACTACAGTATATAGTGAGACGGTATAATGTAATGCCAAGCCAATATTATGATGACTAGGATTGCTCCATAATCATCCCAACATCCCGAAACTTGGTCATTCTGCTTCTTAATCATTTGTATTTTAAACACTAAAATGTAGCAGAAGTGACGTAATAATGAACGTCATTGATGGGGTTAGAGCAATTATGTGCACCAATCCGAACACACCTCCGCTGCCATAAGGACCGCCCATTTTATACCTAACAGACTAGCTTGGGACGAGACAGAGGCGCGAGACTTATTGTAAGCACTGTACATGACGTGGAGGCCTTGCAGAGGGACACGAACAAAATATACAAATGGTCAGAAGACAACAACATGTCATTCAACGCCGAGAAATTTCAACTCTTGAGATATGGTAGAAAAGAAGAACTTAAACAGACTGCATATTATGCTCCAGATAGACAGGAAATTCAGAGAAGCATGAAAGCGATTGATCTCTGGATAATAATGACAGATGATGCGAAATTCGAAACACAAAATCAGATAACGATAAATAAAGCAAAAAGAGTCGCCGGACAGGTTCTAAGAACGTTCAAGAGAAGGGACAGGACAGTAATGATTCCCCTGCTAAAAACACTGATTATACCAAAACTTGAATACTGCTCAGTTTTGACGTCCCCATATAAAAAGGAAGAAACTAACAAACTAGAAGAAACGCAAAGGCATTTCACAACCAAGATTGATGGCTGCAAAGAACTCAACTACTGGGAAAGACTACGTAAACTACATCTGTACTCACTGGAAAGAAGAAGAGAGAGGTACATCATAATCTACATATGGAAAATGATCGAAAAACTGGTACCAAACCTAAAACTAAACCCAATTACCATTCAAACAACACTGGAAAATAGGAAAGGCAGAATGTGTAGTGTTCCCAAATTAAAGGCACGACAAGGGACCTCCTCAACCCTGAAGGAAAATAGCATGGTTGTCAGGGGGCCAAGACTTTTCAATCAGCTTCCTAAGGACCTCAGAAACGTAACGGGGGTCAAAGTTGAAGTCTTCAAGAAAAGACTGGATGCCTGGCTCAGGACAGTACCAGAGGAGCCGGGCGTGCCTGGCTATGTACGGTGGAGAGCGCAAGAAAGCAACTCGCTCCTCCACCAGGCCAGACCTAGAGGCGGGGCCACCAGCTTGACCTCCGTGTGAAGAGAAACCAACGCACGAAACAACATAAGGTTCATAAGGTGTATATATATATATATCAGGGGTGGATCTAGGAGAGGGCGTAGGAGGCGCGTCCCTCCCCCGAAATTTTTGACTTCTTACTCTACCAGTATCAACTTCAACCGTGGAAAGATCATTTTCCAGTATGAAATAGCTGAAAATCTACCTTCGTAGTACTATGGTGGAAGAGCGTTTGGATGGTTTGGCCCTTACGCGCATCCATTAAAAACCTTAGTATTAACGTAAACAAAGTTATTGATCGGTTTTCACGATAAAAACGTTGACTTCAAATGTAATGATTTGCTATTTTGTGTTTGTTATTATAAATGTTTTAACTTCTAATCAATATATTGCAAATAAATTTAATGTTCTCTATTGCTTTTGTACAACTTGTATGATTTCAGTAAGAAAAATGTTGGATCACTGCACAGACTAACAAAAAACGCATCTTCCGAATACAATAAACCTGCATTAAATAAGGACAAATGTAATTATTTTTTGTAGTTACGAAGGAAATTATTAGCTTTTTGTTGTATAGTAAATTTGTTATATAAATATATGCCCCCCGACCGGGAAGGGGGGGGGGGCGCATATATATAAATAACCTTATATAGCTATAAAACCTTGGTTAACTCTGGTTTTGCTTGCGCCCGAATTGTTTATTCTCACGAAGGTCAAGCTTGTCACTCCACCTTAGACCTGTTATTTAATGTGGAAACCGAACCACGCCCCACCAGCAGCCCAGCATCTTAATCACTAGGCTACCCAGGGTACCTATTTATCTACCAACCAATTTCTTTTATTTTGTGGAAGGATGAAGAGCTGGGTTTGCTGCGCACTGCCTGCCATCACCGGGTCTGGAACCCGAGGCCGATGGAATCGCAGTCAGCAACGCTAACCACTACACCACCGAAGTGCATATATACAGGCTGGCCCAAAACAAATGGCACCAATTTTGAGAAGTGATATCTCGACAACCATTGCAGCTACGGACTTAAGAAAACAACCAAATGAAAGATACTTCTTTTCTCTTTAAATACTTATTCTATGGCTTGATGGTTATAAGCCAATATAATGCCCAAAATTGGCTTCCAAAAAAAATATACAAAAAAAAAGTTGCGCATTTGTATTTATTCCTTGATCCTAATTTTAAATGAAATTTTTCTATTCCAGACCCCTCAAGATGGGATTGAGAGAATCTGATAAGAACATTATACAAGCACTACGTGAAGAAAAGGGATATTCATTAAACAGAATCCTTTACGAATTTCCAAATAGAAATTGGAAAAAAAGAACTGTGGCACATTTTTTACAAAAACTTAAAGAAACCGGCAACAGTCAACGGCGTCCGGGAAGTGGTCGACCAAAAAGTATTAGAACGCCAGAAAACATTGAAAAAGTAAATGAAATGATTTTAAGTCAAGAGGAACAACCGGGAACAAGTAAAAGTGAACGTGAAGTTGCGAAAGAAACCGGGATTTCACGTTCATCAGTACAGCGAATAATTCGAAAAGATCTTGGGTTGAAAACATTTAAGAGGGTGAAGGTTACTGCTTTATCGGAGCCTGTGAAAGAAAGACGTTTCCATCGATGTAAAAATCTATTGCGAAGATTTCGGTCAAATGAGTCTGTGAAAAAAATTTGGTTTTCTGATGAGAAACGATTTACGGTCGAAACACCACGAAATACCCAAAATGATCGGGTTCGTGCAGCAGTGGCGACAAAAACTCATGTTGACCCAAAACGACTTTTGCGTGAAAAAAACACTTTTCAGATTCGATAATGGTTTCCCTTGCAGCGTCATCTGAGAACAAAACATCCATCATTTTTATTCAGCGAGGCGTTAAAATTAACTCATTTTACTACTGTAATGACATTTTGTGTCCAATGTTGTCAGAGATCAAGGAGACGAGCACTGATTTTGTGTTCATGCAAGATGGAGCCCAATCTCATACAGCCAAGGAAACAATAACATTTCTCAATAATAATTGTCCTGGTTTTATCGAACCAAATAATTGGCCACCATGCAGCCCAGATCTAAACCCCATTGACTACTTTGTGTGGTCTGCCTTAGAGAGAGAAGTCTACCATGGTCAGAAAATCCGTGATGTGAACCATCTTCGTGAACGAATTCAGGCTGCATGGGAAAATCTCTCACAAGTGACGATCTCAAAGGCAATTTCAAAATGGAGGGCGAGATTACAGGCTGTGGTTGACCATAATGGAGGGCAGATTGAGCCATTTATTGAAAATTAGGTTTAACTTAAAACCACAGAACTTCGTTTAAAGACCGTAAATTAGAAGATAATTAATTAGAAAAAATAAAAGGAATAAATATAAACGCGCAACTTTTTTTTGTATATTTTTTTGGAAGCCAATTTTGGGCATTATATGGGCTTATAACCATCAAACCATAGAATAAGTATTTAAAGAGAAAAGAAGTATCTTTCATTTGGTTGTTTTTTTAAGTCCCTAGCTGCAATGGTTATTGAGATATCACTTCTGAAAATTGGTGCCATTTTTTTTGGGCCACCCTGTATATATATATATATATGGGATGAATTTCACAATTAAACACGTGAAATGAATGAATGCTGCAAACCCACAAGGAAAATGAAAAACGATTCCAAGGCCTTTCGTGTATTCAGAGCTACACCTCGTCAGGGAATGACCTGACGAGGTGTAGCTCTGAATACACGAAAGACCTTGGAATCGTTTTTCTTTTTCCTTGTGGTTGCAGCATATATATATATATATATATATGGAAAATACTTGAGGGCTCTGTCCCTAACCTCAGAAATAAAATAGAAACAAACTGGAATGAGAGAAGAGGCAGATTTTGTACGGTCCCAGCTGCGGTGGAACAAGGGGCCATGAAAACGAGGATGGAAAATACCCTCAGAATAAGGGGCCCAAAGCTTTTCAATGTCCTTCCAAAAGAAGTGAGGAATCTTCTGCACACCAACCTGAATTACTTCAAGAACCAGCAGGACAGATTCTTGTGCAAAGTTCCTGACCAGCCATGCGTGGCTGGCTACGAGGGCAGGAAGAGATCAGAGAGCAATTCCCTCCTTCACCAAGTCCCGCAAATGAGGCGGGATGGTGCAGAGGGGTCGACCGCAGGTCGATCCTCAACCGTCGTTCAAACTCAAAAACAGTAACAAAAGTAAGCATGTATATATATATATATATATATATATATATCACGTGTGTGTGTGTGTGTGTGTGTGTGTGTGTGTTCACACGCAAGTTAGAAAAATAAAAATGTGTTTATATAAGTTCTTCATAAATATATAGCTTCAAGTAAAAATTTGAGAAATCCTTAACTATAGTTTGTGTGATGAAATTTTACAGGAAATAATAATGAGTTATTCAATATTGTGTGTGTGTGTGTGTGTGTTTTGTCCTTTCGATGTTTAATTTCTTCTTTTTCTCTCATAAAGTACTTGGAATTCATTTGCAGTGAAGGTTTTTTGCATCTGTTTTGGAACATCTATTTTTTGTGAGACTAAAACAAAACTAAGATTTAAAAAATAAATATATTGGAAAATAATCGCTGTTGGTGTAACATAGGTCGTGTTTGTCGCCTCCATTTATATAAGAAAAAGGATCTATCAAGGATTGTCCCACTGACTGTGATTGAACTGTGAGAAAGATTGATTAAATAAATAAGTTAAATAAAATGTGGAAAAAAGCAACGGCCATTGCCTTCATCACTCTTCTCTTCGTAATCCCATTCGAGGAAGCAGAAACCTTTGGTTTATCTTTCAGAGCAATAGTGTCACTGCCTCCTGTTGAATGCACCCCTACGTGTCACCCACAATGCGAAGAACAAGACCCTAATACGTGTGTGTGTAGAGAGATTTTAATGAGTGAAAACTGCTAATTTGAAGGATAAAAATTACCATTGAGAAATGTTTCTCGTTCACTTATAAATCGAAAGAAATGTAAGAGAAACTAACTGATGTAATTAAATCTTATGATCTTTGGATGCAATATTACACTTTTGAAATGGGTTAAATTACTTCCTAAAATTATTATGGTAAAATAATGTTTGAGGAATTATTATTTTTGCTTTTGAGTTTAATATTTTACTCACGTAACATTCAGGCTTTGATTTTTACGTTGGAATGCAAACTTTTAAAATGTAGATAATTCATTAACTATATACAGCATATTATACGGAAGATGAAGGAAGGAATGTGTTTTAAGCTCTTATATTTGTAATAAGAATAAAATATTCACATTAAATTTTAAAATTTGCTTTAAAAAATGAAAAATATAAAAATTATTGATTTATTGCGACGTGAATATCATTTTTCCTTTTAACATTATCTATATTTATATACAATCACAAGTTAATTAATACGTAATTATATGTTAAAAGTTTCCATTATACTACGACATAATTATAGTGTGCTTCATTTATCTTTATTTTCGTAACTTTAAGACTGTACCATCATTTCGAATTTGTAATAATAGATATTAATTATTATCGGTATTTCAATATGTTCTGTTTACCTATTGTTTACCATTTTTCTTTTCTATTATTTCTATTATCATACCGTATTGCTTACCACTTCCTTTTCTGTTATTTTGAAGATTATTTCAATTTTCATTTGTAATGACAGAATTAACTAAATGTAACTTTATTTTATTTTCTACTAATTCTATCATATTTATATTTCTTATTTTCCTTCATTGCCAGCATTGTGTAAACCTTTATGAATGGGATGTATATCTTATGTAATGTACTTTTTCTGCATCAAACATTATTATTATATTATTATTATTATTATTATTTTTATTATTATTATTAATATTATTATATATGACTGATAGAGTTTGTTTTTATTGTGAAAATCGTACACAGGATTTACCTTAAAAGAAAATGAAAACAGGATAAAAATATAGAAATAATATTTTTCATATATAATTTCATAACAAACACGTAAAAATATTTTTCTCTTATTTAAAAGTGTTGCACAAAGTTTTTGTGTTCCTGTTTTTTGTAATAAACAGTATTTTATGCTTTTTCTGGGGTGGGATGGGGTCTATGCAATAAAGAATCTGTTTATGCAGAAAATTAATATAGAATTATATAAATTGCTTGTTGTATATTGTAAAAATAAAAGTAAATTATTTGTGTATTTTTCAAATATTTGATATGAAATAGATTTTTTGTTAAATAAACTTAGACCTACAAACTGCAAGATAGGTTTAATAATAATAGGGCTGCTGATCGGGAGGTCGTGAGATCGAATCCGGGAGAGGACTTTGCAATTTCTGACCGCCCGTGCTATGGTAGGTCGTGGTTCGGATTCCTCGTTAAACTATAGATCTAAGGTCGAGTGAGAATCAGGGGTGTAGTGTTGCGGGAGAGCACGGGAGCGCCTCTCCCGCACCTCCATTCATACAAATTTTATCTATTTTTTTTTTTTAGTTGATACTTGGAAGTTGGAAACAAACAGACTGAGATTCTGCTATTTTTTCTTTGTACCGGTACATCAGTTAATCGGGTTACCTGATTAACTGATGTACCGGTACAAAGAAATAATAACAGAATTTAAAATTATGTACCAACATGCCGGTATTTCCTCAGAGTTCTTGCACCTTAAAATTTGTCACTACACCCCCTGATGACAAGCTTGACCTTCGTCAGAATAAAAAGTTCAGGCAGAAGCAAAACCAAGGTTATATATTTGTATATATTTTTTGTCTAAATTTTTATAAGTTAGGAGCAATCAAAGAGAGAAAAGTATGCCATATTTAAAATCCCAACCAATACAATAATTATTAATATGTACTGTAATTACTGTAATATATTATAAATTAAACTAATAAATTACTTTTAATCAGCAGTGGCTCGAGTCGAAATGATCTTACGATATGGTCAAAGAAAGGTTTCTATATTATTTGATTTTTTTGAGGTTAGTATTTTATTAAGTGTTTAATTGATTATGTAGCCTACATTAAAATGTAATTATAAGAAAGTAGTCTTTTTACTGAACAGCAAGAGAATATTATCCTAATTTTTGGCAAATGAAGGTTTTTAATCATAAGTGCTTTTAGGTTCATATTTTAAATAAAATATAGGAAGCTAATTCTTATTTTAACATAATTTTAATCAATTGAATTCAATTTTGAGCGAAGTTCTCGCTCCGTTTGGAATCTGTATCTAATGTAAACGTCATTTTACTTTCAGCATTGTATGTACTATTTTACTTAATTTATTATCGTGTGACATGTTAAAACCTGGTTTGAAAAGTTTAACGCAATAAAAATATGTTTTTCTTTCGTATTTTACTATTGTCCTTTTGCTCTTGTCGTGGACTCAGTGACTCGTGTAAAAATAAGTTCATTGTAGGTGGAACGTTTAACCCGGTCATATCACACGGCCATTTGTAATCGTTTTTCACAGCTGAATTGTGTCCCCCTTAAAATTGCTTGTATCCCTTTAGATATTACTTGGTAACAATAGGAATTAGAAAAATTTCAAAATCTTTTCGCTGAATAGCGAATAGCGATTAATATGTATGATACATTTTCAAACCCCGATTACTGCCGATTAATATATAAATAGTTACAATCGGTTTTATGCACTGGTACGATTCAGCGGTGTAAAATGGCAACAAACGGCCGCGTGATATGGGGTTTAGTGTCACCAGTGGTGTAGTGCTAAATAAAGAAGTGAGGGAACGCATTTTGAAAGTGTTGCTCAGATGCGGGGGGGGGGGACAATGGCGAGCGCGGCGAGCCCATACAGCTGGGGGTCCGGGGGCACTGTAAGCCCCCCGGGAAATCTTTTGAAATCTGACCAATTTCAGGGATATTTTGAGGTCATATGCACTGGATATTAGGATATATTCCAAGGTTGAAGTTGCAGTATTTCCAGTGTCATTAGATATACGACATCCAGTACGATCAATAAAAATAGCTAACAACTGGAATGATTAACTAAAAAAAAGTTAACAACTGGTACGCCGTGGTGACTGTTTCACTAGATCTTTATAGGCTAGCATTGCCTCAGTCGAAGCTAAAAGAAATGAAGCAGTTAATGATTCTTTCTCATATTTCTTCTAGGGGTGGGAATTAAAATTTCATGACGTTAGAGATTTGTAAGTTCGGATTTATTTGAATAGTGAGGGAACGCCGTTCCGTCTACCAAAAAAATTAAGGGAATGCCGTTCCCACGCGTTCCCACAGCACTACACCACTGAGTGTCACACTTCTCAAGAAAGTCAAAGCTTCTTTGATACTGGAATCATCTTCAATACGTGATAGAATGAAGAATAAGGAGTAAGTAATTCAGTAAACTTTGATTGAATATGCTACTGCATCTAAGCTAGTTGTCTTTAGTAAAATCTTTTGATGATTTTCTCTTGTCTATCACAAGAGATGAATACATTATTAAAGAATTTTTGTTCCTTTATAGAGAAAGAGTTGATTTATAAAAATGAATTCGTGCGTCAGACAAATATCAGTTAACTTCACTTTCCAAAAACAATATATTTCAGTGATGTTATACTGTATTTATTACAAAATAATGATTCTACAACTTTTTTTTTATATTTAAATAGAGCCATGGAAAAATATTAGCCTAACGTTTTCTTTAAAACTAAAGGTTCAGCGATAAGCTATTGATATGAGATCCCTTGACCAAATTTTAGCTCCTACAGTGTTTGTGTTAGAAGGAAGTTGAATTGATGAACGATTATCCAATGCAGCTCACATCCCTTTCATACAGGCATTACTCATACTTTTTATTATTTAAACTTTAAATTTATTTGTGAACTAAATCTAAACCACTGTTTCACTCCTTGATATGAACATCGCTTGCAGAGTAATTCATCTCGTACTTTAGCGTATCCCAAGCCAACATTTATACAACATTTACCACATCAATTTTCCATATTCTTTTTCGTTGTAAGTTTAAAGCAGTATAGAATTAGTTGAAATAAAACATTTCAAATATGTTCAGATTATGTTAATGTAAGTGAGGACGAGAATTCCTTCAATGAATCAATGAAATAATGAATCAATTACTCTTTCTTTACTGCTAAAAATAATATTGCAACAGTTTCAAGTAGATCATACAATTTCTAATTGGACTATTGATATTAAATTTAATTATAAGATAAAAGAAACGCATCATAGGTACTTACGATTATAAAATATATAAATATTATGAGTAAAAGTAATTTTTTAGGACACACAAACGAACTTATGTTTGGAATAAGAAATGACTTATGGAATCAATGTATAAATTAAATCTTAAAAGTCATTATAATAGCGGAGTTAAACGACACTGGGTCGGATATTGGATGGAAGACCGTCCTCTGCGTCCAGACTATGTAGCGACCCGTGGTTTGGATCCCGCTTAAAGTTCGAGGTCCCTTGCGTCACACGACATTACATGTTGTGAAGGAGGTTAATTAAACAACCCCCATTATTACATTATATTAAATGTACGGTATTAAGAAATAACAGTATATACACCACAAATGAGACAAGTGACATGCTATGCAGATTTAATCGTAAAATGCATTAGTACGATTTATCCGTGATTGCAAAATCATAAGGATAAATATTTTGACCTTGAAGAGTGTTTGATATTTTTAGCAAGAAAAGATTGAAAAATGCATTTTTCAATTTCTTTTTTTTTATTGTGATACAATAAAAGAGAGAGAGAGAGAGAGAGAGAGAGAGAGAGAGAGAAGAAATGATTGATTCTGCCTTTTCTAATCTCATCCTCTTCAATGAGAAGTTATTTCTTCTTTTATAATGAATAATGACAGGCAAGAAACTCGTTATTTTTTTAAATAATTTTAAAGGTCTCTGACAGAAGATCTGATGTATGTTAATTGAAAGTGATAAGTGATAAGTAATAAATTCTCAACATCTTTCTTAAGAAACGCTTAACAAAACCTAAATAAGGCCTTTATATAGCCTTCATACTTGCCAGTCATCACGTAACCATTCTTCAGACGTTCAAGTGTTTCAGAACTAAAATGACCACAGTCATTTCAAGTCCCATCGATCGCAATCCCCTTTGGCGAATCGTTAACGTCATGGCAACATCTATAGTACTGGTCACACCATCTAATAGCTCGTATCCATAACAATAACGTAAGTAATGAGCGAACCACGTCTTCCCTTTTCCACCAACAGAATCATATATCCGCATCACACGACGATTATCTTGAGTAAATAAACGTTCCAGTAAATCGTACTGCCATTCACGAAGTTTCTCATCACGGTAATACAAGTACTGCAACTATCGGTGACCATCCTCACTAATCTCACGGGTACTTTCATCGAAGGCTCACTAACGAGAAAGGTAATGACCAGTGTTCGCATTATACATTCTATCAGAACCCATCAAACCAACCAACATTCAGATGTACAATACTTACTAGCCACGGAATTTCGGCAAATACTAGACCAACGCTTTACATCATTTTCGAGAAATCTCTGAAAGTAATTAAGTCACCTTCCTTGTTACAGTATTCGTAATTGTCTAACGCACTTCCACGAGCTAACGCAAAATGTGTTTCAGGTGTTTCAACGAAGGTGTTCGGTTTGGTGTTAGGTATGCTGGAAATGATGCTGTTAGGTACACGGGTTTCTTATGGGCAAACAGTGATTCATACCGTAGTTCAACTCCCCTATTCCTGCAAACAACGAAAATTCCACCCCACCTCCGAGAAATATGTGTAAATGTCTTTTTTCGCCGAGAATTCGTATTATAGTTTGGAGGAGCTTTAGCAACCCCAATTGCCGCGAAAAACTGCTACTATGAGTGCTAAAGAAGTCTAATAGTGTTTTTACTGCTTATAATACTCGTATAAAATTTAATATTGCGTTGAGAAATATATAAACTTCGAATGAAAGTTGGCGAGTTTCCAACTGTGTCTCGCCCCTTTGACATATCCTCATACTTTTCGCGTGTGGTTTTACTTTGAACTCTGAGTCAGTTGCTTGCATGCATGATGCTTGTAGTATTGATGCAAGAATATGAATGATCCTGAAATGGCTCGAACCGTGTTGAATGAATGTGCTCGTAAAATAGCTCAGCCGGGCTGAGTAGGTCTCTAACAGCTAACTACATATAGGCAGTTAACATAAAAAATTCAAAATTGTCTTAAAAACTGCCTTATTCTTACTTTGTATAAATACCATTACTGTACTAAACTGAGATAAACACAATCTTGTCTTTAAATTTTAAATGTTGTTCAGTGTCAAAGTTCAAAGTTGCAAAATAGAAAAAATATAAATTCAATTTTATAGAGAAAACCTTAAACAAAATAATTGGAAAAATGTAATGAAGTATTGACCATTTAGGCTAATAGAGCAATTTCAATTTAATGTCAATGTGTTGTTGCTTGGGCTACATATAGTCATTTTGTAATGTTTATCTCATAGGAGATACAGTATACTCTCAACTATTTGTTTAGTTATTTAAATGTACCTATGTTTAGCAAATTATGTTTGATACAAAACTATCAGCTACTTGCATCCTTTCGATAGGTGTTTTTTACTTGCTGAATGCTCTTGGCTGCAATTTCACAATAGAACTCCGCTGTTTTCTTTTCAGTACCGCAGTCATGACGCAATTATGAGATCATTTTGCATTGATGACCATCCATCCTGAAGGAGTGTGATTGTAGATTCACTCAAGTCATTTTTCATGTTCTCTTCAATTGTTGAATGAACTTCATCCAGCAACTTTCCTGCTAGATCGTTTCTTGATGGAGGATGATAACCTAGTCTCAAGGAGTTCATCATTTCCTGATATTGCTTTGATTCAGCAGCTCTGAAAGCAATGTTATTAGCATAAAAGAACTTCGCTACTTGCAGGTCAATATTTCCCTTGTGATTCTGTGGTCTTGCAGGCATAATCAAAAAGTTTATTTTGGACCAGTTTAACTTTTTTTGGAGTTGTTGACATGACCTCTAATTCTGATCTTGTGGAGAATCTACTGGTGAAGCTGTAGAGTGTAGACTCTCGACTCTGGTCAGGTGATGTTGATGCATGACTTGAGCCTCCCTTTGATCCATTATCTTCGTGACGATTTCTATTGTCACAGTTGCCGAGATGTGCTCTTATACGTTCTACCTTGGATGTCACCTCTAATCCATAGTGATTACACTTTACTTTGCTCGAGTTTTCTATTCGGGACACTTCAAGCCACTCACTTGCTTGCTTGCGACCACTACCTGGTAACCTAGGCATTTTAATACAATATTGGATACGACTTCTGTGATTAAATTTCTGTGTGAGGAAAAATATGATAGAAGTAAACTAGTTACATTGATTTTGAAAACTGCATTGCAAACACAATTTAGTTTTTCTCCAGAAGCAAACACAACCAACACTACCGGTCAGAATCAGACACAATAGTGACACTTAGCAACTCTAAGAGTCTGAGGACTGAGGTAGACTCCAAATGTGCGTATTGCATACATCATACTCATTACATACATGTTCTATATGCGTTTGGTTCAAGGTTGTCTAGCAAATTGAATACTGTGCTTGGAAATATTTGTCTCAGATGGGTTGCTAACTTGCTTGCCAAGTTTATTCCTGGTCTGCTTTGTATTTTTGGGAAGGGTAATGGCCTAATGGGTATTCAGACAAGGTAAAACCAGTCATAATTTTGAGTTTGTTATCTATTTTGATGGCTGTTAATGGTGATTGTTTGTATTATCCTTTAATTTTAGGCAAAGTGGAAGCAGGAATACAAGATCGTAAAGATGTATACGTTTACGATTTGTCAACATTATGAAAAATCCATGAAAAACCCCAACGGGGCTGGTTTTTCCTTGTTTTTTGTGAAAAACCCTGAAAAAACACATGTGGGTTGGGTTTTTTCTAAAAAAAACAACATTTGGCCAACCCTGATTCATAATGCATCCAGAGATGCTTTTTTAATGTGGTGTGAACAAGGGAAGCCAAGGCAAGGCCTTGTATTACAACAAAAACAGGGCGAATGCCAGGTTCAAGTATGCATTAAGATATATAAAAAATCATGAGGATGAGTTAAGCAGGGATGCTCCAGCTAGAAAACTTGCCGGTAAGAATCCAAGAAACTTTTGGGAAGAATTAAAACAATAAATAATAGCGCAATGTGTCTCCCTGTTAATGTTGAAAATGCAGTGTTGAGTGCATTACTTTTTTAAAGTAACGGCATTACCGTTTGTGAAAAAACTAAATAGGGCTATGGGGAGATTGCCTGATACCCTCATCCGTTGGAAATTTCCAGCAGATTACAGTTGAGAGTTAACGACAAAAGCCCTACGTTTTTTCGTTAGAGAGTTATGTATGTATATGTAGGCAGGGCCGTTTCCTGGCATAAGCAGACGAAGCGGCCGCTTAGGGCCCCGCTGCTGCTAGGGGGCCCCTAGACAGGCTCCCAGGTCATAGCTCAGTGAGCAAGAATAGGAATATACCTGAAGTTATTATTATTATTATTATTGTTATTATTATTACCATTATTATTGTCGTATTAATTAAAGTTTTTGTATGAGACAAATGTGATAAAACGGAGACAAACGAAACGTTTTGGTCGTTATGTGTAAATAACTATTGTGAGATCTTATTTCTATATTATTTAACTTTATTCTTACTATATGCTTTACTTTCCTAAATGCTTAATTTTTCTAGTATTGTAAAACATTATTTCACTAATTTACTAATTATTAAGAGATTTTGTAACACTTTAAAACCTAGGATTATTTTCATTATGTTTTCAAGTTTATTAATTCTTTTCTCATCTTTTTCAGATAATGTGAATTTTGTTGGTTAAAACCTAAATGGTCTCATTATTTGAATGTATTTCATTAACGTTACAATTATAACAATTTATTATTATTATTATTATTATCATCATCATTATTATCATGATTATTATTATTTAGCAAATTAGTTGTGGTTAACTAGATGTGACTTCGTGCATCTTGGAAAATGAAACGACATTATCCATCAGGAGCTGAAAAACGGAAAAAGAAGAAAATAGAGGAGAAGAAGCTTTCCAATAGCACAGGTGAGATGTGCCACTTGTATATTTTTATGATTACAGTTCAGGCAACTAGGTTAGGTAGACCATCAAGCTAGGCAAGTGCTCAGGAATCGTGTAGAGTAAGCTAGTCTCTGTAATATTTATAATATTTCGAAATGTGAAATTTAATAGATCATATCACTTCAAATTCTGTTCACACAGATCAATTATCAAACAAGATAAGAAAGAGTATTTTAGCAAAAATTAACAGAATATGTAATGTTATGTTCTTCTCAGGAGCACTACTGAAATATTTGGAAAAGCCATCCTCAGCAAAGCCTGATGAGCATCATGAGCCAACAGCAGGACCATCCTCTATGCAACCTCAAACACCAGTAGAAGTAGAGCCTGATGAACCAACAAATGGCCCATTTTCTGTTCAGGTTCAAAAACTACACACAGGCATTTCTACTGACCAACAAGAACCAAGATCTGCTCTACCGCTTGATCCGTATGACTGGCCAGTTGTCCTGTCAGATGCCTTGAAGACAGATCTGGTGTCTCGAGTACCATTTCAAATCAGTCCAGATTTCACATTCCCAAAAAGAGAGAACGGTAGAAGCGTTCATCACCATTACATGTACAGAACATTAATTAATGGGGAAAAAATAAAGCGAAGCTGGCTGATGTACTCTAGAAGGAATGATGCTCTTTATTGCTTCTGCTGCAAGTTGTTTGGTTCGCTTCTGAAAGGCCATGAAAATAGTTCAGAACATGCAGATAACATGGCAACATGGAAGGATCTGGAGCTGCGGCTAAAAACTGGGAGGACCATTGACCAAACTGAAATGTCATTAATGGAGGTAGAGCGAAGACGCTGGCGAGATGTTCTCACACGTCTTGTAAGTATAATCCAATCACTGGCAGAGAGAAACCTTGCTTTCAGTGGATCTTCCTCTACATTGTACAATCGAGACAATGGCAACTTCTTGAAGGAGGTTGAGCTGCTTGCCAAATTTGATCCAGTGATGAAACAACACATCAGCAGAGTCGAAAGTGGCCAATATAGTCATTCAAGTTACCTAGGAAGGTTCTAGGACAGTTCATACCAGGACAGCTCATACCAGGACAACTTATACCCAGACAACTCATACCTAGGACAACTCATACCTAGGACAACTCATACCTAGGACAACTCATACCTAGGACAACTCATACCTAGGACAACTCATACCTAGGACCAGAAAAAAATGAAAAATTAATGAAAACATTTATTTTGTAAAATTAAAAATTAAATTTAAACATTTAAAATTCATGCAAGTTATATATATTATATATATATATATGCCCAATTAGGTTCATTGAATGCCCGGTTAGGGCAACTGAATACCCGGTTGGGTTCATTGAATGCCCAGTTAGGTCAACTGTACACCCTTGACGATATTTTCGTTAAAACTAACGAAAATATCACGACTAAACCTAACCAATCGTCAAGGACGTACAGTTGACCTAACCTGGCATTCAAATTTTATCCTATGTAAATAATGGTTCTCTATTTATTATATGTTTGCAATAAATAATAAATTTGTTGTTATTATTTTCTTATCTTATTTTGGTTAATTTGCAGAGTTTAAACTTTCAGGGTGGATATAGATGAAAAGATCAACATTGGGGTGGTAATTGTTGAAGAGAGTATGAGTTGTCCTAGGTATGAGTTGTCCTAGGTATGAGTTGTCCAGGTCTGAGTTGTCCGGTATAAGTTGTCCGGGTATGTGTTGTCCTGGTATGAGCTGTCCGGTCACGACCTAGGAAACATCATTCAAAATGAGCTCACTGGGTCCATTAGTGGGAAGATCTTGGATGCCATTGTTGCAGAAATAAAACAAGCTAAATATTACTCACTAATTTTAGACTGCACTCCAGACATAAGCCACCAAGAACAGATGTCGATTATTATCAGAACTGTTAAAATGGGTGAAGTATCGGAAATAAAAGAATACTTCTTGGGCCTTCTTGAGGCTTCACAAAGTACAGGTCTGGGTTTATCAGTTCTGATTCTGAAGAGACTAGATGAACTGAATATTCACTTTGATGACTGCAGAGGACAGTCATATGACAACGGAGCGAACATGAACGGCAAGAACAAAGGTGTTCAGGCAAGGTTATTAGAGAAGAACTGTCGTGCACTCTATGTGCTATGTGGGGCTCACACTCTGAATCTTGTGGTGGCTGATGCAGCTAAAGCTTCCACAGATGCCATCAGCTTCTTTGGCAACGTACAAAAATTGTACAACCCTTTTGCAGCAGCTACACAGAGATGGACAATCCTAAAGAAGCACGTGAACATAACACTCAAGTCTTGGAGTGAAACCAGGTGGGAGAGCCGGCTTAAGAGCATTGAGGCTGTGCGATACCAGTGTTATTTTATTTATTTGTCGGGTTCGAAATCCCAGCTGAGCCGTGAACGGCCAAATTCTAAAGGGCAAGTTCTACCTAAAGCCCAAGTTAAGCTAAATTAAACTTTACGGATTTGAGATCCTATTAGGTCCTACCTCAGGGTAACCTCAGGGTTGCTGACTCGATGCGGGCCTACCTTAGACCTTAAATTACATGAACTTAAAAGGTAAACAAAAGGGTACTATTTGTGGTCTTCTTTATGAACCTTGCAACAACAACGCAACCTGGACTATTGTACGATGCAACAATCATGTATCTAAACAACCAAACTGAATTGCAAGAGAGCTCTCTATCAAACCACACCTTTACGTACGACCTTCCACAAACGAGTAGAAAGGACGCGCAGCATCCCAAAATGATGCCAACAATGTGACCAAACAACGATGCCACAAGAGCTCAAAAATGCTAGTTCTAATTAATTTAATTTTTCACTAACCTTACAATTATGAGATGGATATATATATACCTTAACTTAATATATATACAAGCAATGCTGCATCAATCAGCTTAGTCATCGTATCGCCTTGGGACAACAATGGTTCTTCCTCTTCTAGATTTTCTAACACTCCCCACCGAAGAGGCATTGTTGTCATTACCTTCTGCAAGGTTAGCCAAGCCTTCTTCATGAGGCTGTAACTCAAATGTTTCATCTTGACTATTTGTTTTTGCTGATTTCTAAAGCATAGAGTTTTTGTATAGGTCTCAACTTTCCTCCTGAAGTCTTTACCAGTGCAGACCTAACTAAATTGTCTTTGCCAACAAACAACTCTTCAATTATGCCAAGCTTCCAGCATTGCCTTGGTCTTTCATCCCCAATCATTACCACTTCTCCCACCTTGATACAATTTGCATTGGAGCCCTTTACCTTGCCTGATCCGTAATAATTGAGTTCTGGCAAGTATTCCATCTGCCACCTCTTCCATAACTGATCTTGTAGCTCTTCAAGGTACCTGAACCGTCTGGTAACTCTCCTTGAGTGCTCTGGATGGGCTGCAAGTCTTCTGGCACACTGGGGTTTGATGTTAATCGTTTACCACAAAGAAAATGATTTGGTGTCAATGGCTCTGCATCCTGCCTACTGTTGTAAACAAAAGTGATAGGCCTACTGTTCACCATTGCTTCTACTTCACATAAAACAGTAGAGAATTCTTCTTTGCTCAAATGAGCATTAGCTAAAGTTTCTTTAATGGACACTTTACACTTCTCACTAGCCTTTCCCAAAATCCTCCCCACCATGGTGCTCTCTCAACAATAAACTCCCACTGTACCCCTTGGTGTGAAAAGTAGGATTGGAATCCTTCCTCTTTTAGCAAGGACCAAATTTCTTGGAGTTCCTTTGCAGCCTTTTTGAAGGTTTTTGCATTATCCGATATGATTTTATTTGGGAAACCCCTTCTGTTCACAAACCTTTTAAAGGCCAAAAGAAATACATCACTACTTAAGTTGCTTACCAACTCCAAATGGATTGCTCTGGTGGTAGCACAGGTGAAAAGACATATATAACCTTTGTTAGACTCCCCTCGCTCATACACATAGACTGGCCCTGCAAAGTCTACTCCCACTACATCAAATGGGGCAGTATAGACACACCGTTCTCTTGGAAGTGGAGCCACCTTTTCATAATAAGGCTTTGCACTCCAACGCTTGCAAACCACACATTTATGCAAGACCTTTTTCACTACTTGTCTAATTTTGAGAATCCAAAATTGTTGTCTAATCTCTATTATCACTTCTCTAACTCCAGCATGTAACAGCTTATGATGAGTATCCAGGATCAAAAGGTCCACAAAGTGCCCCCCAGAAGGTAGCAAAATTGGATGTCTTTTCTCCTCTGGAAGCCCAGAAAACTGTAGTCTACCTCCTACTCTCAATAAATCCTGATCCAAAAACACATCCAAACCCTTGAGCGCAGAATGTGTTGGTAGAACCTGTAATGGATGGCTGGTGAGCAATTCCCGCTCTTCACCAAATTTTTCCTTCTGCGCATATACCACCCAGTATTTCCTGGCTTGCCGAATCTCATTACTGTTCAGAATTCCTTCCCTTCTTGTTTCTCCCTTAATGTTGTTGGTAAATCTATATATCCATGCTGTCACTCTTAACAATCTTTTCAGACTGCTAATGTCCTCAAGCCTCAATATGGGGTCCTGCTGCATAACTTGACAACTGTTCACAGCGCATTTTCTCACCTCACTCACCCATGCTTCTTCAGCCTGGCATTCTCCTACAATAGGCTGATTAGAAGGCCAGTTTTCACTTCCAAGTTTTAGCCACTCTGGCCCATTCCACCACAAACTTGATTGTGAAAGATCTTTCACCGAAATTCCTCGTGTTGGTAAATCAGCGGGGTTTTGGATGCCTGAATGCTTCCATTGCTTGGGATCTGTGTGCGCTTGAATTTCCTCCACCCTATTGGCAACAAATGGTTTTCCATTTCCTTGCCTGACTTCTTAACCAGTGCCAAACTATAGTGGAGTCTGTCCAATAATAGCTTGGAATTTCATAGAGGGCCAAAGACTTTCGCACTGTAATTGCAAGCCGACTAGCAATAACGGCGCCCATCAATTCCAACCTTGGAACAGAAAGCCTTTTCAAAGGTGCTACTCTACTCTTTGCAGCAACCAACCTGCAACTTACTTCTTCTTGCAATGCGCCTCTTATATAAATACAAGTTGCATAGGCTTCCTCACTTGCATCACAAAAGATGTGCAGCTCCAAATTGTCTGGACTATTGTTCAACTCTCCAAAGTACCATCTTGGGATTTCAATGTCTCCAAGATGTGCCAATTCTTTGAACCAATATTTCCACCTTACCACCATATGATCAGGTAACTCTTGGTCCCAACCAAGTCCAATTTCCCAGAGGCTCTGAAACCAAATTTTTGACTTTATCACAAATGGAGCCAGGAATCCAAGAGGATCAAAGACCTTCGAAGCCAAACTAAGAGCTGTACGTTTTGTCCACCTTGTCTCATTCTCGGCCAGCTCTACTAAAGATTTCCCATTGAAGGTAAACAAATCATCATCTTGCTGCCAAACGATGCCTAGCACCTTTGCGTCTATTGCCCACAACTCCTTAATACCAGAATCCTCAATACTTTCTGCTGCATCAGGTACTACAGAGGAATGGCTCATAAACTCTTGTAATTGCGAATGATTGGTCTGCCATTTTCTGAGCTCCATGCCAGCCTCCCTCATTATAGCTCTAGCCTCCATGAATATCTGTTTAGCCATTTCTGTATTATCCACGGAACATAGCAAATCATCAACATAAAAATTTTTCCTTATGTGTTCAATAGTGTTAGGATAGACTTCAGAATATTCTTAAAATGGTACTGCATAGTAGCTGCCAACAGAAATGGACTAGAGCTGAGGCCAAACAACACTGACTTCATTCTATATGCTTGAACCTTAGGTTCATTTTCCAACAAGTCTTTCGTATCCACCCACAGATACCTTACTGCATCTCTGTCCTCTGGTTTTAACTTTATCCGCAAAAAAGCTTGCTTCACATCTGCAGTCAATGCTACTCTACCAAACCTGAATCTCAGTAACAAGGAAAATAAATCTGCATTTAAATTTGGCCCAGCATCCAAACAGTCATTCAAGGACACACCACCTTTGTCCTTGGCTGAGCCATCAAAAACTACCCTCAGTTTGGTGGTAGTTTTGTCTCGCCGTACCACTGCATGGTGTGGCAGATAATGTGCCTCCTGGCTCACCAGCTCACCTTGCACCCTTTCAGCATAGCCCTCCTTACATAACTTAGGATGGCCTCATCGTATTCAATTAACAACTCCTCATTTTTTCTTAGCCTGTACAATGAAGTCTCCAACCTCCGATTAGCTAGCTGAAGGTTTGAACCGGGTTTGCAAGAATCCTTCCATGGTAGGCCAACTTCATAGCAACCATCTCTAAACCCAATCCCTTTTTCAAAGTGCTCTAAAACATCATTGTTCACTGTACTTGCCTGGTTGTCCTTTATACCAATAGATTCAAGTTCCCAAAATGCTTTCAAATGCCTTTCCAGACCATGGCTGTTCTCCTCAATCTTAACAAAGAGAGCCTTAACTTCCATTTCATTGCAATAACTACCATGTAGCATCCAGCCTAGCTTACTTTCAATAGCTACTGGGCCTTGAGATGTACGGACAATATTACCAGTGATGAAGTCCCAATAATAGTCAGCTCCAATCAAAAGACTAATATCTTCTGTTCCCTCAAACTTATTATTGCCCAAATTAATTCCTTTAACTTGCAATTCTTGGACACATGCCATATCTAAACAAGTAGTGACTGGAGCACAAAGTTCCTCAATCTCTACAGCTTGGACCTTGATAGTGGGACTTTGCGGTAACAACCCTTTAACCAGAACTTCTACCTTCTTAAATTTGGTTCGGTTTTGAACGGAACCCCCAAACCCAGAAATTCTTAAATTTTCCCTCTTAAGTTCTTTAAACTTCAATTTTCTGGAAATTCTGGTCTTAATAAAACTACACTGGCTACCACTATCAAACAACACTCTTACAGTAGCTTCTCCCTCATTCCCAATTAATAAGGCTGCAGTTGTTTGCAATAATCCCCCTTTACTTTTACTCCTTGCATAGCAGTGGCATGTGCCACTGATGTCTCTACTTCTGGGGTAGGCCTACTAAGAGTGTTTTCACACAATAATGGCTGATGCCTACCATGACATTTTTTGCACAAAATTTTAAACTTACAAAACCTTGCTCTATGACCTTTCAAAAAACATTTAAAACATGCTGTGGACTTAGTTACCCTGTCCTTTCTTTCCTCAAAGGGTAAGGCCTCAGCCACCTCACATTTATATGACTTGTGGTTGCCTTCGCAAAATATACATTCCT
Organism: Bathynomus jamesi; assembly: GCA_023014485.1. Lineage (NCBI taxonomy): Eukaryota > Metazoa > Arthropoda > Malacostraca > Isopoda > Cirolanidae > Bathynomus > Bathynomus jamesi. The sequence goes on along the minus strand of JAJOZX010000333.1, from coordinate 1,436,632 downwards.
TGATTCCCTTTAATTTATTCTCAGAGGAGGCATGTAGAGCTGACACTGTACCTGGGCTATTCCTTTTTGTGGAAACTTTGGTGCTGTGCCTGCCTTTGTCCTCTTGTTTACCATCCCACTGTGCAAACTCAACTCCCTCTCGTCTTGCTAATTCTGTGCCTAAAAGACTTAACATCTGCTGAAGGGGGATGTACACATGTTCTGCAGAGTGTCCCCTACTTAATTCAAGCAAAATTGAGCTAGGCAATTTAGACTCCAGTGTAGGAACCAACATTATACCATACTTTTCCATTCCTACACCCAAGTTGTCCAGAGACCTAGTTCTAATTTCAAATTCATCATATAACTGCCGTAACTCCTTGACACTATTAGGATTATTAACAGGAGGTATAGTTAAAAGTGCACGGAGGTGGCTTTTAATTAAGATCTCTGGCTTACCAAACCGTTTCTTTAATATATCCCAAGCCACATTATAATTAGCCTCTGTTAATGCTAATCCTGCTATAGTCTTTGCTGCCTCCCCTTCCAAGAGGGACCGCAAATAATTAAACTTCTCCACGGCACTTAACACTTGACTAGAATGAACTGCTGATTGAAAACTGTCTGCCCATCCTTGCCATTCCTGAATACTCCCAGAAAATGTTTTGAGTACAAGCCTCGGTAATTGAACTACAGATCTGTTAACCTTAACTTCACAAGCATCATTGTTGAGTGTTGTGTTTCATTATTAGACCTGGTCTCTAACTGTACTGAGCTGCTAAACTCTTTTGCTCGGAGGCCTACGTTAGTCATATCATCAATAATCTCTTCAAAGTAAATTATGTTATTTTCTATTTCATCCTCTTCTATAAGAGCCTCAATTTTAACATTTACCTCACTTAGAGCAACCTTTTTAGTTTCTAATATGGCAAGCTTCGCAGTCACTAAGCGTAAATCCTCTTGCTCTATGGCAGAATCTATAGTGGCAATGACCTTTGTAATTAGACCTTTGTAGGCACTTCTCCTTTTTATAAATTTGTTCAATCAGATGCACTCATCTTCAATGTAAACAACCCTTGGGCTCAATACCAAATGAGCTGAATTGGCAGAAATACTTAACCAAACTGATCAAACGCAAATTTTACTTTCAAATAAACTGAATTGCTGAGTGGGGTACTAACCAAACACCAGTATGGAATACCAAATTTTCCACCCCAGGACCTTAATTCAATAATGACCCAAAATTAACCAAACCAGAAAAAATATAGGCCAAAAAACGACCGACGACTGGCCAAGTTTCGCAATTGGGCGACCAAACTTTACCCTGGGACCTTAATTCAATAATAACCCAAAATTAACCAAACCGGAAAAAAGTAGGCCAAAAAACGACAGACGACTGGCCAAGTTTCGCAATTGGGCGACCAAACTTTTTACCCTGGGACCTTAACTCAATAATAACCCAAAATTAACCAAACCGGAAAAAAAGTAGGCCAAAAAACGACAGACGACTGGCCAAGTTTCGCAATTGGGCGACCAAACTTTTTACCCTGGGACCTTAACTCAATAATACTCAACCCGTCTAGGCCTAACTTGGGATACAATTTGCACAATCAGAACTTTGCCGAAAAATGGTCACTGACTCAGTCTTGGGGTAGAAATCCGGTTCTGAAGGACCATGTTTTATTTATTTGTCGGGTTCGAAATCCCAGCTGAGCCGTGAACGGCCAAATTCTAAAGGGCAAGTTCTACCTAAAGCCCAAGTTAAGCTAAATTAAACTTTACGGATTTGAGATCCTATTAGGTCCTACCTCAGGGTAACCTCAGGGTTGCTGACTCGATGCGGGCCTACCTTAGACCTTAAATTACATGAACTTAAAAGGTAAACAAAAGGGTACTATTTGTGGTCTTCTTTATGAACCTTGCAACAACAACGCAACCTGGACTATTGTACGATGCAACAATCATGTATCTAAACAACCAAACTGAATTGCAAGAGAGCTCTCTATCAAACCACATCTTTACGTACGACCTTCCACAAACGAGTAGAAAGGACGCGCAGCATCCCAAAATGATGCCAACAATGTGACCAAACAACGATGCCACAAGAGCTCAAAAATGCTAGTCTAAATTAATTTAATTTTTCACTAACCTTACAATTATGAGATGGATATATATACACCTTAACTTAATATATATACAAGCAATGCTGCATCAATCAGCTTAGTCATCGTATCACCTTGGGACAACAATGGTTCTTCCTCTTCTAGATTTTCTAACAACCAGAGCCACAACATAAGAGAGACCCTGTTGGAAGTCAGAAACAATGCCACAGATGCCATAGCCAGGACTGAAGCACAAGCACTTGCAGAGGAGGTAGGGTCTTATCGCTTTCAGATTTGTACAGTAGTATGGTATGACATTCGTCATGCAGTTAACCATGTGAGCAAACTTCTGCAGTCTCCTACAATGCAGTTTGATGTGGCAGTCAACCTCCTCACAAAAACAAAATACTCACTCACCAGCTACAGAAATACAGGTTTTATTGCAGCACAAGTCGTAGCTAGGGACATATGTGAGGAAATGAATGTGGAGGCTGTGTTGAAGGAGAAGAGGCTCAGATCCACAAAAAAGCACTTTGCTTAAGAAGCTCCTGACGAGCCATTTACAGAAGCCTAAAAGAGGCTGGAAGTAAAATTTTTCAATGTGCTAGTGGATTGTGCCATCGGGTCAATAAATGAGAGATTCAAAACATTAGATGATGTGAGGGACATATTTGGGGTTCCCCTAAACTTCACCACAATGAACAAGGAAGACTTGTCCTGCAAGTGTGAAGAGCTCTCTAAGATACTGAGCTCTGGAGCTGACTCTGACATTGATGGAAGAGAACTGGCCCTCGAAATTAAGAACTTGCCGACTTTACCTTCACACAACATGACTGCATTGGAGCTTCTCTCCTTCATTCATCAGAAGCAACTGGAGGAACTATACCCCAATCTCTGGGTTGCACTAAGAATTGCCTGCACTCTACCTGTGACAGTAGCGTCAGCCGAGAGGAGCTTCTCTAAGATGAAGCTAATCAAGAACTACTTCAGATCATCAATGGAGCAGGATCGCCTCAGTGGCCTTGGCATCGTAAGCATCAACCAGGACGTTGGCAGGGAGATTTCATATGATGATGTTATTGATGATTTCGCCCAGCAAATATCTAGGAGGCAAAAAATTTGAAGATACAAACTGTTCTGTATAACTGTTAGCTATTACACGATTGTATCGTAGATTAGTAATTGTTTGGTAGTTGGTAATTGCATTATTTTTTTATACATAGTTCTGTGTCATTTATTCTAAGTAATGTATAAGCTAATTTTCAGGAATTTCATGAAGAGTATTTTTTCTGTTTGTCTTCTGAAAGTACATATTTGTTGTTTTGGACATAAATGTTCCATTAAAATTGTTTCATAATTGCTTTTTATTAACACAGCCATTTTTTGTATGTGTGTGCTGAGGTGATGTAGTAAGGCGTGAGTTGGTGGATGGAGGGGTGGGGCCTCAAATGGGTATACTGCTTAATAGGGCGGATCGAAAATGAGGTTTTTAAACGTTTTTTCGAAATTCAAATATGGCTAGTGCGGAAAATATGTGGGTGCTATAGATAATGACTGTGCATAAATATTAGTCCTGCGAAATTATATCTTCAGGTGCCACAAAGCCGTCGAAAAAAGTGAAATATAATGATTTTCTTATATTCTGCATTAGTACAATAACTGAAACTTACTTGTTATTATTATATATTAAGTGTTCAAATTACCAAAATAGTTACTGAATTACGCAGCTCTTAGTTTATTTAGATCAATGTTCTTTTGATTAATGATCTAAATAATCCAGAACTCACCACGAGGAGGTGGCTGCGTGTCGAGCTCCACCCATGCCCTCCCAACCACCCATCCTTGCGCATGTTTTTTTCTATTAACGTTTTATTTAAACTTTATATTCAGCTTCACTTTCGAATGATGGCATTTTTTTACGTGACTGAAGTGTTGATCTTATGAAGCCATCTCGCGCGTTCAATCCAAATACTTTTGATGATGCTTCAGTCACTAATTTTACCATTCTTTCTACTACTTGTGTATGACAAGGGAATTTCTCGAATGGAGGGGTACTCTTGTTTTCTATGAATTCTTCAATCTCATTTTCTGTCAGGTGTCTTGTCACAGGTGGTTCAGTGACAATGCATTTTTGCCAATTAATTAAATCAGTATAATCAGTAGCTTCAAATTGAATAACAGGTACTGTGAAACGCCTCACAACTTTTTCCTTGTTTGTTTGCCTTGCTTTCTTTATTCGCCTCCACGCTAATTCTCTTATGGCGCTGCGGTCATCATGAATCATTGATGCTAGAATATTTTCTGGATTTGCAAAAAATGCATTTCTTTGTATGACAGGGTTTACAATATCCTTTACTTCGTCATTCAGTGTTCTTGTTAGTTCAATAGTTTTGAAAACATGTTTTGAGCCATTGACAAAAGACGTACTTTGCTTAATAGAAAACCACATTGGGATGTAGACCTTCATTATAAAAGAAGCAATGTTCATGAGGTTCTCAGATGGACTTACAGTTGAAACGTATAGACGAAGCAAACGATTTGCTGTAGTCAGCCATCGTGAATGTGCCATTTTGCCTGGACTACGATGAGCAAGATCTGGAGAGCAATATCCCTTTGTTATGGCCTGATGAATATCAATTAGATATTTTTGGTCGGTGCTAAGATCTTCACAGTCTACAGTTGGTTCCTCAGCATCAATCCTTTCAAACTCGACAATAGGAAGACTCTCACAGTTCTCTAATTCCCTGCCAATAGGACCGGTGAATCCGCGGGGGCCAGATGTTTTTCCATCCAGCTTTGCAACTAAATGGCGTAATGGCAATTCATTGGCATGGAGCTGGCACACTAAATGTTGAACTGGCTTCTTCAGCTTCAATTCTATAAGCCTTATAACGCCTCCCTTTTCTCCAGTGTTGACTGCTGCACCATCGCATCCAATGGCAACAAGGTTTTCCAGGTTCATGTCATTATTTCCAATATACTCAAACATTCCTTTACATATTTCTTCAGCTGATCCAGAATTCACAGAATAATGGCCCAAATAATCTGAACCAGGTTCTCTCACTAAAGTGATATGTTCTTCTGTTACCTTCTTCTGATATACTTTGGACTCTTTTTTTTCTTGGAAGAGTGTAGAATCTTTTCGACCATCAAAATAGATTCCTCTGATTGGGACCTGATTTTGATCTTTCATAATTTCTGATCTCTTCTTTTGTCTTTCTCTTCTGATTTTACTCCTATCCACTACTTCAGATGTATTGTCAATAGAAACTTCTCCAATATCTTGCAATACTGCACTAACAATGAATGCTGCAGCTCGATCTGAAACTGCAGTCCTGTCACAAGCAGTAGCCACTGAAGGTAGATTTGTAGTTTTCCTTTTCTTGAATAATTGTTCTTCAGGTTGTTCGAGCTTTCTCTTCGAGCTAACTGGCTCTGGAAATGTATCGTCTGATATTTCGCCAGATTCACTTTCACTATTTGATGTCGATGATGATAATTCAACATTTGTATCCTGCAATTTCTCCTGTGAAGATTCTTTGGTGAGCCTCACAGCTTCTTTTTGCTTTCTTAGCAACGTAGATGCTTTTTTCTTTGAGAGTGTAATATCTACTCTATCAATAAACAGTTTTCTTTCACTCCTTTGATCTAAGAGGAACGTCACTTCTTCCTTTGGAACCGTTTTTTCTTTGGGACAAGAACATTGTGTTAGTACTTTGCACTTGCACGCTGCAATGTCAAAAAGTTTCGTGTGTGCTTCATTTTTGAACATATCAATCTTTGCTTTGTAAGCTTCAGAATTTTTTCTGCTTTGGTATGGCTTCATAATGACACGATACTTTTCGTGGTAGCTTCTGAACATTGTTTCAATTCGCCTGTCTGACAGAATTGGGACGGAAGCACTTTCCCAAATTGTTTTCAATTTATCAACAACTTGTTCTAATATTTGAGATATTGAAGGATCTTTATTAGTATTCTGTTTCAAATCGTTTCTTACAAACAAGTAATATTTAAAAACTCCGTATGTAGGAAGATTCCTGTGCCACAAATCTTCCCCCATACCAAACATGGGGCACTCAGTTGAGGCCCTGGTTGATTTTGCACAAACTCGAGACATTTTGAAAGTATACAAATCTGAAAAAGAAAGAGCTAATATCAATTATACGTTAATTTCAGTTAATAGTACATGGCAAACTTAGGGCAACACAATACAGAAATGCAAAATATATAAGAAATATAGTTTAGACTATCTGAGTAACGCCAACAACAGAACACCCCCTGCTACGACGAGAGCGACAGCTACACTGAACCGAGGTACTCACGTGACAGCTGAGTGAGCTGACTATAGAAAACTGTTTTTAGAGAATAGAAACTTTTTTTAAAGGTTGACTGAGCTATTTTTATACAAGTGTGAATAAATTCTTGTCTATTGTGCATCGTGGACTCTTCTGTAATTATTGGTTAAAATCTGCTTTTTTCAATTTTTTTCAATATTGAAGGTCATTGTGGCACCTGAAGATATTAATGTTATGATTTTAAATTTATACCAGCTTATTTCCTCACTACTCCACACATTTTCCACACTAGCCAATTTGAAAATTCGAAAAATGAGTTTTTCACTCCGCCCTACTGCTTAAGGCCCCCTAATGGTTAGAAACGGCCCTGTATATATATATATATATATATATATATATATATATATATATATATATAGCTGAAAGTGGCACTGACACATGTGTAATGCGAAGTATGAATGGGTGGTGGGATCTCTCTGACCAGACCACGTGATAATGTTGTGTTAAGTGAAGTTGTGTGGAGAGTGGAAGAAAATGAGAGGGGAAAAATGTGGGTCACAAAAAAACTTAAAGTGGAAAAGTTAATAGTGAGAGAGGTAACGAATGCGTATAGCAGGGGTGTAGTGGCAAATTTTAAGGTGCAGGAGCTCAAGGAATATATAATAATAATAATACTTCACTTAGACTTGGAATATTAAAAATTTGAAATCACAATTAGAAACCAGTGCTTTCATGTCAGTCTGCTTGTTTCCAACTTCCAAGTATCAACTGAAACAAATAAATAAAATGTGGATGAATGGAGGTGCGGGAGCGGCGCTCCCGTGCTCTCCCGCAGCACTACACCCCTGGCGTACAGTAAGAGAGTACATGATGAATTGAGTGTAAAAGATGCAGCTTAAATGGATATTGTGATGTGGAATGTGTAGCAGGAATGTCTGATTAGGAATGCAAGGAGTGTGTGGGAGGTTGCAGCGTTACAGCGTTTTTTTACTTCCTTCCAAAGAAGGAAGTAGAAAAAAAAAGAGAAAGCGAACTTCTAGCAAGAAGGAGAAGTACCAGATGAAAGACAAAGATGAGAGAGTTTACCGAGGTAGAGTTTCAGCACAGAAGCACAGTTATTGAAAACAACAGAAGGAACTCCATCAGAACTGTACGCCTTCCTAGAGTTGAGGAATCTTTTTTAACACATACGTATTCTTTTCATTGATTGAAAATACCTTTATTAATAAAAATAAGTATTACAATATCACATTGTTTACGATATTACAATAGTTTTAACAGAACATACAATCAAAGCCTACTAAATCTACTTAGTAGGCTTTGATGCAATCATTATTGGACTACTGATCAAGGCTACCTCTATTTAGTCGGTTCAGTCTCGCATTATAACATGTACATTAGGGTGTGTCACTTTTGGACTTTTTTGAAAAGTTATGGTGCTTACCTCTTATATTGTGACAAATTGACCAAAAACCATGAATAAACCAAGAAAAAAGACAATCGGGTAATATTTAGGGTCCCCGCCCCCCATTTCAAAAATAAGCCCCCTATTCACACAAAAAATGTGATTTTTTGAGATATTTTTGGTCATAGTTTCCTTACTAATCATCGTATTTCAAAAGTTTTGCTACCAAAATGTAGAGAATAACGGTATCCTCTTATTGTGAACGTTTTAAAACTATTTTAGTTGTATACGGTGCTGATATTTGAGTGGACCTTATGAAATTTTTCCCTCTGTTTTCATTTCTATAACATTTATTTACAGTATTTCCAGGTTTTATCTACAAAAAGTATGCAAATATATTTCTTTCAGAATTCTATTATAGATTTGCTTAATTTCATAGTTTATTAAAATTAGTCAATAATCATGGCTAACAGTAACTCAATATTAAGAACAGACCTAAGAAAATATGATTCTTTATTGGGAAAGTTAGTGGAAGACATATGCGCAAGAGAAGGAAGCATGCTTCCAACGAATAGTGACGTTCTCAGTCACATTTTCTTCTTGAGAAGGGATCAAATGAAAAGCGACAATGTGTCAAAGGAAGAAAATATTTTGAGAGTATTAGATAAGGTAGAAAAGGTGTGGATTATGGCTGGCATACCATCAAAATCCGTTAGAAACAGAAAGGACCCAAAAAAATGTGGGATTTGATAAAAGAACATGAGAAGTTGGGTAAAAATATAAAGAAGAAATGTTATGAAACCCAAAAACATCTTTTCTGTCTCGTTTAGATAACTTATTTGATATATCAACTGAAAATGTATGTAATGAGATCCAAAATGATACATTGACAACTGTACAACAGAAGAATGAGGATCTTCGCTTTCTGGAAGATCAGCGAAGTGCTAGAATATATTCTCTGGGTCCGATCGATAAAGCTTGTGTAGCCAAACTGATCAAAAAGACTGCTAGAATAGAAGGTGAAGAACGAAGAAAATTGAAAGAAAAAGAGCGAAAGGCATTAGAAGAAGAGAGACACAAACTTGAATCATCTGAAGGGGAGTTAGTGGACTCAAGTAATGGTGAAGATGATTTTACTCCGAGCCCAGGCCTATCAAAACGTTCTAAGTTACTACTTACAGTCGACGGATGAAGAGAATACTCTCTTCAACTAAAGTTGTTAATGACACTGCAGAAAGGGGTATCAAACTTTTGCAGGATTTTCATGGCTCATGTAGGGATGAAGGTGAATTTCAGGCATTGCTTCAAATTGTAGAGGAAAACAGGCGTGTTTTCCCAAAGTTTGCCAAACAAGGTCAGTAGTATAGCCGCAAAAGGTTAGAGTGCAGGAATGTTGCAAGTGATTACGTAATGTTGCAAAGGGGGGTGGGGGTTGTTGCAAACAAAAGAGTACTGGCCTCTGTTGCCAACCGGGGTTGCAAGGGGCATGCAACTTGGAGCGGAGTTCTCCCCCAAGCTATTCCCCCCAAAGGGCCAGAAAGGAGAGAAAGGAGGAGAGGTGTTCACCTGGCAGGAGCCAAGTGCATATTAAGACTTCAGCCGAGTAGGCGTTGTTTTATAGGCTTCTAATCAGCCAGTTGGCTGAGCCAAGGGGATAGGGGTACACCTGAAGGAGAGAGAGAGAGAGAGAGAGAGAGTAGTTGCCTTTGATTGCAAGGCATGCAACTTGGAGGCGGAGTTCTCCCCCAAGCTATTTTCGTTTACCTAACCTAAGAGGCCTCTAAGGGATTTTCCCAAAGGGCCAGAAAGAGAAGGACCAGAGGTCCTTACTCGGCTGGGAGCCGAGCGTGCAATGACTCCGTCATCAGCTTCTCGGTCTTTTATAAGCCTCTATTCAGTTGCTGAGTTGCCAGATAGCGCCATGTATGCAGTTGCTGAGTTGCCAGATATCGCCATGTATGCAGTTGCTGAGTTGCCAGATAGCGCCATGTATGCAGTTGCTGAGTTGCCAGATAGCGCCATGTATTCCAGATAGCAATATTTATTAAATTGTACTTGTATATATAATAAACTAATGAACCACTCGTGTACACAAACCATATAAAATACCACAATATATGACGGTAGATGAATCCAATTAAATTCTGTTTATTAAATAAATAATTTTTACACACTTAATTTTTATTATAAATATTTTAGTCACGAATAACGAAACGAAAAGAAACTTTACGAATATATGCGATACAGTTCAAAACACACGACCCTCATTTCCCCCAAATTCCCCCACCCGGATATATATATATATATATATATAATATATATATATATATATATATATAATATATAACTAATGAATCACTCGTGTGCACAACCATATAAAATACCACAATATATATTTATATAGTTAATCAATTGGAAGATTCAACCATATAAAATACCACAATATGTTTATATAGTTAATCAATTGGAAGATTCATTTAAAATTGAAATTAGTCAAAACACAATACGCTATAACGGGGTCGGACGACTAAGACATCTTTATATTTTCTCCAATAGATTTAATGATCGTATTACCCCGCCCCCAATCTCCCATGTGTGTTTATATATATATATATATATATATATATATATATATATATAATAAATTGAATTTCGCCGTGGCATACCATGTTTGGCAAGCGCTTTAGTGGAACAAGCCTTATTTACTGATACAAAATTATATCTATCGGGCAAATAACTTTTAATTCAATCACTGATTGCATCTCTAAAACCGTAACAATACAATTTATTAAGTAGAATATTATGGTCTATTACATCAAACACCTTACTCAAATCAACCGCCAATACCCTCAATTTAGAAGTGGGAGATGTGCACAATTCTATTTATTTTGCTCTTTAGTAATAATAACAACTAGCTCTCACACACTATATAATATATATATATATATATATATATATATGTCTATTTTGTTTTGGTGAGCCTTTCACGCGTTTCAAAAACAGAAAAAATATTACGCGCTTTTCATCTTAAAGTGAATTAAAACAATTTTACGAAAAAGAAAAGGAATTTCAGAATTGAGTTTATTTAGTCTCCTTGTAGAGACAGAAGAACAACCCAATGATAACCTATATTTTAATATAATTAAATAATTTTCTTTTTATCATAACTCAACCGAGCAACGATGTTAAGCGACGTTGGATCTGGGTAGTAGTTGGATGGGGGACCATCCACCGCAACAGCTAGTTTACACTCGATGACGGGAATGAAATAAAAGGTAGGATGCGAACCTACATTCGTCAAAATTAGCTCAGACGAAATACACACACAAATCTTTCAACTTACCTTATATATATATATATATATATATATATATATATATATATAAATGGACTTTCACCGAATTAAAACAAATCACTAAGCAGTTAAAAGAATTCGCTCTATTATCATATTCACAAATCTACACACACACACACACACACACACCTCTGTATATATTACGAAAATCAGGAAAAATGCCAAACGTGCTAGCGGTAGCGAAGGATTTTGGTACGAACTTGCTCTTCTAGCTTTCCGTGCATTTGACTTGTAATTAAAATGATTTTATTAAAGGCATTGGTTATTTCTCTTGCAAACTTGTATGGCATCAGTTTCTTAGTTTATTGAAATGAATGAATAAAAATGGAAAGGTATATTATTATTATCATTATTATTGTGCATTTTCAAAATTAACACGCAGATTTTCGTCAGAGAAGATATGGGGAACAATTCAAAACGCACGTTCGTCATTCCCCAAACCCGGCTATATATATATAATAAACGAATAAACAACTCGTGCAAACACACACACACACACACACACATACACACACAGACACACGCGCGCACGAGGAAAGGTCGAAACTAGGTCATTTCGAATCGTGTCCCAAGAGGATTTTCTGCCCATAATTTTACCTTTCTTGAAGTCACATCAACCAAAAACTCTCCTGACTCCCTTTCTTAGCGAATTGTGAGAATTACTAATAAATTGTAAGTAAAAATAAAAACCGTTTTTGTAAATCATACAATGTTTTGCATTCTATAAAAAAACATTGCAACTGCTTGTATGCACTTATTTTTTATTTAATACACATGTAGATTTAATTAATATCGTCAACACTTTAAACCATCTCTGAAAAATTCTGAGCAGTTATGTCTTACACTAACCGCAGCATCTAATATGAATTAAATAAAAAACATTACTTCATTCGCATGTACATGGAAGTGTTACTCATGAAAACCAATTAAGAATTTCTTTTTTAAACTTTTTACGAAAAAAGAAAAGGAAATTCAGAGCTTAAGCTATAGATTGTTGAGGCGAAATTTTCAAGTTGATCAGCCGAATGTACCATAGCCACAAGCGTACTTACTGTTTACATATCCTAATGGAAAAACTGCATGAAAAGACATTATATATATATATATATATATATATATATATATATATATATATATATATATAGCAATGATACTCGACCTACAAATTTCCACTACAAAGTTTACTGTTGAGATGATTGAGAGCGAAAGCTGATCCGTGTACCCTTTGCAATAAGCAAACGTGGTTGCGACTTGCAACGACTCGCTTTGAAATGAACGCCCTTCTAAAGGCGTCGAATCAACTGTTACCCTTAAATCTCCAAATCAATATGGTTTCCGTAATAATAGAACAACGGAAATGGCTACTTTAAATCTTATGGAAAATGTAAATATACAGAATTCATTATTGTAACGAAGTGGTTGGCCACCAATAAAACTCTTCCTAAATACCAGTAAAACAAATTTCATGATTTTTACTAATAAAGAAATGTATATCTTGATGAATTTAATGTTAATGAAATCGCCATAAAGGAGTGTACTGTACAGCGTAGTAGGATACCCTTTAAGTCAAGCTAGGCTACGTTTTGCAATTTCCAGTTCCGAGAAAAAGACTCTCAAAGCCATTTCTCTCTTTGCGCATATATATATTATTAAAAATGTTAATTGTTCTAAGGCTATTTATAAAAGAAAATGGGGTTTTGGTACAACTTGCATAATTATGTATTCTACAACTTGCTTATTGTAATTTTAAATATGTTATGAACGTTATACGCGTCACTATTAAACGTCATTTATATTTTTTTACTTTCGATTTGATTTTGGATTATGTTTCTGCTTTGTAATTTTAATTTTTATTATTGAACAGTTTTAATTTTGTACTTTAGATCTAGCTCTCCACGTTTATATATTTTTGTCATTTATACATTTTTAGCTTTCATTTAGCAGGCATTGAAATGCGATAGAGTCCCCGAAACAGCGGATGCAGCCAAATATAATAACTTTTCTGCGCTACGTCATCGTCTTTATCCTAAATATAAAGTTTAATACAGTTCTTAGTACCTCTGTCATTCAATTATTATTATATTATATGTTATAAGTTTCAGAACATTCATATGATCCCTTTCCAGATAGAATCCTAGTCCAAACGTAGAACATTCATATGATCCCTTTCCAGATAGAATCCTAGTCCAAACGTATTTGGTTTTAGAATTTATAAATCTTAAAAAGATGTAGGAAAACAAGAAACACAAAGGAGAAAATGAATTCCTAACTGATGCATTTACATGCTCAAATATACGTATAATAATAATAATAATAATAATAATATCGCTAACAATAGACATATATCTGCTCTTATTTAGCTATTTGTTAATTGTAGTTAAACAGCAGTGAACATTCCTCAAACAGTAGGCTGTGGACCTGACAAGATTGTTGAAGCCAGAAAAAGCTCTCCATAATTAGTGATTGAACCATTCTTCTTATTTGAGCATACAAATCAGTTCCAGTGAATATTCTTATGGCTCATTTTAATAGAAAATATTGTTTCAGGCACTGTCTCTACAGTTTTCAAATCCAAGTGCCATATTAGGTAAGAAAGAGCAGGAGTTTGGAACAGACTTAATAAAAATAAGTTTAACCCTTTCAGTCACAGTGGAACTTAATGTCTCATTAGAAATAATAATAATATATCGTACTAAAAGACAATTTTTTCTACAAATGTTTCTACATGTTTAATATATACTGTATTTAGTTTGTTGTCAGGAAAGGAACCCAAAATGCTTGTAATATAAGTTACTCATTACTATTGCTTCAGTTATATAGGCTACTATGGTGATAATAAATAGCTGTATTCTTGCAAGATTTTATTATTATTATTAAAAAATGTAGCTCATGACATGGATTGGCTCGAGTGGCTTCATGTTTTCCAAATGTAATGTAATGTAAGAGTAAAGTACATATACATATTGAGAGAATTGTCGGCCATACCATTTTAATTTTTACATTCAGGTAGCTATTATTATTATTATAGATTTTGGGCATGTGTGTGTGTGTGTGTGTGTGTGTGTGTGTGTGTTTTTCACACATTAGGATCATCGTTCTTTACAATTTTCTAGTTCATGTAATCATTGTATGAAAATTATAAGTATATTTATTACTTTTGACATGTTCCACATACTCTTTAGTTTTAGACTTAAGGTTTTATCCAAAACAAAATGTTTGTTATTCTGTTAAAATGATTACAAAGTTAAATTTTCTTCAAAATTCAGCATGGTTAAGCAAACTTAAATAAAATTTTTAGCCAACATCTGATTAGTTCACTATATACGTACCTTAAATTTGTATTTGTGGCATCTAAAGTAATTAATTTTAAATTCATTACATTTTTCAAGAGCCTATGAATGACAATTTAAGGTACGTATATAGTGAACTAATCAGATGTTATGTAGACAATAAATAATTGTAGATCTTGAATTTATGATAATTGTTGTAGGACTTTTATAGGTGCCTGTCAACAGCACAATTTAAATACCTTACCACTTTGCTACTATGTACTTACTTTTCAGGTTTTCTATATATATATATATATATATATATATATATATAATTGAGGAAATTGAAAACTTTTAGCATTTCTCATAATTTAATTGCTGACAACTAGAAAAAAGAAAGAATTCATTAGTTTAACCATAAACTAAATAAAATAAACATTTAATTGGGTTTTGTGTATATAGCTATTTAGTTTATAGATATAGACTAAATTTATTTCGAAATATATATCTTATGTTGTGCAAATTTGTTGAATTGTACTTTTTTTTTAATAAAATATATTTCCTGTTTTGGCTATAATGTACTTTTTTCATAAAATATTTTTCCTGGTTGGGCTATTTTTCAATACTCTGCGATTTAATTAGCTGGCTGGGTTTTGTTCTGGCTATTTTTCAAACTGGATTCAGTTTAGTGGTGCTTGTGATAGAATTATGATGTGCCAATCGTGTGATTTTGATCTAGTTGTCATGTGTCCTAGATGAAGGCAAAGGATTGGATGTTTTTATCAATTACGGCATTATTCTCTCATCCTTAACTTGCCCAAAATGTAACAGTGAGTGCTTAACACGAAAAGATCAGAAGATATTTAGGTGAAATAACCAATATCAGCCTGGTTAGGCTAATTGAAGACCTGGTTAGGCTAATTGATGGCATGGCTAGGTTAATTAAAGACATGATTAGGTTAATTGAAGACCTGTTTGAGCCAATAAAACATGTTTAGGCCCTACATTTCTTAAGTTTAAACGTTATAACAATGTTCAGTGTGTGAAAAAGTAAATATATATATATATATATATATATATATATATATATATATATATATGACATGAGAGCTCTGTGCTGGGCCCAGAGGGCTGTGAAAAGAGCTAACTAGTTGAGAGAATAGCCAATTTGCTCTTACATATTAAGTTTGAAGATAAGCCAGTACTTCGATATCTACTTTTTATTGTTTATATTAACGACATAGAATGGGGTTATAAATAGTAAAACCTCAATATTTTCAGATGATACAAAATTGGGCCAAAGCGTAAGATCTTTAACAGTTGTCATGAGAAAGTAAAAGACTATTGATGAAGTAGATGCTTGGGCAGATAGATGGGTGATGAAATTTAATGTGGAAAAGTGTAAAGTTATGCATGTTGGTCGTGGCCAAGGCTGGTAAAAACCAATTTAAAAAAAAAAAAAAAAAGCCATTGGCTCCGAGCGCGCTCTTCCCATTGTCCCCTTCTACAGCAATCAGCAACGGGGTAAGTTAGGACGTTGTCACAGAATTTTACTTTTCACCGACAAGAGGTAAGATCGAATCCACATCAACACAAAATTTTAGTCGCTAAAATAACAGCCTGAGCATTGTTCTAAATTATCTTTGAATCGTTTTGGTAAAATTGGGTAAACTGCTGGCTTTGTTTCCTGATCAGAAACTCTCCGCCTTTTTCTGGTATGGTGCAAGGTTTCGTTGCAACCATATTCACTGCTCCAGTCTACTTCACAGTCGTTGTCTTCTAATCTAGATTTACACTCTTCACTAATGCATTCAATGGGTGAATAATCATCTTGGTTGATATTATTGCCACCACAATCGAGAGGGCTCACTGGGGTAACGGACACTTCAGGTAATGGTGCGGGCGCTTGAGGTGGGTCGGGGACAATCTCCTCAGGTTGCCCTTGTGGCGGGGAAAATATTGTGTGGAGGTAATTATGTGCTGCTTGTAAGTAAACAAAACGGGCTTTATGTAATACAGTGGCAACTAATAATGATTTATGCAAAGATGCACCAGCTCTTCTGGAACGTCTGGATGCAATTTTACCGAGCGATATATTTATCAACTTGTGTGCTTCAAACCCGTTTGGAGCATCAGATATCATGTTCACCACCTAGGAATTGGTCAAGGCACAGAGAGCTAACTAACACGACTCTATCCTCTATTTCCAATCTTGTAATGAGTTAAAGTGAAAGTTTCGCCTGCCTTTATACAACGTCGTTCTGACATCGTTATCAAGCTCCATGCAAGGAATTTCCAGGTAGTAGCATGAATCACGTTGCTGTTCTTTCACCTGTGCACACACACACACGCACACGCAGTGAAACGTTAATTGAAACATGATTTATTTAATAAAAGAAATATTCAAGCTATATATATATTTATCATACACGTGTAATAAATAAGTTAACAACAGACACATCAATGATTATATTCAAGACATATATATTTAAAAACATGTGTAATAAATAAGTTAACAAATGGAATTATGTTAACACAGAAATTCAATTGTTAACTTATTTATCACACGTTTGTAAATATATATATATATACACATCTTAAATATAATCTTTGATGTGCCTATTGTTAACTTATTTATTACACGTGCATGATAAATATATATATAGCTTGAATATTTCTTTTATTAAATAAATCATGTTTCAATTAACGTTTCACTGCGTGTGCGTGTGTGTGTGTGCACAGGTGAAAGAACAGCAACGTGATTCATGCTACTACCTGGAAATTCCTTGCATGGAGCTTGATAACGATGTCAGAACGACGTTGTATAAAGGCAGGCGAAACTTTCACTTTAACTCATTACAAGATTGGAAATAGAGGATAGAGTCGTGTTAGTTAGCTCTCTGTGCCTTGACCAATTCCTAGGTGGTGAACATGATATCTGATGCTCCAAACGGGTTTGAAGCACACAAGTTGATAAATATATCGCTCGGTAAAATTGCATCCAGACGTTCCAGAAGAGCTGGTGCATCTTTGCATAAATCATTATTAGTTGCCACTGTATTACATAAAGCCCGTTTTGTTTACTTACAAGCAGCACATAATTACCTCCCCACAATATTTTCCCCGCCACAAGGGCAACCTGAGGAGATTGTCCCCGACCCACCTCAAGCGCCCGCACCATTACCTGAAGTGTCCGTTACCCAGTGAGCCCTCTCGATTGTGGTGGCAATAATATCAACCAAGATGATTATTCACCCATTGAATGCATTAGTGAAGAGTGTAAATCTAGATTAGAAGACAACGACTGTGAAGTAGACTGGAGCAGTGAATATGGTTGCAACGAAACCTTGCACCATACCAGAAAAAGGCGGAGAGTTTCTGATCAGGAAACAAAGCCAGCAGTTTACCCAATTTTACCAAAACGATTCAAAGATAATTTAGAACAATGCTCAGGCTGTTATTTTAGCGACTAAAATTTTGTGTTGATGTGGATTCGATCTTACCTCTTGTCGGTGAAAAGTAAAATTCTGTGACAACGTCCTAACTTACCCCGTTGCTGATTGCTGTAGAAGGGGACAATGGGAAGAGCGCGCTCGGAGCCAATGGCTTTTTTGGTTTTTTTTTTAAAATTGGTTTTTACCAGCCTTGGCCACGACCAACATGCATAACTTTACACTTTTCCACATTAAATTTCATCACCCATCTATCTGCCCAAGCATCTACTTCATCAATAGTCTTTTACTTTCTCATGACAACTGTTAAAGATCTTACGCTTTGGCCCAATTTTGTATCATCTGAAAATATTGAGGTTTTACTATTTATAACCCCATTCTATGTCGTTAATATAAACAATAAAAAGTAGATATCGAAGTACTGGCTTATCTTCAAACTTAATATGTAAGAGCAAATTGGATATTCTCTCAACTAGTTAGCTCTTTTCACAGCCCTCTGGGCCCAGCACAGAGCTCTCATGTCACACATATATACAGGGCGTCCCAAAAAAATGTATACACACTTTAACAGCTGATAGCTCAATTGATGTTTCTTTCTTTCCAAGTTAAACCCATTAGAATTAATAATGGCAGTCAGACTAAGCTTCGAACAAAGGAAATTCATTCTAAAATGCTACTGGAAGTGTGAAAACGCAGTTGAAGTGCAAAGACAGTTTAGGAGGGAATTTCAAACAGATCCACCAACGCGACTTACCATCACTCGAATTAGAGATAAGTTTGAAGCCGATGGAACTGTTCAGAATGTCCACAAGAAGCGTTCCGGAAGACCACGGACATCGACAAGCCCCACAAAGCAAGAAAGAGTACTGGAAACGTATCACCAAAGTCCAAGAAAATCTGTGCGGCAAGCGAGTCGTGAGGTAGGAATTTCAGAATCGTCTGTCCAACGCATTTTGCGCTGTCAATGGAAAAGTTACATTCCAAGATTAGTCCATGCTATTAATGAAGATGATCCGGACCGAAGAGTGGAGTATTGCGAGTGGTACTTGGCACGATGTGGATGTGGATTGGACGAAGGGGTTTCGTAGAATACCCTCCGCGTTCACCAGACCTCACACCACTAGACTTTTTTTATGGGGATACTTAAAAGACAAAGTCTACGCTATAAAACCTGCAACAGTCCTGAATTGAGAGCAGCCATTGAACGAGAATGCACACAAATACCAAACGAAATGTTTCGTGATGTTTGCGATTCCATTGCTTCGCGTTATCAGCAGTGCCTGGACCAGAACGGACGTCAGTTTGAAAACAGGCGTTGAAAAACAATTAAATAATGTCTGTAGATTCCATTACATTTTGAAAATGAAATGTATTTTAATAAACACTGCCTTTATAAGTATTTAAAGTGTGTATACATTTTTTTGGGACGCCCTGTATATATATATTTTACTTTTTCACACACTGAACATTGTTATAACGTTTAAACTTAAGAAATGTAGGGCCTAAACATGTTTTATTGGCTCAAACAGGTCTTCAATTAACCTAATCATGTCTTTAATTAACCGAGCCATGCCATCAATTAGCCTAACCAGGTCTTCAATTAGCCTAACCAGGCTGATATTGGATATTTCACCTAAATATCTTCTGATCTTTTCGTGTTAAGCACTCACTGTTACATTTTGGGCAAGTTAAGGATGAGAGAATAATGCCGTAATTGATAAAAACATCCAATCCTTTGCCTTCTTCTAGGACACATGACAACTAGATCAAAATCACACGATTGGCACATCATAATTCTATCACAAGCACCACTAAACTGAATCCAGTTTGAAAAATAGCCAGAACAAAACCCAGCCAGCTAATTAAATCGCAGAGTATTGAAAAATAGCCCAACCAGGAAAAATATTTTATGAAAAAAGTACATTATAGCCAAAACAGGAAATATATTTTATTAAAAAAAAAGTACAATTCAACAAATTTACACAACATAAGATATATATTTTCGAAATAAATTTAGTCTATATCTATAAACTAAATAGCTATATACACAAAACCCAATTAAATGTTTATTTTATTTAGTTTATGGTTAAACTAATGAAATCTTTCTTTTTCTAGTTGTCAGCAATTAAATTATGAGAAATGCTAAACGTTTTCAATTTCCTCAATTATATATACATATATATATATATACATATATATATATATATATATATATATATATATATATATATATATATATATATATATATATACATATATATATATATATATATAGAAAACCTGAAAAGTAAGTACATAGTAGCAAAGTGGTAAGGTATTTAAATTGTGCTGTTGACAGGCACCTATAAAAGTCCTACAACAATTATCATAAATTGAAGATCACAATTATTTATTGTCTACATAACATCTGATTAGTTCACTATATACGTACCTTAAATTGTCATTCATAGGCTCTTGAAAAATGTAATGAATTTAAAATTAATTACTTTAGATGCCACAAATACAAATTTAAGGTACGTATATAGTGAACTAATCAGATGTTGGCTAAAAATTTTATTTAAGTTTGCTTAACCATGCTGAATTTTGAAGAAAATTTACTTTGTAATCATTTTAACAGAATAACAAACATTTTGGGTAAATATGGATATTACGGCCTCCACCAAATTGACAATACTGGCTATTATCAAACGTTTCAGCATAATTTTAGGAGTCTAATGGTATATGTTATTATTCGTGCAATTGCGTATTTATAATGTTATAGGCTTTTAAAGAAATTATTTTCGTAACTCCATTTTTTGAATGACGTCATCATAAGTATATCTATTTGGGTGGAAAAAAACAAAAAATGAGGTATCGTGTTTTCCGTTTCCTTCATCAGTTGATTTTCCAATATGGCGTGTAGAGGATGTGAAATGTATTTCGAAGATGTTATTATGGAAATTAACAATAGTGATAATTCTGCTGTAAAAATTTTTGTTAAACATGGTGTGGTACAGTCGTATTTTAAATACAGAGAGTGTGGATCTTTATGATTCCATTGATATTAGGGTTAGGTTAGGTAGTTTAGGTTGGTTAGGTTAGGTTAGGTAGGTTCTCTAGCAATTTGGACACTGGAATGCATTTTTCTAGTAGTATTTGATGTGCAATGTTAAAATCTGGCCTTCATTTTATGGGGAAATGAACCAAAATATGTTAAAACTTTGAAGTCTCATAACTTTTGATTGGTTCATTTCCACATAAAATGAAGGCCAGATTTGAACAAAGCACATCATACACTACTAGGAAAATGTATTTTGGCATCAAAATTGGGTGGAGGCCGTAATATCCATATTTACTACATTTTGTTTTGGATAAAACCTTAAGTCTAAAACTAAAGAGTATGTGGAACATGTCAAAAGTAATAAATATACTTATAATTTTCATACAATGATTACATGAACTAGAAAATTGTAAAGAACGATGATCCTAATGTGTGAAACACACACACACACACACACATGCCCAAAATCTATAATAATAATAATAGCTACCTGAATGTAAAAATTAAAATGGTATGGCCGACAATTCTCTCACTATGTATATGTACTTTACTCTTACATTACATTACATTTGGAAAACATGAAGCCACTCGAGCCAATCCATGTCATGAGCTACATTTTTTAATAATAATAATAAAATCTTGCAAGAATACAGCTATTTATTATCACCATAGTAGCCTATATAACTGAAGCAATAGTAATGAGTAACTTATATTACAAGCATTTTGTTCCTTTCCTGACAACAAACTAAATACAGTATATATTAAACATGTAGAAACATTTGTAGAAAAAATTGTCTTTTAGTACGATATATTATTATTATTTCTAATGAGACATTAAGTTCCACTGTGACTGAAAGGGTTAAACTTATTTTTATTAAGTCTGTTCCAAACTCCTGCTCTTTCTTACCTAATATGGCACTTGGATTTGAAAACTGTAGAGACAGTGCCTGAAACAATATTTTCTATTAAAATGAGCCATAAGAATATTCACTGGAACTGATTTGTATGCTCAAATAAGAAGAATGGTTCAATCACTAATTATGGAGAGCTTTTTCTGGCTTCAACAATCTTGTCAGGTCCACAGCCTACTGTTTGAGGAATGTTCACTGCTGTTTAACTACAATTAACAAATAGCTAAATAAGAGCAGATATATGTCTATTGTTAGCGATATTATTATTATTATATTATTATTATTACGTATATTTGAGCATGTAAATGCATCAGTTAGGAATTCATTTTCTCCTTTGTGTTTCTTGTTTTCCTACATCTTTTTAAGATTTATAAATTCTAAAACCAAATACGTTTGGACTAGGATTCTATCTGGAAAGGGATCATATGAATGTTCTACGTTTGGACTAGGATTCTATCTGGAAAGGGATCATATGAATGTTCTGAAACATTATAACATATAAGATTAATAATTGAATGACAGAGGTACTAAGAACTGTATTAAACTTTATATTTAGGATAAAGACGATGACGTAGCGCAGAAAAGTTATTATATTTGGCAGCATCCGCTGTTTCGGAGGACTCTATCCCATTTCAATGCCTGCTAAATAAAAGCTAAAAATGTATAAATGACAAAAATATATAAACGTGGAGAGCTAGATCTAAAGTACAAAATTAAAACTGTTCAATAATAAAAAATTAAAATTACAAAGCTGAAACACAAAATACAAAATCAAATCGAAAGTAAAAAAATATAAATGACATTTAATAGTGACGCGTATAACGTTCATAACATATTTAAAATTACAATAAGCAAGTTGTAGAATACATAATTATACAAGTTGTACCAAAACCCCATTTTCTTTTAAAATAGCCCTAGAACAATTAACATTTTTAATAATATATATATGCGCAAAGAGAGAAATGGCTTTGAGAGTCTTTTTCTCGGAACTGGAAATTGTCAAAACGTAGCCTAGCTTGACTTAAAGGGTTATCCTACTACGCTGTACAGTACACTCCTTTATGGCGATTTCATTAACATTAAATTCATCAAGATATACACTTCATTTATTAGTAAAAATCATGAAATTTGTTTTACTGGTATTTAGGAAGAGTTTTATTGGTGGCCAACCACTTCGTTACAATAATGAATTCTGTATATTTACATTTTCCATAAGATTTAAAGTAGCCATTTCCGTTGTTCTATTATTACGGAAACCATATTGATTTGGAGATTTAAGGGTAACAGTTGATTCGACGCCTTTAGAAGGGCGTTCATTTCAAAGCGAGTCGTTGCAAGTCGCAACCACGTTTGCTTATTGCAAAGGGTACACGGATCAGCTTTCGCTCTCAATCATCTCAACAGTAAACTTTGTAGTGGAAATTTGTAGGTCGAGTATCATTGCTATATATATATATATATATATTATATATATATATACATATATATATATATATATATATATATATCAGTGGCGGCTCGTGGTAATTTTACTTACGCATGCAGTCACATGCATTACAGTGTAGTACATATTAGATAAGCTGTATTTTGTCTTTTATGGTATTCTTATGAGTTATGTAGTAACCGAGGATAGAACCAATATTATATTAATAATATGAATAATACTTTTAACTTTATTTTTTTAACTTAAATAATAATTTTAAATTCATTGAGTATATTATTTACGCATGCACTGCATGCCTTGCATTCATTAAGAAGCCGCCCCTGATATATATATATAATATATATATATATATATAATAATGTCTTTTCATGCAGTTTTTCCATTAGGATATGTAAACAGTAAGTACGCTTGTGGCTATGGTACATTCGGCTGATCAACTTGAAAATTTCGCCTCAACAATCTATAGCTTAAGCTCTGAATTTCCTTTTCTTTTTTCGTAAAAAGTTTAAAAAAGAAATTCTTAATTGGTTTTCATGAGTAACACTTCCATGTACATGCGAATGAAGTAATGTTTTTTATTTAATTCATATTAGATGCTGCGGTTAGTGTAAGACATAACTGCTCAGAATTTTTCAGAGATGGTTTAAAGTGTTGACGATATTAATTAAATCTACATGTATTAAATAAAAAATAAGTGCATACAAGCAGTTGCAATGTTTTTTTATAGAATGCAAAACATTGTATGATTTCCAAAAACGGTTTTTATTTTTACTTACAATTTATTAGTAATTTTCACAATTCGCTAAGAAAGGGAGTCAGGAGAGTTTTTGGTTGATGTGACTTCAAGAAATGTAAAATTATGGGCAGAAAATCCTCTTGGGACACGATTCGAAATGACCTAGTTTCGACCTTTCCTCGTGCGCGCGCGCGTGTTTGTGTGTGTTTGCACGAGTTGTTTATTCGTTATTATATATATATATATATATATATATATTATATATATATAGCCGGGTTTGGGGAATGACGAACGTGCGTTTTGAATTGTTCCCCATATCTTCTCTGACGAAAATCTGCGTGTTAATTTTGAAAATGCACAATAATAATGATAATAATAATATACCTTTCCATTTTATTCATTCATTTCATTAAACTAAGAAACTGATGCCATACAAGTTTGCAAGAGAAATAACCAATGCCTTTAATAAAATCATTTTAATTACAAGTCAATGCACGGAAAGCTAGAAGAGCAAGTTCGTACCAAAATCCTTCGCTACCGCTAGCACGTTTGGCATTTTTCCTGATTTTCGTAATATATACAGAGGTGTGTGTGTGGTGGTGTGTGTGTAGATTGTGAATATGATAATAGAGCGAATTCTTTTAACTGCTTAGTGATTTGTTTTAATTCGGTGAAAGTCCATTTATATATTATATATATTATTATATATATATATATATATATATATATATATATATATATATATATAAGGTAAGTTGAGAGATTTGTGTGTGTATTTCGTCTGAGCTAATTTTGACGAATGTAGGTTCGCATCCTACCTTTTATTTCATTCCCGTCATCGAGTGTAAACTAGCTGTTGCGGTGGACGGTCCCCCATCCAACTACTACCCAGATCCAACGTCGCTTAACATCGTTGCTCGGTTGAGTTATGATAAAAAGAAAATTATTTAATTATAGTAAAATATAGGTTATCATTGGGTTGTTCTTCTGTCTCTACAAGGAGACTAAATAAACTTAATTCTGAAATTCCTTTTCTTTTTCGTAAAATTGTTTTAATTCACTTTAAGATGAAAAGCGCGTAATATTTGTTCTGTTTTTGAAACGCGTGAAAGGCTCACCAAAACAAAATAGACACACACATATATATATATATATATATATATAGTGTGTGAGAGCTAGTTGTTATTATTACTAAAGAGCAAAATAAATAGACTTGTGCACATCTTCCACTTCTAAATTGAGGGTATTGGCGGTGGATTTGAGTAAGGTGTTTGATGTAATAGACCATAATATTCTACTTAATAAATTGTATTGTTACGGTTTTAGAGATGCAATCAGTGATTGAATTAAAAGTTATTTGCCCGATAGATATAATTTTGTATCAGTAAATAAGGCTTGTTCCACTAAAGCGCTTGCCAAACATGGTGTGCCACCGCGAAATTCAATTTATATATATATATAAACACACATGGGAGATTGGGGGCGGGGTAATACGATCATTAAATCTATTGGAGAAAATATAAAGATGTCGTTAGTCGTCCGACCCCGTTATAGCGTATTGTGTTTTGACTAATTTCAATTTTAAATGAATCTTCCAATTGATTAACTATATAAACATATTGTGGTATTTTATATGGTTGAATCTTCCAATTGATTAACTATATAAATATATATTGTGGTATTTTATATGGTTGTGCACACGAGTGATTCATTAGTTTATTATATATATATATATATATATATATCCGGGTGGGGGAATTTGGGGGAAATGAGGGTCGTGTGTTTTGAACTGTATCGCATATATTCGTAAAGTTTCTTTTCGTTTCGTTATTCGTGACTAAAATATTTATAATAAAAATTAAGTGTGTAAAAATTATTTATTTAATAAACAGAATTTAATTGGATTCATCTACCGTCATATATTGTGGTATTTTATATGGTTTGTGTACACGAGTGGTTCATTAGTTTATTATATATACAAGTACAATTTAATAAATATTGCTATCTGGAATACATGGCGCTATCTGGCAACTCAGCAACTGCATACATGGCGCTATCTGGCAACTCAGCAACTGCATACATGGCGATATCTGGCAACTCAGCAACTGCATACATGGCGCTATCTGGCAACTCAGCAACTGAATAGAGGCTTATAAAAGACCGAGAAGCTGATGACGGAGTCATTGCACGCTCGGCTCCCAGCCGAGCAAGGACCTCTGGTCCTTCTCTTTCTGGCCCTTTGGGAAAATCCCTTAGAGGCCTCTTAGGTTAGGTAAACGAAAATAGCTTGGGGGAGAACTCCGCCTCCAAGTTGCATGCCTTGCAATCAAAGGCAACTCTCTCTCTCTCTCTCTCTCTCTCTCTCTCTCCTTCAGGTGTACCCCCCCCCCTTGGCTCAGCCAACTGGCTGATTAGGAGCCTATAAAACAACGCCTACTCGGCTGAAGTCTTAATATGCACTTGGCTCCTGCCAGGTGAACACCTCTCCTCCTTTCTCTCCTCCTTTCTCTCCTTTCTGGCCCTTTGGGGGGAATAGCTTGGGGGAGAACTCCGCCTCCAAGTTGCATGCCCCTTGCAACCCCGGTTGACAACAAAGGCTAGTACTCTTTTTTTTTCTTTTTTTTTGCAACAACCCCCCTTTGCAACATTACGTAATCACTTGCAACATTCCTGCACTCTAACCTTTTGCGGCTATACTACTAAGGTCTCTTGAATTTGTAATTTCTTTCCATTTATAATTTCATTTCATTTACAATTTTTCATTATAATTTCAAGAATAGCACTTTGTTTCTATTTGATTAAAATTGTTTTGTGTTTGTATTTCACAATGAAAAATAAAAAAAAACGATGGGGCTTTGCATATTTTTTTAGATTAATAAAAATTTGTCTACAGTTGTCATTTTTTTTTTTTTTTACAAAATTTACTAATTTTAATCTACAGGGTGTCCCGTAAGTCTGGACCCATAGGGAAAAATAATAAAATTACAAAATAGTCCAAAAATTTATTTAATATATTTTTTTATTATTTTTATTATTATTTTTATTATTTTTTTATTATGATCTTACTCCGCTGGAGTTTTATTTGTGGGGCCACTTGAAAGCCAAAGTGTACGAGGTCAAACTTCAGAACATTTTCCACCTTAAAGCACGCATTTGGAGGCGTGTCAAGAAATTTCTGCGACTGTGATTCAGAAAGTGCTGTCGCAGTGGAGATTGCGTCTTCAACTATGTGTGCGACACAACGGCGGACACTTTGAACAGATTATGTAATAAATTTTTGGACTATTTTGTAATTTTATTATTTTTCCCTATGGGTCCAGACTTACGGGACACCCTGTACTAAACATGTGCAAAGATGTTCCCACTTTGAATCTCTAAACCAAAAAAGTGTTGCTCATTTAAACCCATCTGCTTTTTTTATTTATATTTTCAAAGCTCATCGCCGCAGAGCTGCATTGGGACCAGTGGCGGTTCCTCATATGGGCAATATGGGCAGCCGCACAGGGCGGCATTTGTGGAGGGGCGGCATGAGCGCCTGCAAAAAATAAAAATAAAAATAAGAATAAATAAATAAAGAAATAAATAAAAATAAAAATAAAATAAAATATTTATGTGATAGAGCATTTGTACAATTTAGAAATTTGATTCTCTAGTTTATTTATGGCAGTTGTGCAATTTAATTTGTATTTTTCCTGTTCATAGTAACATAATTACATTCTCTTAAGTGAGCTATTCTATTTACGTGATGAAGGATTTGTAAAATTCAGAAATTTGAGTTTGTTTTGGTTCTGAAGTTCCAACAATTAGTCCAATAAAAAGTTATTTTGTGAAAGAGTTATGTCTGTCCTTTATTTTGGGGGGGATTCGAATGTGTGTGTGTTGGCGAACAGGGGGGGGGGGCGCTGAAGGTGAGGTTCGCCCAGGGCGTCATGTAAGCTAGGACCGCCACTGATTGGGACGATGCTCTCTGGATGGTGGTGACATCCAAAGTATATAAGATAATATTTTATTGCAGTTCAGATCTTCCAAAGATATAAAACAGCAGCATTTTTCTTTTAGAAAATGCATCAAAATGACCAAAGAGATATAAAAAATTTAATAAATTTAACTCAAAGGTTAATAAAAACTATTCAGGTTGAAGCGCATTATTATTCTTTACATTTTGGTAGCAAAATTTTGAAATACGATGATTAGTAAGGAAACTATGACCAAAAATATCTCCAAAAATCACAATTTTTTGTGTGAATAGGGGCTTATTTTTCAAATGAGGGGCGGGGACCGGGGACCCTAAATATTACCCGATTGTCTTTTTTTTTTGTTTATTCATGGTTTTTGGTCAATTTGTCACAATATAAGAGGTAAGCACCATAACTTTTCAAAAAAAGTCCAAAAGTGACACACCCTAATGTACATACAGAGCTGGGCAATAAATACATTGAATGTATTTAAATACTAAATACTAAATACATGGGAGAAATGTATTTAAATACTAAATACTAAATACATTTTACGAATGTATTTAGATACTAAATACAAAATACATCAATTGTATTTAAATACATTTGTAAATACATTTTAAATACACACATTTTAACATATGCATTCACTAATTCATGAGTAACAACATATAAAATGCTTGATAAAGGATGAAGAAATAGTACAATCTAATTTCCGATTATATATTTCCCTTTTTAGAACAAAACAAAAACAAAAGAACTTAGAACTTACGATGTTCAACCAGTGACATATTATACTCATTATATCATTGCAAAATGAGTAACAATTAATGAGTAGATGAGACATAAACGTAAACATAAGACGTAAACATAAACATAAGGCACCTTACGAATTCTCTTTTATTTCACGGTTGCTGCGGATCAAAACCAATCTTTCAAAAGTTTTGTCTGAAAGAGAGTTCCTTTTGGGAGTCAAAGTGATTCCCGCGAATGAGAATATTCGCTCTACCGGTGCCGAAGATGGTAATGTCGTGTTATAGCGGAGGAACAGTCTTTTTATGAGAGGATGTTTTCCCAAACTGTTGAAACATGAACCATGCTGTACTACACTGTCGACGCGTCGTACTGTGCTAGTACAGAACGTGTATTAAACCAGTAAAAGTATTTACATTTTTATATTTTGAGTATTTAAATACATTGTATTTAAATACTCATTAAAGTATTTAAATACTATATTTAAATACATGAAAAACAATGTGTTTATAAATACAGTTCTAAATACACAAATGTATTTAAATACGTATTTAAATACAAATGTATTTAAATACTGCCCAGCTCTGTGTACATACTAATGATCTACAGAAGCTAAGTCTAACAAAGACCCAAAGATCCACTCTAAGGTTAGCCCGAGAGAAAGGAAAGAGTAGAGGGTTAAGAGAAGAGAAGAGAATAAGGGGTTAAGTAAGGAGGAACACCTATCACTCGTGGGTTAACATTCATTCAGAAAAAGAGAAAAAAGACTCACCATCATCATCCGCCGGCCACTGCCGACAAGTCAGAAAAATAGTCGGAGAAAATAGGAGAGGGGTGAAAGCTGAAAAGAAGTGAAATAAGAACGCTTACAAACCATGCAAACACAGTCTTAACTCACTGTCATACCATGCAAACTACAAACATGCAAGAAAAGAGAGTTATAGACATGCAAAGTAAGGAGATAAGAAAAAAAAAAGTAGGTAAAGTTAAACAAAAAGTGAGTTAGTTTACGATACGAGCTACATCTACATTCGTGTTAGTCTAATTTTTTTTTTTTTTTGCTGGCATCACACGCTGGCATGTCACAAGCTGGCATTAATCGTCAACAGACTCATCCTCGACCACCACCCCCAGAGCTCCTGTTGCTAATTGTTTTTTTTATTTTAAACAACGTTAATATTTTTAAAATGTCTGTCAAAACGGTTCTTAAACACGTTAACGCTGGTAGAGTTCACGACGGGCGCGGGAAGATTATTCCATTTATCAATTACTTTAAACGTAAAGAAGTTTTTAACGATATTAGTAAAGAAACGTCTGCCACGCAACTTAATTCCGTTATTACGAGTACTACTATTATCGAAAGTGAACAATTTGTCAAAATTTACATTATCGATGTTATTAACGATTTTGAAAACTTCAATAAGCTCCCCCCTTAATCTCCTAGTTTCGAGTGAATACAGGTCTAACTCTTTAATCCTATCTTCATAAGGCTTGTTGCGCAATGACGGAATTAGTTTCGTGGCACGACGTTGAACCCTTTCTAACCTATCAATATCCTCACGCAAGTACGGGCACCAAAACTGAACGGCATATTCTAAATGAGGCCTGACTAGGGACTTGTAAAGGGGCAATATAATATCCTTCGATTTAAATTCGAAATTACGCGCTATGAAGCCTAACATCCTATTAGCTTTTGCGCAAGACTCCAGGCACTGGTTCCTAACCTTTAAATCCTTAGATACGCGTACGCCTAAATCTACTTCCTCGTCAACGCTCGCTAACTCCCTATCATCCATCGTGTACGTGTAATTATTGTTGCGAGAACCTATATGCAAAACTTTACATTTGTCTACGTTAAATTGCATCTGCCACTTATCTGTCCACTCCATAATCCTATTTACATCGTCTTGGAGCCTATTACTATCGTCCTCGTTAACAACCTTACCGCCTATTTTAGTATCGTCCGCGAATTTTGACACGTTACTAGTCAATCCTACATCTATGTCGTTAATGTAAATTACGAATAGCAATGGGCCTAACACTGAACCCTGTGGGACACCGCTACCTACATCTAACCACCCCGATTCGCTACCATTAACTACGACCCTCTGTCTCCTAGCACGAAGCCATTCTTCTAACCAGTTAGCTACCTGACCGCGTATACCGTGCGCTTTGACCTTCGCAATTAGTCTCCTATGCGGAACTGTATCGAACGCCTTTTTAAAATCTAAATAAATAACGTCAGCTGCTCTATGCCTATCTTATTCGCGCACTATTTCGTTATAAAATTCTAACAAATTAGTTAAACAAGACCTATGGCGTCGAAACCCATGCTGACTACTATTAATCAAATCTCTACTTTCTAAGTGATCGATGATACGATCCCTAACTACGGATTCCAAAAGTTTACCAACAATTGACGTTAAGCTAATGGGCCTATAATTGCTAGCTACTGCGCGGTCGCCTTTTTTAAAAATAGGCGTGACGTTAGCTAATTTGAAGTCTTCAGGAATAATCCCCGTACTGAGTGACTGATTAAAAATCTTCGTTAAGGGGCCTACGATATTTAATAGGGCGGGTCGTACTCAGGTGACAACATGAATCTGAAGGAAATCCTACCATCAGGGGTGTCTAAATTATGTTTTTACATGGGGAATTCAAATATGAGCTTATTTTTTGGATAGGATAACTCTAACCTACATCATTTTGTATTTCTAAATTGCCAATTTTACCCTTTTGAACCCCTTTATAATATATTAAAAGATATAAGGTAAATCATTTATGTTGACAAGGCCAAATCAACTTTACATATATTTATTAATAGGTGAACTGCATGTATATCACTGGATATAATTACAAAGATCATTCTCCTGACATCTTGAACTTTGCCAGGTTGCACAAATCCTGCTTTGACTCAGACTTGGACATCAGCTTCCTGCTAGTCTCCTGAGCCCTGATCCCTCCATCCTCTTTTCCTGTGAGAAGTACTTAGCAGAAGCCTCAGTCACCATTTTAACAACCCTCTTAATGCTTTGTGTGTGGCAAGGCCAGTTGCGCACCTCCATGGGGGTGTTGATGAAGTTTTTCACCTCTGAGGTGCTTAGAGAGCAGGTGAGAGGTGGCTCTGACACACCTTCTGACCAGCTGATCAAGTCACCGATGCTGGAAGCATCACAATTGATGTCAGGTGTTTTTCTGCTCCTAACAGAGGAGTCCCCCAGCTGAGTGTCCGGGTCCCCCTCTCCCCTGATGGCCAGGATTCTCTCCACCCCTTCAATCCTCTCCTTCTGATTCAGAGCAGAGTAGTGTTTGGAGGATGACTTCACTGCGGGCATACCAAGCAGATCTTCTCACAGTTGGCATCACAATATCCAGCACCTCCTTTCTCTGGGACTTGAGGCAGTCCAGCTGAAAGAGGATGTGCCTAGCCCCTTCGATCCAGGAGTGCTTGACCTTCACGTTGAACCAACATGGGTAATACACTCCAATGATGAATTCCACAATGAATTGCAGAATCTTCAGGTTCTTTCCTTTAAGTCCGTGCTTTGACACCCAGAGCCTGAGAAGTCTGTTCGCTGTGGTGAGCCAGCGGCTGTGGTTTACTGGTCCTATCTCTAACAGAGCCAGCCCTGCAGGAAGTACTCCATCCCTGACTGCACAGACAATTTTATAGCCATAGTATTGATCAGTTGAGAGATCTTGAATGACCTTGTCAGGAAGCTTGATCAGTGGAGGGCCAACAGAGATTCGGGTGAAGTTTGGATTGATATCAAAGTCTGTAGCAGAATCAAGGAGCTTTCCTATTGGCCCGGATAATTTTTTGTCTGACAGAGTAGGGCCATCAAGGTCAACAATGAGATGGCGCAGGGGAAGTTCAACAGTGTGCAGGTTGCACACCAACCAGACCAGCTTTCTCTCCAGGTGCAGCTCCAGCTTCCGCATTACTCCAGCTTTCACACCAGTGTTGACATTTGTTGAGTCTCCTCCAATGGCCAACAAGGTCTTATCATAACCCCTCTCTTTCAGCCAGGCAAACAGGACCTTAGCAATCTTCTCCGCATGTGACTCCTCTTTAGTTGCTTTCTCTGGGGTAAAGTGGAACAGATAGTAGCTGCAGGCTCACTAACAACACTATAGTGTTTCTGCATTTTTTATCTTTGCGGGAAAAGATTGGTCACTGCCCTCAGCTTCCATCATCACATTGGTCAGGTCAATCCGCCCATCAAAGAGGATGCAAGAGATCCCCCCCCCTCCTCCCTGCACTTCTTCTCGAACTGTTCCCCCAGCTCTCTCATCAACTTCTCCTGTGCTCTCTTGACCTTGCTCTTATCAATCACTTTACTTGTATTGTCTTCTGTGATGATTCCTGCGTCAATCAGAGCTGCTGTTGCTATCGCTGCAGTTGGCCTCAGCCCTATGCCATACCTTACACTGGCAAGGGCAATGTTTTGAATCTCATCATAGTTTTTCTGTACCTTCGCCGAAGCTGCTGGCTCAGGGTCAGTTTGAGGGAAGAGCTCAACTTCAGGAACAAACTCATCTTCATCACCACTTCTCTCCAATTCCAGATCCTCATCACCATCTGCCAAAAATCTCTTAACATCCTTCCTGGCTGCCTTCTCTGCTACTGCAGAAGACATATTCTGGGGTAACTACAATAGTAAAATAATCAACAATTTAATAATAATCAACTGCAAAATGATGTAGGTTAGGGTTATCAGAATTAAATATTTTCTTCAAATTGTGTTCTATACACCAAAATGTCATTTGAACACCCCTCTCCATTGATTTAAAAAAAATGCATAGTATGACCCGCCCTACTACGATAACGTCTTTCAAATCTTTCAAATGTCTGGGATAAAAAGCGTCAGGGCCTGGAGCCTTGCTAACTTTTAGCCTATCGATATAATGCGCAATCTCAGCCTCGTAAACAGTTATTTCATCCAAAATAGTCTCGCTACTAAATGGAACGATATCGTCCACGTCGAGGACATTATTTACGTCTTCTACGGTAAAACCTGTCGCAAAAAAGTTATTGAAAATACCCACCATCGCCTGAGCGTCAGAAGCCAAAGCGCCATTAACATCCACTAGAGGGCCTATGCAGACCCGGATCTAGGGGGGGCTATGTGGGCTGCAGCCACGGGCACGGCATTTGAGGGGGGCCCCCAAATTTTCTACATTATTTTTTCATTTTAGGTTCTTACATTTATTATTACATTTACTAATTTCATTTATTATTATTTCAGATTTTTTTATTGTGAGGTGAAATGTCTAAGCGATCTTACGAAAGTGGAAGTAGCAAACGAAAGAAGGCTACTGCAAAAGCTGAGTCTCTACAGAAGGTCATCGCAGAAACAAAGTCTATTAAACAGTACTTTGCGGCTACTGCCACTACGTCTGGCTCTGAAGATTCTGCTTCGCCTGTCACTGAAGGTGCTACTTCGTCTATCCATGAAGCCGCTACTTTGTCTACTATCCATGAAGCTGTTCCAGCGTCTGTCCCTGTAAATGTCCCTTCATCTACCTTGGAAACAGAAGGGGCCTCAACGTCGCAGCAATCCGAAACCGCTGATTTTGTGTTGGATGTTGGACTATGGTTGCAGCCTGTACAACCACAGATACAAGCTCAACTAATTGAATCTGAGTCAGGAGAAGGAAAATGTCCACTTCGGTTACGCTGCCAGCATAAGGACGCCAATTTCTCAGCATCAAGTACCACCGACTACAAGCAGGAGAAACGACGAAAGCGAATTCGCAAGGTAGCATTCGATGAAGGACCCAGCTTAGAAACGTTGCGCACTGGGCGTGAGAATTTTCGCGTAGACGTCTTCATTGTGATGATCGACCAATTGAAGTCAGAGTTAGAGTTTCGCAAGAAAGCATACCACAACACAAATGAAAAATTCGGCGTTTTAAACAAATCCGTGACGGCGAAGATACAGTGCTTCGCAAAGGCTGCCAAAATCTGGTCGATTCATATCCCAATGATTTAGAAAAATCGCTTGGCGATGAAATGATTCAATTTGCTGGTGTTTTCCGCCGTTCTGATGACGCAAACGATTCGTTCAGTGTAGAGCTTCGTGCATTCAATATGCTTATGCAGCATCAGCTTGGAGAAGTTTTCCCCAATGTCTTAAATGCATACAGAATGTACTTGTCATTGATGGTGACCAATTGTACCGGCGAACGGAGTTTTTCTAAGTTAAAGCGACTGAAATGTTGCACACGTTCAACAATGAAGCAAAAGCGATTACAGTCACAGGCAATTCTCTATGTTGAACATGCTCTGGCCAAAGAAGTCGATTTTCGAAATATTATTAATGAATTTGCACAAAAAAAAGGCTCGTCGGTTCAATCGGTTGCCAGCTCATAATCAGTAGGTAGGTGTGTATAAAATTATTAATTCAGGAAAATATAATATGTAAAATAAAGTAAAATATTTGTAAAGTAATATGTTTGTTCTGTAAACTAAATAAATAAAGTAAAGTAATATGTTTGTTCTGAAAACCTTTAATTTTCCTCGTAAACAAAGCTTATAATCCTTATATAATAAAAATTGTAGCCAAGGGGGACCCAAAAAAAAATAATTAGCCACGGGCCCCCATTCTTCTAGATCCGGGCCTGGGCCTATGTTATCTTTTATCGGCTTACGATTATTAACGTATTCAAAAAACTTTTTTGGATTTATGTTTACTATCCGCAGCTATAAGTATCTCTAAATTACGCTTGGCATTCCTAACTGATCTTTTAACCTGACGTCTAAGCTCGATATATCTATTAAAGTTAGCTGCCGTGCCATTGCGCTTACTAAGTCTATACGCTCTATTACGCTCGTTTATGAACTCGCCTATTTCTCTTGTCCACCACTTCGTCCTACCCCGATTTCTAGCGCGCTTAGGAATGAACTCCCTTTCAATATTCCTAAAACTTTCCTTAAACGCCACCCAATGCAAATTTGTGTCATTACCCATAAATAAGTTATCCCAGTCCACTACTCTCATCCTATCCGCAAAACTATCAAAATTAGCCCTACGAAAATCAGGGACTTCTATTACGTTACTATCCTTAGTGTTTTCTATCAATAACTTAAACCTAAGAATTTGATGATCACTACATCCTAAACTCTCGCCTACTTCTAAACCTTCGACTATATTCTCGCCGTTCGTCATCACGAAATCTAAAATATTATCACCGCGCGTTGGTTCTCATAATTAACATTAGGGCAGTTAAAGTCTCCGACAATTATACTATTCCGATCTACAGATCTACAGAAGCTAAAGCTAACAAAGACCCTAAAATCCACTCTGAGGTTAGTCCGAGAGAAAGGAAAGAGTAGGGGGTTAAGAGAAGAGAAGAGAAGAGAATAAGGGGTTAAGTAAGGAGGAACACCTATCACTTGTCAATAAAGTTACCAAGAAGTGAATAAAATCTAGTATCTGTATCGAGGGGTTGAACGGGAGGTCTATAAACAACAACAAAATTAAAACTAATACTACGCCCCCTAACTTCAACACATATCGCATTAATTGCTGCCGGAAAATCTAACTTAACCTCGATAGCCCTAAGGGAATTACGAATGTACAGCAAAACGCCGCCACCAAACCTATGTAACCTATCATTAGTAAAGAGTTTAAAACCCGGTATATCAAGTTCCCCCAACAAGTCCCGAGTCACGGTATTTAACCAAGTTTCAGTGATAGCAACTATATCGTAGTTGCCGGAATAAATTATCGCCTTAAATTCA
Source organism: Bathynomus jamesi (assembly GCA_023014485.1). Classification (NCBI taxonomy): domain Eukaryota; kingdom Metazoa; phylum Arthropoda; class Malacostraca; order Isopoda; family Cirolanidae; genus Bathynomus; species Bathynomus jamesi. The sequence goes on along the minus strand of JAJOZX010000333.1, from coordinate 1,400,188 downwards.
TTTAATTTATTTCTAATACTACGCGCGTTACAATAAAAGACGTTTAAGTTATTTTTTACCACGGGCCAGCGTTTTAAAATATTTTTCACGTCGGGCCCGCGTTCCCCGGGCCCACAACGTTTAAAGAAGGCTTCGACCTATACAGCTTTCGCACGTTTTCGTCTATTAACCTACCTAGCCTAGCATTACCTATTTCATTAAAATGCACCCCACCTTTTATAAAAAGGCTAGGATCACTGAATTCGGACCACAGCTTTAGGAAGGGTACATTTTCCTCAGCATAAATCTCTTCTAATTTATTATTCAAAAATATTGTTTTTGACGTAATCCTAAGACCCAACCCGTGCCTAGGGGTAATACCTAGAACTAAAGACCTATCTGACCTCGCCTTCAGGGATCTAATTAACCCCCTATATCTCTCTAAAAGGTCAGGCAGTCTCGTATCGGGCCTATACGAGTCGTTGCCTCCTACCATCGTCACCAACATCGAGTGACGGGAGGCAACGTCAATCCTATCCACTTCGTCTCTAACTCTGTCAACCCTGGCCCCTGGGAGACAGACCCTCCTCCTTTTGGTTGGATGCCGTTCAACGAACTCTTTGTCCATGTGGCGCACTAAAGAGTCCCCAATTAAAATAGTTTCCCCCTCATTCACGTCCCTTTCCAAATGGGCGAAAGATGACAGTGATGATGATGATGATGATGATGGCTTTGGAGTGGGAATTAGAATGATGATTACTTTGGAGAATCATCAGTGGAGAACCCCACAGAGGCTGTAGGTGAGGGAGGAGAACTTGAAATGGTTGTGGTGGATTGAAGTGGACAAAAGAAACTGGTGCTGGTTGCCTGTTTTGGATTTTTCTGTAAGTCCTTATAAAGTTCTTTATAAGGTGTCATCGCAATATCCTCTGAACTTGATACTTCTTTTCATTAAGTGGTCTGCCTCAAAAATTCCCGAAAGAATCTTGACCATTTGTATAATTTTTGATAGCCTCTTCATGTTCAGCTGATCGGTACAAGCATGGGCCAATTACTTGGTCATTGTAATTAATTACAATCACTTGACATATTCTCAATTATATTTACAGTTACTTGACATATTCTCAATTACAATTATAATTACTGTAGATGGTGAACTAACAAACAAACAAGCACTTTATTTCAGACTCTACAAACATTATACAAGAGGTCCATAGACGATTAAGAGACGACGACTGACTAAGTAGGCCAGTGAATCACTGTGCATAATGAACATAAAATTGCCTACGCCAATGCTTCCAAATTTGAGATTTATAAAATATATCGGAGACCAGTCCACTAACCATGGCTTCTATTATCTTATTGACTGACTCACCAAGCCAAGTGATAAATCTAAATACAAAATTGCGAATGACACTGGCACAGTTAGACACCTTATTAACTACAAACAGCATACTGACACTAGAAGGAGCACCATTTATAAATCTTTGAGTTCTTAAAAACTCCTAAAAATATTATTATATGAAACATACAATTTTCTCAAATTATACATCCTGTAGTTCCACCACAAATGAGCTGTATACATTGGAGTACAAAAAGTTTTGAACAAGATCAAGTAAACATCTACTGTACACATATGAAATTTTCTAACCAAAGTATTACCCTGAGCATATAATTGTCTATGATAGATTGCCTTAGAATATCACAGTCATCTCAAAGACTATCAGTTAGTATGTGGCCAAGATACTTATTCTGAGTTACTTCTGACAGCACCATACCATTCAATTGAAATTCAGGAAATTTTATATATTTGTAGGCCTTGGTCCTCATAATCATAACATGACTTTTAGCAGGATTATATGTCGTTATCCTTCCCATACCTTTCACACACCTTCAAAAATGTGCTAAGCCCTTTTACAGATGGAGAAATAAGAACTAGATCATCTGCATACAATCATCGTACCAATATAGCAGCCTATTTTACAGGTGTTCAGCACATCAGATAGATTATCCATATAAACATTGAATAAGTAAGGGGATAATATCCCTCCCTGCCTGACATCATTGGTCACAGAGAATGGCTCTGAATTAACCCCACCCCATCTTACAATCACTATCTGGTAATTATACCAGAATATTAATATACGGACCAAGTAACCAGGTACATTACGATTTACAAGTTTCATGAATAATTTATCATGATTAATACAATCAAATGCCTTAGAGGCATCCAGGAAACACAAAAAAGCATTAGCATCTAGAGTTTTGTATTTACAGACCATTTCCTTCAAGGCATACATACACATATCAGTACTGTGTTTCTGTTTGAAGCCAAATTGGTTATCACTAGTATACAGGTAACATTCAAGTCTATTAATGAGTATATATTCAAACACCTTAAGCCGGGTTTACACGGTGAGAGCTACTCGCGCAAGTAACTATCATGAGAGTAACTATCGCACTACTTGCTTCATGTCAACTACCACACTAGCTGAGAGTTACTAGCGCCGCCCACTCTCGCGCTAGTAATTTTCCACTCTCAACAAAGTTGGTTTCTTCCAACTTTTCAGTTTACTGTCATGCGAGTTCAAACGTGGACTGTGGTTTTTTGGACTGTGTTTGGAATATTGTTTATATTTATTGTTATAATTGTTTTCGCAGAATGTCCGATAAGTGGAGCACAGATCAAATTATTCTATTTTTAGAAGAATATTTAAAACATAGATGTTTGTGGGATACCACAGAGGAGCTATATAGGAATAGAGATGATAGGACAAGTGCGGAACAACAAATACTGAAAATAATGAAACTTGAAAATGTGGATATTAAAGTATTTCGTAATAAAATAGGAAATATTAGAAATACTTACAGACAAGAGGCAACAAAAGTTATAAAAAGTAAGAAAAGTGGAGCTGGGACAGAAGACATATATACCAGCAAATTATCATGGTTTAAATTGGCTGACAAATATCTGAGGAAAACACTTGACAGCCGAGAGACCCAATCCAACTTGGTGAGTACGAAGTGTATAAAATATAATATATATATATATATATATTATATATATATAAACAGAGGAACAGTCAAAGCAAAGTAGTCGAACAGAATAAAGAGGTTAAGAATATCGAAAAAATTTCTAAATTTCTAAATTTGATAAATTACACTGGGGAACAAAAAAAAAAAATTTTTCTTGGTGCCTGAGATTTTAGACCTTATTCTGGATATTTTCATGCCACTGATTCAGAAATATCCATTTTGTTCTAGCAGCTCTAGTTTTTGAGATATTGCATTACGTCATTACCTACTTATTACCCTTCTGGAACGGTATATGAGTTGCTCGTAAATCTAAATGCATACAGTATAATTAAATTGTAGCTATGATTTTGCTGATGTTGCTGTTTTGCAGTGTATTGTACATGTACTAACGTGAATTCTTTCCTGTTACAGGTGTTGACATGGCTTCATCACGAACAAAGTGTTAAATCATCCAGATGTGTTTGTTTTATCTGCGGAGAGTACACGTTCATGAACAGAGAAAAACTATTACTGATTTTTGTGAAAAAAGCTTATTTTACCTATTTCAAAGTACAACTAGGGGACCAAGATAAGCCATGGGCTCCTCATGCTGTGTGTAAAACGTGTACGGAGCATCTGCGGCAATGGACCAACGGAAGAGGAGGTGCCTGAAATTTGTATACCAATGGTATGGAGAGAACAGAGAAACCACAGTGATGACTGTTACTTGTTTGGTGAATATAAAGGGCATCAATGGACGTAACCGGAGTAAATGGACGTATCCTGACATAGACTCAGATAGACGGCCTGTTTCACATTCAGATGAGATACCTGTCCCATCATTCAGCCATCTTCCAGAGCTCCTCAAGAAGATGATGAATCTGCTACTGACAAAGAAAGCATATGTGGGCAAAATGACAGTGATTTCGAAGGACCGTCATCAGTTGCAGAAGGTTTTAGTCAACACGAATTAAACGACCTCATAAGGGACTTAAGTCTTTCGAAGAAATCGTCTGAATTGTTAGCTTCCACGCGGGAGAAAAAAATTACTGCTGCGGGGAACACAAAATCACGTTATATCGCGACAGAGAAAGGATTTACTGCCCTTCTTCTCAAAAGAGAACGATTTAGTTTTCTGCAACAATGTGCGCGGATTGCTGATGAAAATGGGCATATCGGAATACACACCAGTGAATGGCGGTTATTCATAGATAGCTCCAAACGGAGCCTAAAATGTGTTCTTCTACACAAACGGCAACAGATACAGATCAATCCCAATTGGTCACTCAGTCGGTATGAGAGAAGAGCACGGGACAGTCGCCTAGTCCTAGAAAAGATATCATACCGAGACCACCAATGGGTGATCTGTGTGGATCTGAAGATGGTGAATTTTCTCCTGGGCCAGCAGAGCGGGTAACCAAGTACCCGTGCTTTATATGTCTCTGGACAGTAGAGCTAAAGATGAACAGTGGGTGAGAAGACAGTGGCCTCTGAGAGAAAACATGGTGGTTGGAGAAAAAAATATCATCAAAGAAGCTTTGGTTGACAGAGAAAGGATCATATTGCCACCACTGCACATCAAACTAGGTTTGATGAAACAATTTATAAAGGCTTTGAACAGAGATGGGACGTGTTTTGGCTACATATGTAGAAAATTTCCTGCGCTGAGCATGGAAAAGCTGAAGGCAGGTATTTTCGATGGACCGCAAATCCGGGAACTCATGAAAGACCCGCGTTTCCAAGATTCAATGGACAACAGTGAGACACGTGCGTGGTCATCGTTTAGTATGGTTGTGAAGAATTTCCTTGGGAACTATAAGGCCGATAACTACGGTGAACTAGTGGAGAATATGCTCTCTTCTTTTTGTAAACTTGCCTGTAAAATGAGCATCAAACTGCATTACCTCCACAGTCATTTGGATCGTTTCCCAGAATCCCAGATAACCTCGGTGATCTAAGCGAGAAACAGGGTGAACGATTTCACCAAGAACTAAGGACCATGGAAGAACGGTACCGCGGACGATGGGATACTCACATGATGGCAGATTACTGCTGGAGCATCCAACGCGAATGTCCTGGCACATCTCATCGCAAGAAATCTCAGAAACGCGGTTTATGTGAGATGTCTCAATGAAAGAACTTGTTTGCCGTTCGTGTCTCAAGCTTGTTTGAATTTAAGAAAATTTTTTCGTACTTATGCTTGTTTGATGTTAATACACTATTTTTGCTGACATTCATCATACTTTGTATTCAATTGACAACAACAGTGATTGCCAGTCAGCAATTATATAATATTATATAGAAATATATATAGATATATATCATATCTTGATAAGCAGAGCTGATGGAGAAAAACTAATGTCATTTTTAGAATCAGCGACCTCAATATACCCAGAAACAGGTCTAACATCTAAGTCACCAAAAGTTGTGTTCCCCAGTGAAATTATTGATAGATTTTCGATGTTCTTAACCTCTTTATTCTGTTCGACTACTTGCTTTGCTGTTCCTCTGTTTATGTGCTGCTATTATATGGTGGGAAGCTAGCCTAGGCTTCTACGCACATCTCGTCTCTTGCCCTTTCGTTCCTCTCTCTTTCGGTGAAAGAGAGTGGGCTAAACGACGAAACGCTAAACGACGAAACATGGGAGGGGCGCCATACCCCTCTGAGCAAAGACTTGTTTGTGTGTATATATATATATATATATTATATAGATATATATATATATACAGGGCGTCCGAAAAAAAATGTATACACACTTTAAATACTTATAAAGGCAGTGTTTATTAAAAATACATTTCATTTTCAAAGTGTAATAGAATCTACAGACATTATTTAATGTTTTGTCAACGCCTGTTTTCAAACTGACGTCCGTTCTGGTCCAGGCACTGCTGATAACGCGAAGCAATGGAATCGCAAACATCACGAAACATTTCGTTTGGTATTTGTGTGCATTCTCGTTCAATGGCTGCTCTCAATTCAGGACTGTTGCAGGTTTTATAGCGTAGACTTTGTCTTTTAAGTATCCCCATAAAAAAAAGTCTAGTGGTGTGAGGTCTGGTGAACGCGGAGGGTATTCTACGAAACCCCTTCGTCCAATCCACATCCACATCGTGCCAAGTACACTCGCAATACTCCACTCTTCGGTCCGGATCATCTTCATTAATAGCATGGACTAATCTTGGAATGTAACTTTTCCATTGACAGCGCAAAATGCGTTGGACAGACGATTCTGAAATTCCTACCTCACGACTCGCTTGCCGCACAGATTTTCTTGGACTTGGTGATACGTTCCAGTACTCTTTCTTGCTTTGTGGGGCTTGTCGATGTCCGTGGTCTTCCGGAACGCTTCTTGTGGACATTCTGAACAGTTCCATCGGCTTCAAACTTATCTCTAATTCGAGTGATGGTAAGTCGCGTTGGTGGATCTGTTTGAAACTCCCTCCTAAACTGTCTTTGCACTTCACTGCGTTTTCACACTTCCAGTAGCATTTTAGAATGAATTTCCTTTGTTCAAAGCTTAGTCTGACTGCCATTATTAATTCTAATGGGTTTAACTTGGAAAGAAAGAAACATCAATTGAGCTATCAGCTGTTAAAGTGTGTATACATTTTTTTGGGACGCCCTGTATATATATTATAGATATATATATATCCGATTGCCGGTCAGACGCGATACCATTACACCATGGACTTCACTCTTCCAAATGCCGTAATTCTTCTACATACTCGCAGAAACCAATGCCCCCAAGGGGGCACCTCCAGCATGCCGTAACATTATATACATTCAACTGCAAAGAACACGCAGTATAAATACGTAAAGAACGACGCTTGTATAGGAGATATTCCGCGCAAGACGAGAGAGAGAAAACGGAACAAATGAAAAATGAAAGTACCACCTGGAATCGAACCCGGGATCTTCCGATTGCCGGTCAGACGCGATACCATTACACCATGGACTTCACTCTTCCAAATGCCGTAATTCTTCTACATACTCGCAGAAACCAATGCCCCCAAGGGGGCACCTCCCGCATGCCGTAACATTATATACATTCAAACTGCAAAGAACACGCAGTATAAATAACGTAAAGAACGACGCTTGTATAGGAGATATTCCGCGCAAGACGAGAGAGAGAAAACGGAACAAATGAAAAAAATGAAGTACCACCTGGGAATCGAACCCGGGATTCCGATTGCCGGTCAGACGCGAACCATTACACCATGGACTTCACTCTTCCAAATGCCGTAATTCTTCTACATACTCGCAGAAACCAATGCCCCCAAGGGGGCACCTCCCGCATGCCGTACATTATATACATTCAACTGCAAAGAAACGCAGTATAAATACGTAAAGAACGACGCTTGTATAGGAGATATTCCGCGCAAGACGGCATGCGGGAGGTGCCCCCTTGGGGCATTGGTTTCTGCGAGTATGTAGAAGAATTACGGCATTTGAAGAGTGAAGTCCATGGTGTAATGGTATCGCGTCTGACCGGCAATCGGAAGATCCCGGGTTCGATTCCCAGGTGGTACTTCATTTTTCATTTGTTCCGTTTTCTCTCTCTCGTCTGCGCGGAATATCTCCTATACAAGCGTCGTTCTTTACGTTATTTATACTGCGTGTTCTTTGCAGTTGAATGTATATAATGTTACGGCATGGGAGGTGCCCCCTTGGGGCATTGGTTTCTGCGAGTATGTAGAAGAATTACGGCATTTGGAAGAGTGAAGTCCATGGTGTAATGGTATCGCGTCTGACCGGCAATCGGAAGATCCGGGTTCGATTCCCAGGTGGTACTTCATTTTCATTTGTTCCGTTTTCTCTCTCTCGTCTTGCGCGGAATATCTCCTATACAAGCGTCGTTTCTTTACGTTATTTATACTGCGTGTTCTTTGCAGTTGAATGTATATAATGTTACGGCATGCGGGAGGTGCCCCCTTGGGGGCATGGTTTCTGCGAGTATGTAGAAGAATTACGGCATTTGGAAGAGTGAAGTCCATGATATATATATATATATATATATATATATATATATATATATATGAGGATTTCATAAATGATACATATACAGCACATCATTCACATCTTTCAATTACAACACAAAGATAAGATCACAAATTAAATCATATCATTCTATCCTGCCATGCTACCTTGCCTTCGCCTATAAAATAAGTTGCCAATTGATCGCGTTTTTCACGAGCACTTACGCCATAGTTATTACATCCAACACAACCTCTCCCACCTAGGTTTTGCAGTCCTTGAGAGATCGTTGTAGCGTGCCAAGTTCCCGGATGTACATGTCCAGTCTCCTGGTCCTCCACATCAACTGTTAGTGAAGTTGATCCTCGTGAACCTGTTTTTCGTAACCAATTGTGAAGCGCTAAGGTTGCCATGACAAGCTTGTTTATCTTATCAACTGATAACTGAATTGGTTTCATATGCACGAGGAATCGAGCAGCTAGAATACCAAAGACATTCTCCACAATTCTCCTTGTTCTTGATAACCTGTAGTTGAATATTTTCTCTCGGTGTGATAGGATGCCATGACGTGAATATGGTTTCATAAGGTACGTTTCCAATGGAAACGCATCATCACCAACAATGACGAAGTTGTTAGGCATATGTAAATCATTCCGTTCAAGAGCAACTCGAAGATCTGATTGACCAAATATTTCCCCATCCGAACTTTTACCGTAAGTTCCAACCGAAAAGTACGTGAAACAGTAATCATGGTCTACTAATGCAGACAAAATAACCCTGTAGCTTCCTTTGTAGTTGCAATATTGTGAACCACTTTTTGGGGGGGTCACTGGATGTTGATGTGCTTGCCATCGAGCGCCCCTATACAGTCAGGAAAATTCCACCGGGACGCATATCCATTCGCTATTGCATTCCAGCCATCTTCTGTGTTTGGCAACTGAAAAGACAAAACATGATATGTGTAGAAGGGTTGGGTACGATTCGATGTGGCCGACTCGATGCGACCCAACTCGATGTGGCGGACTCGATGTCAGGACAACTCGATGTGATATCCCTAAGGGATATTTTCGTTAGTTTTAACGAAAATATCACAACTTAACCTAACCAATCGTCAAGGGCGTACAGTTGACCTAACCGGGCATTCAGTTAACCCACATTAAATATATAAAGAAAATGAAATCGACTTGGCCTGGCATCGACTTGGCTTGACATCGAGTTGTCCTGACATCGAGTCGGCCACATCGAGTTGGGTCGCATCGAGTCGGCCACGTCGAATTGTCCCTGCCCCGTGTAGAAAGTATCTCTCTCTCTCTCTCTCTCTCTCTCTCTCTCTCTCTCTCTCTCTCTCTCTCTCTCTCTATATATCTTATATATATATATATATATATATATATATATTAATATACAATTTAATTTCAGCTAGTGCATTCGGAGGACACTCAGGAGGACGGCAGCGCAACTCTTGCATGTGGGGAGAAATCACCTACTGCTTTACAACTGGAGCCCAGCCCTTCAGACTCCCTGGTCATCAGTACTGCGCACGGGAGTGCGATATCTTCATCAGTTTCCACTCCTACATTTGGTGCCCCCCCCCCCCCAAAAAAAAGAAAACCCGATCCACTGGATGCGGCCGTAAAAGCGCTTAGCGCTATTGTCGAGGTCCCTCAGGATAACGAAATTGACTATTTTCGCAAGTACATCGTTGCACAACTGAAACAAATGCCTTCATATGATGCTTTACAACTCCAAATTGAAATTCAGCACCTAATAGGTAAACGTCGTTTGGAGTTGCTAAGACAAAAGAATACATTCCTATTTCCCTCTGCAAATGTATCCAGCGGTCCTTCAACATCGAGTAACCCTTCTCTCTTCAATTCCTGAGCCTCTCCAGGATGAACGACAAGAAGAGTTCTCTCAAAGTTTATTGGATCAACCATCCTTTCATGCATTTCTTAATTTGTAATTTAACTAATTAATGTTGTGTTTATTATAGCATTCTACAGTATATGTTATTGATTGATTAAATAAAGAATTGTATAAATGCTCTTCCCTGAATCCATTCCTTTAATGCAGTATATATAGCATCGAAGACTCGGGGAAAGAATTTGGAAATTGTACTTTTGGGAACGCGATACATATATTGTAGAGACGTTAATGAATCGCCTGTTTCAATGTACCGCAAAGTAATTTCCAATTTTATTTTGGCAGGCAGCGCTCTTCTCATGCATGTATCCTGTTTCTGAATTGCAGTTGTAACATTCGTTAGTAAAAAGTCAAACTGAATTTTATCTAGTCGTAGGAAATTATTAAAGCTTCTTTCATCTTCCCCTCGGAGTTCCTGTAAAACTAAATTTGAAGCACCTGTTTCTTTTCTCCTACCAATCCATTTTCTTACCCATATTCTACGTTTTTTTTTTCTTGTGCGTCTAATTATTTCACAAAACACTCGGGTTGCCGCAGCAACAACCTGCCTTGATAGCATTTCGACGTCAACTATCACTGCGAGTGACCAACGCGTGTCAACAGCTACTCTCACGAGACTATCTCATGAGAGTACTCTCATGTCCAGACGTGAGAGTTACTCGCGCGAGTAGCTCTCACCGTGTAAACCCGGCTTTAGACATAATACTGGCCAAGGCTATTGACCTATAGTTATCTTTACTGTTGATTTTACCCTTTTTATCTTTTAGTACTGGCACCAAAACAACGGATACAATTACAATTACTTAGTAAAGTAATTAATTACAATTACAGTTACATTTACAAAGAATTTTATTTTTTTCATCAATACACACTATTTGATTTATGTCATGTTTTTCTACCTAGGTATTGCAATTCCATTTTCAGTTTTGGACATCATCTTCAATGAAAACTAAATACTATTACAAGGCCATTAATATTTTTCATCAAGCGTTCTTGCTATGAACAATTGGACAGTGGACATATCTATCATATGTGATATGGTCTAATGAAACCAAAGGTAAATTACTCAAAAAATACGAGTACTAATATAAGACAAAAGAACTAGCATTTATTTAATCAAAATAATAATGGAAAAAAAACTGTCACTTTAGTTACGAACATTTGAAATAAATGAAACATTTTATTTCAAAAGGAAGCTCCCTGAGACATGATGAGCAAGTAGTTTAAACTATAAGTATGACCCATTAACTTTAATATTCATGTAATTGAAAGTAATTGACTGTAATTGCATTAATTACATTGGCTTCTTAATGTAATTAATTACAATTACAGTTTAGGTAGTCAATTACAATTACTTGCCAATTACATGAAAAATGTAATTTATTACAATCATTTACAATTACCCCATGCCTGCATCGGTATACAAAAATTTAACCGTGAATAACAGAGACCGTGAATAGTGAAACTGTGAATAACGAGGGTTTACTATACGCAGTTATTTTTCCCTCTATTCCACTCTTTCACTAGAATACAGAGTTTGTAACTGAACAGCAGTGTTGGCAGTGTTCAAAGTTTGCAGGCTCCAGCTCCGGAGTGCTCCAGTGACTCAGATCCTGCTCCAGAGCTGAAAATGACCCTCCCCCCCCTGTTCCAGGGGGGCCCTGGAGCACTTAACTAATGGGAGGCTCCTCATATGGTGTCCATCTCAAATTTTCGATGTTTATTCTCCCAGGGACCCAGACCCGTACTTATAAGGGCGAAATGAGTACACTGAAAAAAAAAATATATATATAGTGATCCTCCGACCTGCACGAATTCAGAGATAGGACGAGAACATTTCACTACCCTTTTTTCGATCTGCACGAACTAAGGTTCAAAGACAGATCAGCACCAATATTTTAAAATTGTGGTAAATACTAAAATTGACTTATTAACATCTTTTCGCGTATGCAGTACAATGCGTACGATACGATACGTACGATTCTTATGCGTACGATACATACATATGATTATGATACTTTAGCATTTACAGCTGGCAGGCGGGCCAGGCCAGAGTTGCCAATTTAGCGATTTTGTCGCTAAATTTAGCGACTTTTGATGAGTTTTGGCTACATTTTTTTTTAGCGTTTAGACTGAGCGTAATTTTAGCTACTTTTTGTCGAGCTGATAGTCTCGTCCATTCCTTTGGGTTGTATGGCCTTATATATTTGTGCGACTATCACTATAGCATTTTTTTTACATAAAAGGACCAATGCGCAAGAAATATATTCAACGTTTACGAGAGTATTATGAGTAAAATGACACTGTAGAGTAAAATGATATTGAAATAAAGTAGTGATCATAAAACATTACGAAGTTAAAATACCCAAACGCCCCGTAGTTAATCCGCCCCTGCCCGGCTCCAGTTCCGTGTGAAGTATGCGAGCAATTTGTGGCCATCAAACTGTCACCGTGGGGCCCCTAAGCCTTGGCAAATTGTGAGGTAATTCAGTACATATTAAAAATGTAATTTATTTATTTTTTGTATTATACATATACTAGCGTAGGATCGTAGAGTATATGTATTATCAATGTAAACAGGTGTGTGTGTGTGTGTGTGTATATATATATATATATATATATATATATATAATCTTTGGTTAGCTTCCGCCTGAATTGTTCATTCCGACGAGGGTCAAGCTTTTCAGTCCACCTTAAACTTACAGTTTAACGTGGAATCCGAACCACGCCCCACCAGCAGCCGAGCGTCTTAACCACTAGGCCACCTAGAGTACCCATGTATCTACCAACCACTTTCTTTATTGTGTGGAAGGGTGAACAGCTGGGTTTTGCTGCGCGCCGCCTGCCGTCACCGGGTCTCGATCCTGGGGCCGATGGATTCGTAGTCAGCGACGCTAACCACTGCACCACCGAGGCGCATATATATATTTCTTACCTTTCTTACCAGGCGCCTGGTAGACCTAAAGCGGTCTGTCAGTTGGGAGCCCTCGGACGAGACTCCTCCATGCCTCACGATCTCCACATATCAAGTTCGCCCGTTGGAGACATTCCACACTTCTCGACAGCACTCTTGATGTTATCCATCCATCGGATCTTGGGTCTTCCAACTGGTCTTCTGTTTTGAGGGGCCCATTCCAGCATTCTTCTTGCTGTCCTTTCCATCGGCATTCGTTGGACATGCCCGTACCATCTCAGTTGGTTCCTCTCAATATTCTCATTAACCGAAGTTACACCCAATCGCCTTCTTATTTCAGTGTTCTTTATTTTATCCAATCTACTTACTCCTTCTATCAATCTCAGGGCCCTCATTTCAGCTGCTTGCAGTTTTCCCCTCGTCCTTGTGGTTAGGGCCCAAGTCTCGCTGCCGTATAGTAAGATTGGTTTCAATATTGTTGAGTATATATTAGGGTGGCCCACTTTTCAATTTTTTTTTTAAAGTATATGTTATCGTGGTTTTCCCATTATTTGGCACTATATTAGCACATTGGTACCATTTTTACAAAAATTGATCAATATTTAGGGGTCTCGCATCGACCTTGAAATTACGAGTTTTTTTTTTTTAAAATGCGTACTTTTTAACTTTTTACTGAATCAAGATAAATCATTAAGTAGGGATGTTTTCTGAATCCTCTTGATGAGAGAAGTCGTTTGGTGTGCCTTCCAATGTCATACGACTAACGGTTTAAAGGTTGTGCCTGTATACAGGTAATACCAATGTGCTAGTATAGTGCCAAATAATGGGAAAAACCACGATCACCTATACTTTTCAAAAAAATCAGCAAATAGCAGACGAATAAGGAAGAAAGAAACAATAACTTAAACAATCACTTTTGCATTGTATTGACCACTATCACACGTCACTGGCTGCAACGTTGTCCCTCTGTGCTATGTCATCGTGGCGAGTGATGACTTCTTGAAGTCGCCGAGCTCTTTCCGGTTCTTTTCCACCACTTGCAGAAGATCCTGCAGCTGTGCCTCGTCCTTTGTGACCGTGTTCGCATAGTCTTGTATCAGTTGAACTCCTCTTTCAGCGACGTCATTGGTGACCTGGAGATTAGAGATCACATCCTTCAGACGACAAAAGTCCTCGTTCTCGTCCCACTTATCAGTTGGCAGGGTGAGCCACGAAGACCCATACATCTTCAGACCTGCAAATAAGAACCAGGAGGACTCGTCGATCAGGTCGGGGAGTAGCGTCATCTCGTCGACTGAGACGTTCTCGTATGTGAAGTCTTTGGGTACAGGGAGGTGGGACAGCTTCTCTGCTATCTGTTGCTTCACAGTGCCATCCACCTTGTTGCTGCATAGAGCGAAGATGACGGTCTGAGGCCTCAGATACCAGAAGTGCCGCCTCATCACTGCCAGTGACGCTTCTGCCACCTCGCGGTCCACTGCCCTATACCTCAGAAAACGCTGGTATAGTACCAGGTCATTCAACGGCGCATCAGCTGCTACAGGGGCCGCCAACCAAGCTGGTACGGTACGTACAGAAGAGCGATGAACACCACGATCCTGTGCAGTTTGTCGACCAGCTCGGCGTCGAGCTCCAGCTGCCTACTGAACATCAGCAGTTTTGTGTAGTAGATGACCTGAAACAGAATAGGCACCATTGTAAGTAAGACAGGTTTATTGTTACCAATTACTTTGTTTGCGTTATAATGAAATGTTTATCTTTGAATAACATTTAAACTTATCTCTAGATTATTTTTGTTTGAAAATACTAACGTTAGCCATCCATCTTGCGTGGTGGTAGGCTCCTGGGCGCATGAGGTGAATGCCACGGCGTGGTTGTGTCCCGAGTACCAGGAGCGTGATCTCTGCCACTTCCCGGTAATCGTCTCTGACGAAACCAGAAGCTGTGCTCAGGAAGCTGACCGCCGCGTCCCGGAGTTCTATTAGCCACGCACTCTCCGCCAGATTCTCGACCTGCAGCTTGCAGTAGGTCGAGAGATCGAGCTCGTCCCATCTTCAAAAATAATAAACAAGAAAATTATTTTCGTCTTTCCTTTTGATGACTCTCTATTTGTAACTTCAAGAGTTCTTCCAGTTATGATTGCCATCGATTTGTCCATGACAAAGGATGAGGAACTCAGACAGAATTTCAAAATGTTATGATCTGCAAAAAAAGAAATAGGTTAGGTACCTGGCACAGGCATAGTGCATTCTCTAATTACCTATATACATTATACATTCCGCCCGGGTATGGTGACTCATTTTTTTGAAAAGTATAGGTGATCGTGGTTTTTCCCATTATTTGGGACTATACTAGCACATTGGTATTACCTGTATACAGGCACAACTTTTAAACCGTTAGTCGTATGACATTGGAAGGCACACCAAACGACTTCTCTCATCAAAAGGATTCAGAAAACATCCCTACTTAATGATTTATCTTGATTCAGTAAAAAGTTAAAAAGTACGCATTTTAAAAAAAAAACTAGTGATTTCAAGGTCGATGCGAGACCCCTAAATATTGATCAATTTTTGTAAAAATGGTACCAATGTGCTAGTATAGTGCCAAATAATGGGAAAAACCACGATCACCTATACTTTTCAAAAAAAATTGAAAAGTGGGCCACCCTAGTATATAAGTATATATGCGTCTTTACCTTTTTAGGGATGTTTTGGTCTTTCAATAGGGGGTACAGGAAGGAAACATTTCTGCTATATTTAGCAATCCTTTCATTCACCTCTGCATCCATACCCGCATCATTTGCTATCACACTACCAAGGTATTTAAATGTGTCCGTCTTTTTCATTTCTCTTCCCCCAACAAAGATCCCATCCTCGTTCGCTCCCCTCGTTACCACCATATATTCAGTTTTATCATAATTCAGTTTCAGTCCATACTCCCTCAATCTCTCATCCCACCTCTGCATAATTCTCTCCAGGAATTGTGCGGTGTTAGTCCCAACAGCCACATCATCAGCATATCCAAAAATTTCTATTTCCTCTTCAATTTCCTCAGTTATGTGTTCCATAACCCTGTTGATGTAGGCAATAAATAAAATGGTTGACAGAACACTCCCTTGTTTAACTCCTGTACTTATATGAAACCACTCCTCCGATCCCACCACCGTGCTCTGGGAGACCCTATAGGTGCTCATTACTGCTCTCAGAAGCTTGGGTGACATTCTCTCACTCAAAATCACCCACAGCTTCTCCCTGGGCACACTATCAAATGCCTTCTCCAGATCAAAAAAACATATGAAGCGGTCCAAATTGAATTCTCAGCTCTTCTCGAGATGTTGTCGTATGGTTGAAATTTGATCTATACAGGGTGGGCCGTAAGTTTCCATACATAGGAAAAATTAAACGTTTGTTTTTATGTTTCAGATACCCTAAGAATATGCGTTTGACGAAAGAGCAACGAATTGAAATCATACTGATGGCTGGGTCGGGAAGCAGTCGCATGGTTGCAATGAACTTTAACAGACAACATGGAACGAACATCACACACGACACTGTGGCAAAACTTATTAACAAGTTTCAGAAAACTGGAAATGTTGCAGATCAACCGCGAAGTGGTCCAAGACGTACAGCCACCGATGAAGACACAACAGCTACGATACTTACAGCGCTTACACGGAGTCCCAGAAAAAGTACACGACGGTTGTCTGCAGAAAGTGGTGTCAGCAGATCGAGTATCAGGCGCATTTTGAAAGCAAACAAATGGCATCCATACAAATTGCATATGGCACAGCATTTGAGTGAAGACGACCCGGATAGACGGATGGAATTCTGTGAATGGGCATTAACCAAAGTGAACGAGGATGCAAACTTTTCAACTAAGATCTTGTTTACTGATGAAGCAAATTTTTACGTCAATGGAGAGGTTAATCGGCAAAACATACGTTATTGGAGTAATGCTAACCCTAACTGGCTGAGTCCGACGAAGATGCAAGGTGCCGGTAAAGTGATGGTGTGGGCCGGGATATGGGGTGACAGAATTATTGGACCAATTTTTGTCAGTGGAAATCTTAATGCCGAAAGGTATCTTAACATGTTGCAAGAAGAGATTTTCCCATCCCTGCTAAACGAGGAAGGTAACTTCCCAGTTTACTTCCAGCAAGATGGAGCTCCACCTCATTATGGTCTTCACGTGCGTGGTATTTGGATCAGCAGTTTCCGGATGCTTGGATTGGTCGGCGTGGTCCTGTGGAGTGGCCTCCCAGATCCCCAGATCTCACCCCCCTTGATTTCTATCTTTGGGGGCACTTGAAGGCCATGGTGTATCAGGAAAAGATACGAGACATAAATCATCTAAAGGAACGTATCACCAACGCCATTACAAGCATAACGTCAACTGTGCTAATGCGTGTTCATCAACAGTGGGGAACACGTATTGAAATGTGTTTTCAAAACAATGGCAACCATGTAGAGCATATTATATAAATAAAAATGGTTGTCCATAAAAAAATGTTTATTTTTCCTATGTATGGAAACTTACGGCCCACCCTGTAGTACTCCGGCCTGCACGAAAGCCACATTGATATTCCAGTAACCCAGGTTACAGTATGGTTTGTATTGTATGTTCCAAAATTCTTTCATATATTTTCTCCACATGACACATCAAAGATATACAGGGCGTCCCGAACAAATGTATACACACTTTAAATAATTATAAAGGCAGTGTTTATTAAAATACATTTCATTTTCAAAATGTAATAGAATCTACAGACATTATTTAATTGTTTTGTCAACGCCTGTTTTCAAACTGACGTCCGTTCTGATCCAGGCACTGCTGATAACGCGAAGCAATGGAATCGCAAACATCATGAAACATTTCGTTTGGTATTTGTGTGCATTCTCGTTCAATGGCTGCTCTCAATTCAGCGACTGTTGCAGGTTTTATAGCGTAGCCTTTGTCTTTTAAGTATCCCCATAAAAAAAAGTCTAGTGGTGTGAGGTCTGGTGAACGCGGAGGGTATTCTACGAAACCCCTTCGTCCAATCCACATCCACATCGTGCCAAGTACCACTCGCAATACTCCACTCTTCGGTCCGGATCATCTTCATTAATAGCATGGACTAATCTTGGAATGTAACTTTTCCATTGACAGCGCTTCAAAATGCGTTGGACAGACGATTCTGAGATTCCTACCTCACGACTCGCTTGCCGCACAGATTTTCTTGGACTTTGGTGATACGTTTCCAGTACTCTTTCTTGCTTTGTGGGGCTTGTCGATGTCCGTGGTCTTCCGGAACGCTTCTTGTGGACATTCTGAACAGTTCCATCGGCTTCAAACTTATCTCTAATTCGAGTGATGGTAAGTCGCGTTGGTGGATCTGTTTGAAACTCCCTCCTAAACTGTCTTTGCACTTCAACTGCGTTTTCACACTTCCAGTAGCATTTTAGAATGAATTTCCTTTGTTCAAAGCTTAGTCTGACTGCCATTATTAATTCTAATGGGTTTAACTTGGAAAGAAAGAAACATCAATTGAGCTATCAGCTGTTAAAGTGTGTATACATTTTTTTGGGACGCCCTGTATATCGTACACTGCATGATCATTTCCTGTTCGGTACATTCGTACATTCAACATCACTGGTCCGGTTTGTTTACAATTAGTGTTTTACGTGCTCAAAGAAAACCGTTCAATGTCACACCGTCCAAAACATCAATCGCCAGTCAGTGGCGTAGCGAGGGTTCGTGGCGCCCGGGGGCAAGGGTAGAAAATGGCGCCCTCCTCCGAGTAGGCACTAAGGATGGGGGGTCCGGGGGCCCTCCCCCGGGAAAATTTTGACTACAAAGAGTCGATTTCATGCCATCTGAGGCCTATTTTCAACTATTTTAAACACCTATTTTCAAGGAAGATTAATAAGATTATCGGTTATTTTAACCTATTTTATTTTACTACATAAATTACTGTTTTCATGAAAATTTGAAACTAGTATACCAAAGTAATGAACACAAACTTGAAAAATCAAATTTTGCACAAAATCAATTTTGCCTTCATCTTTCGATTTTATTTTTATAAAAAAAAATTTAGAGGTGTTCACAACATTTGAATTTTTTGTTAAATATATTTCTAATTATATAATAGGTTTAGGTATACACAGTACACATTAGTCAATGAAATGTAATATACTGTCTTATTTACCTACAGTCTTTCCAATAATGTACTTGTATATCCTCGAACAAAATTGGTTAAAGCTTGTGATAAATGTGATATCCTGACGAGAACAAATGAATTTGAAACCTGTCGGTGTCTAGTGTTTCATCTCTATTTGTGTGCTCAAATTATACATATTTGATATTTTATTCATTCTGTTTGAAGGCTACCCGCTGATAGCAGAAACGAAATGAATTTTCGGCATCAAAATTATAATTGTGGTTATTTAAATATTTGTCATTCACTAACTATGTGAATACATTACAATCTGTCACAACCACAATAGCTTATATAGCACACTGAAGGCAGTGGTTAACTGCTAGGCCGTTGGCTCAGTTGGTTAATTAAAGCTTGTGAAATGTACATCATATTTCTATATTTTTGTCACGATTTTATTTAATACACTTCTTTTGATATATTTGCTATATTAGCATGCATGTATCAATTTGTTTCTATATGTACCAGTTTTTATTAATATATGAAATTTTAAATTTTCTTTTTTTTACCAGAAATAAACACTATTATTATACTATTATTAATACCCCTATCTGTGGTTATGATACATGTCCAAACTTGCCTCCCGGTCGCAGATGTAAAAAACGCAAATGTCATGCTAAAAAAATTGCTCGCTCAGCCGATTTGGCGCCCCTCCAAAAACCGGCGCCCAGGGCACGAGCCCCCCCATTGCCACCCTTCGCTACGCCACTGTCGCCACTGATCGGTTCCCATCCCCTAATCTTGCTGACATTCACTCTACTATAAGTGTAGCAGTTCCAGGCTTCAGCTCCAAGTTCCGAAGCGCTCCGATAAGTCTGGCTCCAGCTCTGCTCCGACTCCTGACTCCGGAGCCGAAGCACTATCAACCCTACTGAACAGGTAGATAATGGAAATGATGTAGATTTGGATTTTAGTAAGGCATTTGACAAGGTTCCGTATAGGAGACTTCTGTAAAAAATGCTTTGTATGAATTGGTCCCCAATTAACCCATCCCTAATATCTCCAGTCTAACTGTAGAGTAGGTTAAGCCTAGCGTTGTAGGGATCAGCCTAGAGATTCTGGAAATGATCCAGAGCGGGCAGAGTAAATTGAGGTCCACAGTAAGATTCCTCACCAAATTGGGTTAGGATAATTTACCTTAGCCTTTGTTAAGCTATGAGTTGATGCCAAGTCTCAGACCACAATGCAGGGCCGTTTCTAGCCATTAGGGGGCCCTAAGCTAGTAAGCAGTATACCCATTTGAGGCCCCACCCCTCCATCCACCAACGTACGCCTTACTATATCACCTCAGCACACACATACAAAAAATGGCTGTGTTTATAAAAACAATCATGAAACAATTTTAATGAAACATTTATGTCCAAAACAACAAATATGTACTTTCAGAAGACAAACAGAAAAAATAATCTTCATCAAATTCCTGAAAATTAGCTTATACATTACTTAGAATAAATGACACAGAACTATGTATAAAAAAATAATGCAATTATCAACTACCAAACAATTACTAACTCTACGATACAATCGTGTAATAGCTAACAGTTATACAGAACAGTTTGTATCTTCAAAATTTTTGCCTCCTAGATTTTTTCTGGGCGAAATCATCAATAACATCATTATATGAAATCTCCCTGCCAACGTCCTGGTTCATGCTTATGATGCCAAGGCCACTGAGGAGATCATGCCCCATTGATGATCTGAGGTAGTTCTTGATTAGCTTCATCTTAGAGAAGCTCCTCTCGGCTGACGCTACTGTCACAAGTAGAGTGCAGGCAATTCTTAGTGCAACCCAGAGATTGAGGTATAGTTCCTCCAGTTGCTTCTGATGAATGAAGGAGAGAAGCTCCAATGCAGTCATGTTGTGTGAAGGTAAAGTCGGCAAGTTCTTAATTTCGAGGGCCAGTTCTCTTCCATCAATGTCAGAGTCAGCTCCAGAGCTCAGTATCTTAGAGAGCTTTTCACACTTACAGGACAAGTCTTCCTTGTTCATTGTGGTGAAGTTTAGGAGAACTCCAAATATGTCCCTCACATCATCTAATGTTTTGAATCTTTCATTTATTGACCCGATGGCACAATCCACTAGCACATTGAAAAATTTGACTTCCAGCCTCTTTAAGGCTTCTGTAAATGGCTCGTCAGGAGCTTCGTAAGCAAAGTGCTTTTTTGTGGATCTGAGCCTCTTCTCCTTCAGCACAGCCTCCACATTCATTTCCTCACATATGTCCCTAGCTACGACTTGTATTGCAACAAAACCTGTGTTTCTATAGCTGGTGAGTGAGTCTTTTGTTTTTGTTAGGAGGTTGACTGCCACATCAAACTCCATTGTAGGAGACTGCAGAAGTTTGCTCACATGGTTAACTGCATGAAGAATGTCATACCATACTACTGTGCAACAGTGATGTAGGTCTCGAGATCGGTCTCGGTCTCGAGACCGATCTCGAGACCCAATTTGCAGATGATCTCGATCTCGATCTCGGTCTCTGCTATTTAGATCTCGGTCTCGATCTCGGTCTCGACAGACACGGTCTCGGTTTTTCTCCCCGAGACCTTTCGAGACCTCTCGAGACCGTAATGAAAAATATATGTTATTGGCATACTCATGATGGTGGCTTGGTTGAACAGACACAATTCAGAATGTTTATGAAAGTTTGTAAAAGTAAGGGACTCTAGATATTCACTAATCAGTCACCCTGTTTTGAGTTGCCACGTTTGTCTTGCGGGGGTGTGTGGGTCTGGACTTTATTAGGTTAGCGCTACAAAAAAATTTGCCACCCCCCCCTCCCCGTCAGATTAATTTTATTGAAAATGGAAACACTAAATAGAGAATTATATACATTATATATATAAGTGGGTGGACATTGAAGTACTGATAAAGATATTAAAGTAGAACTTAAAGAGGAAATAAAAGGTACCGTATGTTATAATTTCATTATAAATTTTTAAAATTATCACAGAATTCATTATATCGTATATTTTTTATCATTAAAATTCATTATAGATCTCTTTGGGCTGAGTGAATGTTGAATTAATGTTATATATATATATATATATAATTTAGTGATGTAGGTCACATCCGCATCCGCGGAACATCCGCACATTTTCTCGCATCCGCATCCGCACCCGCATCCGCACTTTGGACTGCGGATGTCGTGCGGATGTGGACCGTTGAGATAAAATGTCATTAATAAGCGGAAATTATCAAATTCTACTATATTAATAGAACTAGTTCATTGTGCGCAAAAGTGATGCAAGCGACAAGACGAGAGGCTGTTCTTGTATGAAGTTACTCTCTTGCAACCTACTTAGATCCACGTTACAAAGCTAAGTTATTTTCACCTAGTACATTAGAACGAGTTAAATCATCACTTGGCAAAGCAGTTGAAGAGCTTCAATCTCTTGAATCTGTCGCTTCGCCACCCACCAAAAGAATAAAAGTTTCAGTGACAGAACCAACACCTTCAACAAGCAAATCTATCACAGAATCTGTCTCTCAGTTTCTTGAGTCAAGCAGCAATGACGAGACCTACGCGATGTCAAAAGATGTAGTAAAAATGATCGAGAGCTATCACCAAGAAAAACGCCTGGCTGCATGTGACAATCCTATTAGTTGGTGGAAAAATACGCAGAATATCTATCCATACTTGAGTAAACTTGCAAGGAAACATTTAGCCTGTCCTCCAACAAACGTACCAAGCTAGAGATTATTTAGCAGTGCTGGATTAATATATGATGAAAAGAGAAACAGACTGGCAGCAGAAAAGGCAGAAAAATTAATGTTCCTTAAGCATAACCTTCCTATAATTAAGTTTGAACATTAAACGATGAACATCTTAGTTTACTTTATTTTAATTACTCATTTATAAATATGCCTAATAAAACTTTAAACTTAATATAAATAGTTATCAAGCTAATTAAAGATCTCTTTCTATAAGGGTGGAGGAGGTTGGGGAAAGAGGTCGGTGGGGTGCATTTGAGTTGGGTTCACGTCCCGCATCCTGGTAACACAATTATGGTTTCTAATTGTGGCTGAAACTCAACAAAATATAACGAATTTATTTGCAGACGAATTCACTAATTGATTTCTATATTAGTTAGATGCTTGATATTATTTTATATGTTCAGAGAAAAGTACAGCAATTATTGTACAATTAATCAATTATACTACATTATAGCTACAGCTCTCTCTATATAATAACTTATTATATACGTTAAACACAACAAATCTCGAATATATCCTAAAAAATAACGAAAATGTAGACATCCGCATCCGCATCCGCGGATGTTGAAATCAAACATCCTCATCTGCATCCGCATCCGCGGATGTGAAAAAAATGACATCCGCTACATCACTAATATATATATGAAAATTATTTCACGAAAGTAACACGTCAAAAATATTTATGATGAATAAAACCACGAAGGAAAGGAAACAGAATGGTGCTCAAGCGCTTTCGTCTAATGACATCCTCAGGAACACTGTTCCTGAGGATGTCATTAGATGAAAGCGCTTGAGCACCATTCTGTGTTTCCTTTCCTTCGTGGTTTTATTCATCATATATATATATATATATATATTATTTATACCTTATGCTAATTGCCATGCCTCTGTTTATAGTACCGATATGTCAATTTATTTTTCATAGAAATGGTGTTGGAAAAATGCTATACAGGAAACTCAAGCACGGAGAGTGAGCAGATACAGAGAGACAGCGCTCATTCTCACAGCAGCGATGACGAAATAAAACAGAGTCAAACCAAAGTTCCGAGACTAATGGCAAAATATCAAAGCTATCGGTCCAAGCAGAAGAACGTTGAAACTGGGAAGATTTTGAACCGCAGGGAACAGTTGCGGCGGTACCTCTTAGAGATCGATGAATCTCATATTTTAGACAACTGCTCTCCACTCCAATAAAGTTTTGGCACCAGAAAAGGGATAAATTCCCATCACTGGCCAATATTGCCACGACTATTTTAACAGTGCCTGCCTCTAGTGCTCCAATTGAGCGTGTATTTAGCCATGGAGGCATAATAATGAGGCCCTACAGAAGTCGAACTTCAGCAGATCTTCTGAGCATGTTGATGTTCCTTAAGTGTAATGAGCACCTATCATACTTTAAATAAATGCACAAGTCAAACTGGGTAGTGGGTACGGTCATTACACCTTCTGTAACAGATATAAAAAGTAAATAAATAAAAAGTACGTGTATGTATATATATATATATTCATTTGTTAATTTATAGGCTACACTTTTTGCATTCAACACACTACATCTGAGAAAGTAATTATTAGTTTATTAATATACTTAACATAGTCTAATTTCCATAGTAGTGTAAAACAAATTGAAAGGGCATGATCTTGGTCTCGATCTCGATCTCGGTCTCGAATTTTAAGGGTTTCGATCTCGGAAGGTAGATCTCGATCTCGAACCTTTGATCTCGGTCTCGATCTTGGTCTCACAGGATCAGGTCTCGGTCTCGGTCTCAGTCTCGGACTTGGTGGTCTCGACTACATCACTGCTGTGCAAATCTGAAAGCGATAAGACCATACCTCCTCTGCAAGTGCTTGTGCTTCAGTCCTGGCTATGGCATCTGTAGCATTGTTTCTGACTTCCAACAGGGCCTCTCTTATGTTGTGGCTCTGGTATCGCACAGCCTCAATACTCTGAAGCCGGCTTTCCCACCTGGTTTCACTCCAAGACTTGAATGTTATGTTCACGTGCTTCTTTAGGATTGTCCATCTCTGTGTAGCTGCTGCAAAAAAAGTTGTACAATTTTTGTACGTTGCCAAAGAAGCTGATGGCATCTGTGGAAGCTATAGCTGCATCAGCCACTACAAGATTCAGAGTGTGAGCCCCACATGGAACATAGAGTGCACGACAGTTCCTCTCTAATAACCTTGCCTGAACAGTGAACACCTTTGTTCTTGCCCTTCATGTTCGCTCCGTTGTCATATGACTGTCCTCTGCAGTCATCAAAGTGAATATTCAGTTCATCTAGTCTCTTCAGAATCAGAACTGATAAACCCAGGCCTGTACTTTGTGAAGCCTCAAGAAAGCCCAAGAAGTTTCTTTTATTTCTGGTACTTCACCCATTTTAACAGTTCTGATAATAATCGACATCTGTTCTTGGTGGCTTATGTCTGGAGTGCAGTCTAAAATTAGTGAGTAATATTTAGCTTGTTTTATTTCTGCAACAATGGCATCCAAGATCTTCCCACTAATGGACCCAATGAGCTCATTTTGAGTGATGTTTCCTAGGTAACTTGAATGACCATATTGGCCACTTTCGACTCTGCTGATGTGTTGTTTCATCACTGGATCAAATTTGGCAAGCAGCTCAACCTCCTTCAAGAAATTGCCATTGTCTCGATTGCACAATGTAGAGGAAGACCCCTGAAAGCAAGGTTTCTCTCTGCCAGTGATTGGATTATACTTACAAGACGTGTGAGAACATCTCGCCAGCGTCTTCGCTCTACCTCCATTAATGACATTTCAGTTTGGTCAATGGTCCTTCCAGTTTTTAGCCGCAGTTCCAGATCCTTCCATATTGCCATGTTATCTCCATGTTCTGAACTATTATCATGTCCTTTCAGAAGCGAACCAACGTTTATCCAGTCTGAAAGTCCATCAGTAATTAGTTTGTACGACTTCCTTGAAAACTTGCAGCAGAAGCGATAAAGAGCATCATTCCTTCTAGAGTATATCAGCCAGCTTCGCTTTATTTTTTCCCCATTAATTAATGTTCTGTACATGTAATGGTGATGAACGCTTCTACCGTCCTCTCTTTTAGGGAATGTGAAATCTGGACTGATTTGAAATGGTACTCGAGACACCAGATCTGTCTTCAAGGCATCTGACAGGACAACTGGCCAGTCATACGGATCAAGCGGTGGAGCAGATCTTGGTTCTTTTTGCTCAGTAGAAATGCCTGTGTGTGGTTTTTGAACCTCAACAAAAAATGGGCCACTTGTTGGTTCGTTCATCAGGCTTTACTTCTACTGGTGTTTGAGGTTGCATAGAGGATGGTCCTGCTGTTGGCTCATGATGCTCATCAGGCTTTGCTGAGGATGGCTTTTCCAAATATTTCAGTAGTGCTCCTGAGAAGAACATAACATTACATATTCTGTTAATTTTTGCTAAAATACTCTTTCTTATCTTGTTTGATAATTGATCTGTGTGAACAGAATTTGAGATGATGTGATCCATTAAATTTCACATTTCGAAATATTATAAATATTACAGAGACTAGCTTACTCTACACGATTCCTGAGCACTTGCCTAGCTTGATGGTCTACCTAACCTAGTTGCCTGAACTGTAATCATAAGAATATACAAGTGGCACATCTCACCTGTGCTACTGGAAAGCTTCTCCTCTATTTTCTTCTTTTTCCGTTTTTCAGCTCCTGATGGATAATGTCGTTTCATTTTCCAAGATGCACGAAGTCACACCTAGTTAACCACAACTAATCTGCTAAATAATAATAATCATGATAATAATGATAATAATAATAATAATAATAATAATAATAATAGTTATAATTGTAACGTTAATCAAATACATTCAAATAATCAGACCATTTAGGTTTTAACCAACAAAATTCACATTATCTGAAAAAGATGAGAAAAGAATTAATAAACTTGAAAACATAACGAAAATAATCCTAGGTTTTAAAGTGTTACAAAATCTTTTAATAATTAGTAAATTAGTGAAATAATGTTTTACAATACTAGAAAAATTAAGCATTTAGGAAAGTATAAGCATATAGTAAGAATAAAGTTAACGAATATAGAAATAAGATCTCACAATAGTTATTTACACATAACGACCAAAACGTTTCGTTTGTCTCCGTTTTATCACATTTGTCTCATACAAAAACTTTAATTAATATAATAATAATAATAATAATAATAATATTAAGGATAATAATAATAATAACAATAATATTAATAATAACTTCAGCTATATTCCTATTCTTGCCCACTGAGCTATGACCTGGGAGCCTGTCTAGGGGCCCCCTAGTAGCAGCGGGGCCCTAAGCGGCCGCTTAGTCTGCTTATGCCAGGAAACGGCCCTGCCACAATGTAGGTCTAATTTAACTGGACCTAGTTTATGTTATGACTAAACTGAGGTTTAGAAACAATTGCTCACTTACTGAGTGTTATTAGACAATGGTGCCGATTTCCTCTCGGAGTCCCTCTTCTCTTTGCTAAATTTTTGAGAGCGCATTTGCTGGTGGAGATCTTTTATTGTCTTCAAGCCCCTTCGTCCGCCATGCCGTTCTTCCTTGAAAGTTCCTCTCTTCTTCACCCGGCTTTTTCCACCAGCATCCTTTTTGTTTGTTGGTTGATTGGTAGCGTGTATCAACACATGTTCCACCTGCCTGAGAGTACATATGTACAAAATCTTGAATAAAATTGAGATGGCATATTTTTTTTATTCAAGGTCAAAGGTCAAGGTTATAGAGAACTTTTTATTTTAGGTTTTTTATATGGAATGCGGCAGAAATGGCTACTCAAGAGCTTTCAAATGACACCAAAATCAGTACTCTAGCTTCATTAGTTATGTAGCAATGGCAATTTGAAATTAGCTAGTGGCTCAACAAAAAGATAGCAGTTCACATCTTTGTGACCTTATATCTCAGCAACCAAAGGTCATCCACTAGAAAAATAGCCCACCTCATAAGGCAACGTAACAACCTCAAACATAACATACAAACACCACACACAGAAGCCATAAAACAGCAGATACAACAGCTCAACACAGAAATAAACAACAAACTTAAAGAAAAACAAACAGAAACATTTAGGGAATTCATAACACTAAACCTCTCTACAAATATATCCAGGCTATACCAGACTATAAACAGCATTACCCACTCTAACAGCAGCATTCACACCTCAGACGCGGCTATCTGTCGCAGCCAAAATAATATCCCAACGTATACACAACAAGCTAACATTCTAGTTAATCACTACACAAAGATAGGTCACTTAAACAGAGATAACAACCAGAAACACGCAGACAGACAAACAGTCAGACACAAGAAAACCTACAGACTCGACACGACCATTACACCCTTCAATACAGACCAGACCACCAAGATCATCAAAAACATTAAGAATTCGACGGCTACTGGACCAGACAACATATCTAACATACACCTTAAACAATTTGGCCCACAGGGAATACTAGCTCTCACAAACATCAGCACATATTCAGACCAACACTGTATTATTCCTGACATATGGAAACACGGTAAAATTATTACACTACTCAAACCAAACAAAACTCCAACAGAACTAGCTTCCTCTAGACCCATTACTTTACTATGCACAGACATGGGCAGTAAATACTTTAGATGTATTTAAATACTAAATACATTCCTTGAAAATAAAAATAATTAAATTCTAAATAAAATTCAGGTTTTCAGAAAGTATTTAAATACTGAATACACTACTCCTAAAATGTATTTAAATACTCGTTCATTTCAAATACAATTTAGATACTTTTCAAAAAGCACAAAAAATCACTGACATCAGCTTAGAGTCAAATAAAATCGAGAAGTCGCAGAAGTAGATGCTGCAATTGTTTTGTGGCACAGAAGACAAAGTTTTCACTTTACTACCATCTTTGGAAGTTATTCGGAAATATTTTCCATCGAAAAGTGGGTGCAGGTGTGATTCGCTATTTTTATTTTCACTTCCACCACCACCAACAACTATTTTACCACCTTTTCCACCACTTCCACTTGCTGCAGCCATGTTACAAATGTTGTCCTCGTCTAATATGATCAATAGGCTAAGGCTAATTGCACAGTTAGCGCTGAACTTTACACAACCACGTATGACAATGCCTCAGGATCAGGCCTGGATTACCCAATAGGCAGACTAAGCACGTGCTTAGGGCAACAACAAAAAAATTATACATTTTTTTTGAAAGAATTTGATAGTTGATATTTTAAAGAAAGCATACTAGTCATCATGGGAAAAATCAAAACAAGGAAATGATGGCAATGCACCAGAAACAGCATTGAATCTTAGAGACAAATTTCGTGTATCGACTTACTACGCTTTAATTGATACACTTAAAGCTCATATGAAGAGGAGAAGTGAAGTGTACAAAGAAGTATCATGTACATTTTCTTTTGTAAACGATTTCGACTAATCTGACGAACAATATTCACAAGGTTCCCAAAAGCTAGTTGACTCATACCCTGTTGACTTGAACATGAATCTCTGTGGAGAACTACGGCAGTTCCATTGTTATATGCGCTCAAAGTTTAATGAAACAGGAAAAACGAAATTCAGTCACATTGATCTTCATGACACCCTAGTGAAAGACAGGATACAATGTGTATTTCCAAATGTAGATATCGCACTACGTATTTTTCTAACATTGATGATTATAGTCCGGTAGCACAGACCCTGATTTTACTGGAACCCTGCATTGCTTGTTATAAAGCAAATTTTTACATATTTTGAAAGCTTATACCACCCCATTCAAGAATCCATCGGGTGTACACCTGACCAGTGGTGTAGTCCGGGGGTAACGCAAGGTAACGGCGTTACCCCACTGGTTTTATTTTACTTTTAGCGTTACCTTACTGGTTTTATTTTACTTTATATTTTTTATATATTTTGCTGTTTCTACTGAACATTTTTGTAATACATACTCTTTCTAACTATATTTCTTTCCTCACCCCTTCAATTTCAACGTGTTTTGGGGAATGTACATAAAATGTAAAAACGCTGTAGAATTTTATAGAAACGTTATATAAGAAAAATTGTTGTTGCGTTACCCCACTGAAGAAATTACGACTACACCACTGCACCTGACCCCCGCTTGGCTTTTTCAATATGGCCGCCATTTTCCAAGATGGCCGGCGAAACTGAAAAATCCCATATCCTGGTCAATACTTGATGGATTTTGATGATCTTAGTGTCATTTCTCAGGGTTTTTAGGATGATGAGTCGATCTCGATGGGTTGCAGATACTTTGGGAGTCGTTTTGACCTACATTCGTCAATACTCAAGGTCATTGGAGGTCAAACGCCCCCCGAAATAAGGAATAGCCCATATCCCGGGCAGTCGTGGAGATATTTTGGTGATCTTACTGTCATTTTTATGGTTTTGGGCGAGACTGAGTAGTTCTATAGGGTTTAAAATGAAATCAGGGATTATTTTCCCCATGGTAAGGTGAATTCCAATATGTCTAATTATTCCTCTTATTTTTTTCAGGTTGTTGAGATTATTGCTGATGGTGCTGCCCACCTGGTGGTTTGATGACGTCTTGGTTGTGCTCTGTGAGCAAATCCTTGCTGACAGTGAGTATCTCGCAACTGTAACCCAAGACCATGAGTTAGTGCTTGCAGGATGGCAGACCATACCGACTTCCATTGTGCGAGGCAGGAGTCGAGCAGCATTGGAGCTCTCATCATCTCATGAAGAGGTGACGTGATAATAACACAACACGCTATCGCACAAGCTGAGAAAGATTCTGATGCCCGCATCTCCATCATTTTTTGATGACACAGACGTGTTTGCCATGCTGACTCACTTCTATGAACTTAAGAAACTAGGTTGTCCCATGATTATGGAGTCTCCAGTGCGTGGCAGAAAATTAGTGGACATCCGAGCAACTGTAACCCAGCACAAAGACATCATCCCACAAATCCTCAAACTACACGCTTTGAGTGGTGACACAGTTGCAGCAGTACATGGCATCGGCAAAGCCACTGCCATTGCCACAGCCAAGAAGGGTCGGAAGCTAGACAAGCTGGGGTCCCTTGATGCATGCTTTGTCCATATCGAGAAAGAGGCAACAGCGTTCATTGTTGCATGCTATGGGGATAAGAAATCCTCATCTCTTACTGAGTGTCGTCAGCGAGTATGGGCTCAGAAGACAGGAAAGTCGGGAACTGCTGCACCCAAACTATGTTCTCTACCACCAACAACTGATGCTTTCCATCAAAATGTGCTCCGAGCCCACTACACTGTGGCGAACTGGCTCGATGCACTAAAGTGTGACCCACCACCACTTGATCCTGTGCATTATGGGTGGAAGAGAGACGAAACAAACAGAGTTCTCATTCCAAAAACAGTTGGTGAAGGAGTGTGCTTAGCACCAGATGAAGTTCTGAAGCTAATCAGATGTAGGTGTGAATCACAATCAGCATGCAGGGGGAGTCGCTCCGGCTGCATGGGACGCGGAATCCCTTGCATAATGTTCTGTGCATGTGGCAGCGGCTTGGATTGCAACAATCCATTGACCCAAAACGCAAACGAAGAGCAGACTGATGATCCTGACGATCCTGACACAACCATGTCTTTTGATATTTGCCCCCAATAAATGGTTACCTAATGTGAATAACTGCATCAAAGTTGTCAATGCCAATCCCCCAGCTAGGTGTGAGCTTTGTTTTGCTTACGAGGTCATATCTTGTAGCTTTGCAACCTTCCATAAAATGCATGTGCCTTGCACTTCAGCATAAATTGTGATTTATATCCGAATATCCATATCCATATAATGTGGGTTATGTCATTTAAGCATTATGATCTGGTTTTATCTGCAGAAAAGATGTTAAGTGCTCAGCAGTTAGCTAGATTGTAGAAATTGTCACTGAAATAAAGCAAATACAGTGATGTCAACTGTGGCATTATCATAGTTCAAGGCCAAACTTTAACCTCAAATGACCTTGACTTGACCCATGGAGTTGCAAAATGATATCCTACTGTTACCATGTGCCTACAGAACTACTCAGTCTCGCCTAAAACCACAAAAACGACAGTAAGATCACCAAAATATCTCCACGACTGCCCGGGATATGGGATATTCCTTATTTCGGGGGACGTTTGACCTCCAATGACCTTGAGTATTGACGAATGTGGGTCCAAACGACTCCCAAAGTATCTGCAACCCCTCCATATCGACTCATCATCCTAAAAACCCCTAGAAATGACACCAAGATCATCAAAATCCATCAAGTATTGACCAGGATATGGGATTTTTCAGTTTCGACCGCCATCTTGGAAAATGGCGGCCATATTGAAAAAGCCAAGTGGGGGTCAGGTGTACACCCGATGGATTCTTGAATGGGGTGGTATAAGCTTTCAAAATATGTCAAGATTTGCTTTATAACAAACAATGCAGGGTTCCCACCCCGTGCAACCGGACTATTACTAACTGCTCCGCAGAACGCTCTTTTTCTCAGCTGAAAAGAATAAAAAACCCTCAGAGAACAACAATGTGTCAGGACAGATTTGATTCACTTTCCCTACTGTGTATAGAAGCGGGCATGCTTCGTCGAGTCAGCTTCGATGAAATTATCCAGGATTTTGCAATCAGGAAATCTAGAAAGAAGCTTTTTTTAATTTCAGCATACATGGAAGTTTTGTTTCATTTCGAAAGATAAAAATTTATTTTACGGTTTAGTATTGTTTTTATTTTGAATTACATATATAAGGTTGTAACATATATTCTGCTCGATTTTTTAGTTTATTCAGAACAAAAATTAAATGACTTATAAGGATAAATGACAAATTAATGACAAATGACAACTTAATGACAACTTAATATAATTCCCTTCTTTTTCTATAACCTCCTCCCACCTGTAGAAAAGTTTTTTTATGCCACGTTCGAAGAAATTCCTTGGTTTCGAGTTAAAAAAGCGATCACTTCGTTTTCGATAGCTTCCCTGAATTGCAACTTTTGTCCATTTAGGTGGTGTTGCAGACTTCTGAATAAAGAGTAGTCCGAAGGTGCGATGTCTGGAGAATAAGGTGGATGAGGCATTTTTTTCCAACCAAATGCCTCCAATTGGACAGTGGTGATTCGAGCGGTGTGAGGGCACGCGTTATCCTGGTGGAACAGAACACCTCTACGATTAATTAATGCAGGACGTTTTTCTTGTAATGCCATCTTCAGTCGTTGGAGTTGTTGGCAGTAGACTTCAGCTGTGATTGTTTGGTTATCTGGCAGAAGCTCAAAATGAATAATTCCTTGCATATCCCACCAAACGCATAGCAAAATTTTCTTTGAATGGGGTCCATTCCTTGGCTGAGGTTCAGGCTTTGTTTCACGGCTAAGCCACTGATGTCGACGCTTAATATTGTTATAGAGGACCCATTTTTCATCCCCAGTGACGATCAGATTCAAAAACAGTGCCTGCAGTTGCCGAGAATGCAGTGATGTGCAAATATCGATTCGATGTTGAAGATTCGCTTGTGACAAATCATGCGGAACCCATTTTCCAACGTTCACTACTTTTCCTAACTTTTCCTACTTTTCCTTCTGCTCTAATCGAGCAGAATTTATGTTACAACCTGATATACGGAGGCACCATAATCTTTTCAGTGATTATGGCCTCTAAAGGTCTTAATCCGGCCCTGCTCAGGATAGAGTGCCGGCTGCCGCACTACAGCTGTGAGTCTGTGACAATCGCCACTTGAGCAGGCTGGAAATTCCATTTTTCAAGGTGCTTCCAGAAAGTTCCAGCCTGCTGAGCCTGGAATTTTCTAGAAGCACAAGCACTTTGAAAAATGTTTTACTGTGTTCTGTGATACCAGTTAAATACTAGGTGGTTAGTACTGTACATCCTCGCAAAATTGAACAGTTCACAAAAAAGTATTTTAAAAATGTATTTAAAAACAGGTATTTACAAATACTAAATACTTTTCGAAAGTATTTAAATACGTAATTAAATATACTCTCCAAAAAGTATTTGTAAATACATGTATTTAAATACGTAATTAAGTATTTTCAAATACATTACTGCCCATGTCCGACTATGCACACCTTCCAAAGTAACAGAAAGACTAATCTTACAAATTACCAACCCACACATACCACTATCACCTACTCAACGTGGATTCAGACCTCACCACTTAACCACGACATTACTCACTAACCTCACGCAGCACATCATGGATGACATCAACTCCAGACGACCAGCTCAACGTACACTATTAGCAGAGATGGGCACGATCTTGATCTTCAAGATCAGATCGTGATCTTGAAGATCAAGATCGTGATCTGATCTTGATCTTGAAGATCACTTTTATTATGGTGATCTTGATCTTGATCTAAGATCACTTTATTTCTTGTGATCTTGATCTTGAAGATCACTTTAGACTTCAAGATCACTTTTAATTTCAGATTCTTAAATATGCCGCTATGCGAATGTCATTTGTTTTTTGTCCAAGCGACATCTGGTGGCAACTTTGTTCAACACCGACTGTTTATGTTTTCTGTTAGTTGGGTGACTTGCGTCATGCGTGGGCTCATGGAAGGTGTAGTTGCTGTGGAATTTAGGCTCGTAAAAAGTGTAATTTACTGTGCAATTATGTTAAAAGTGTTCTATTAATATATTATTATATATAGGCATAAAATATAGCCTATCGGTCCGTATTCATAATAAATTAATTATAAACATATTTTATTTACAGATTGAATTTTTTAATAATGAGTGCAATTTTACAACTTCAACAGGCTCCCAAGGGAACCAAATATTCTAGGTTGTCACCAGAACAGTATTCAATATATTTAGATAACAATGTTGGTAATAAGGATCAATCTGTGCTATTGAACGGAAAATATTTTCAAATTGTCGAAAACACTGGAAACAGTATCAAAGTTATTTGTAGGCAGTGTACAAAGAAAACTACAATTCTGTCTGCTGGCCTCGACTCAACAAGCAATCTTCTGAGGCACCTCAGGGTTAGTACTACTTAGTAACTAAGTAGTAAGTAGCAACATTAACATAATGGTTCAAGTCATATTTTAAGTGACTGGTGCCATACAAGACTAATGCTACATTTACATAGACGTCCATTTGAATATATTGTGCACTTCAGATATTAATAGATTATGGACTAGTAACTACATTAAAAACTGCCGATATCCAACTATAATAAAACGCCAGGTGTATCTGTCTTTCTCTCTGTCTGATCCATGTCTGTAATTTCTCCTATTTAGTTACTGAAGGACGAAATTCGGCTTTCAATTTAACATAGGATAAAAATGCACTGATCATGGTGAAAATAATTTTAGTTAAAGATAACAAAATTTTAGAATCTTGTTAAGTATTAATTTCAACTAGAAGTTTGATACTCTGATAAATATTATACAGGGTGTTCAAGAAGTCTCTCCGCATGATAATAATTTATTTTCTTGTGCAGAAACTACATTCGGATCTTTTGGGTGAATATGAATCGGAGAAGAAATCTCGCAAGCGTCCAGCTAAAGAAGAAGATGCCAGCGGCAGCAATGCTGGCCCTGCCAAAATTGCCAAGCAGTCAACACTAAGCATGTTCCACATTTCCAAGCAAAAACCAGGACCACCAATATGCAAGGATATCCTTGAAAAGAAGATTCTCTCGCTTGTGGCTAATGGGCTCCTACCATTGAGCCTAGTTGAACTACATGAATTTAAGGATCTTCTTTCATGTTAGTATAACTCAAATATTTTGCTATTTTTTCCATAGCTAATATCTGATTAAAATAATTAATCATATTATTTGTATGAACATTAGACTATCGCTAGCCTAGCTAAATATTTTGATATTTTTTCCATAGCTAATCTATTGTATTTGTTTTAATTTTTAAATATTTTTTTCAGACGTCAACCCGGCTGTTCAGGTGCCATCTAGACGCACCCTGGCTAGATCTCTTGCAACAACAACCAGTACAATGAAGGAAGACATACAAGCAAAACTGGCAGCAGTTGACCATGTGTGTGTTACATGCGACATATGGTCAACTAATCACCGCAGTTTCATGGGAGTCACTGCGCATTGGGTATGCTATTGATTTAGTGTATTATTTTTATATAATTGATAAATTGACCATTGGTGATAGACTGATAGTCTGATAGACTTATAGTATAATCTTTTCAATTATTCGACATGTGTTCCTCATTCATTAATTTGGTGAGTCTTCATTTTGCTGTGATTCACAGTAATTTCACACTAATTCACTGATTCTGTCATCTGTCATTGTGTCTGATTCACAGCAAAATGTGGAAGAGTCCATATTCACAGGCTGTGAATATGGACTCTTCCACATTTTGCTCTTATGGGATGGGTCACTGATGTGGTGGTATGGTAGGCGACTCATCGCTGAATTGCCTCCTTTATATCACATAGTTCTTCTCTTCAATGTTTGGTGGCGCAGTTTAGCTGGTGCGTGTCTAACCAATATTATTAAATTAAGCTTAAAAAAAATGTTCATACAAACATTGATTTTATATTCTTACATTACAGATCAATGATGACTTGTCGCGAGGATCAGCTGCACTGGCATGCCGAAGATTTCGTGGAACACATAGCTTTGATAAAATTGCTGGAATATTGGACAGGATCAACTCGGAGCATGGCTTATCTTATAGAAAAGTTGTATCTACAGTCACCGACAATGCATCGAACATGGTGAAATGCTTTAAAGAGTTCGGTGTTCGTGTTCAGAATCGTACTGACGACATTGATGAAGATGATGCAGATGAAGATGATGATGAAAAAGATTCAGATGAAGAGGTTATCATCAGCAACTTTCCTGAACATTCAGGAGAGCATGGAGAGGAGTCAGTGAAACTATCATCCCATATTCGATGTGCCTCCCACACATTGAACTTGGTAGCAACAACTGATGCAGATAAAGGACTGAATTCACCTGGACTAAAGAAGATAAAGCATTCTGCAATAAGAAAATGTTCGGCGCTGTGGAATGCTGCTGGTAAACCCAAGTCAGCAGAAAAAACAGGAAATAACTGGCGTCCAATTTAGGTACCCATGCGTCACCCGATGGAACTCAATGTACGACTCATTAAGCCAAATATATAAACATAAGAACGACGTGAATGTAGCTCTTGAAGAACTGAATCTACCCATCCTCAAAGACAATGAATTGGAATTTATTTCAGAATATTTGTCTGTTCTAAAACCAATTGCAGCAGCCCTCAACAAATTACAGGCAGAGAAAGAATGCTACTACGGTTGTCTTCTTCCAACAGTCCTTGTGACTCAAGATGCCCTCGCAAGATTGGAGCCTATCCAACCAAACGACCTGCGCTTGAGACACTGCATGCCATTACTGGCAGCAGTCGTCTCTGGCTTCAATGCCAGATTTGGTCATTTTTTGTCGTTGAGCCCCGAGGTAACTGATGCCGTTTTGGCCTCAGTATCTCATCCGTATTTCAAACTTAGATGGATATCATTGTTGCAAGGGCCTAATTTCGGCGATCATGAAGCAATCAAGTCTCAAGTAAAAGACAAACTGCAAATGGCTGTAAGAAATTGTAATTCTGACAGCAGTGGTAATAGTTCGGTGAACTCAGACTCATCATCTGAAGACGATTTCTTCAGAACTATGGACGGCTCATTCTCTGCTCCTAACAACAAGGAAGACTTGGAAGTCCTCAATTATTTGCAGGACACCAGTAAGGCACTCGACTCTTTAGATAGGTATCCTGCTATAAAGAAGATCTTCAAGAGGTATAACACCACGCTACCTTCCTCTGCACCAGTGGAACGGTTGTTTTCGTTTGCTGGCATGGTTCATAGCCCCAAACGAAGTCGTCTCTCGGATGGTAACTTTGAACAATTGGTTTTGCTGAAAGCAAATGTTTACAGCGGTTGAACATTAAATTAACACTCTTAACTTGCGGTTTTTACCCTTATATTGTCAGTAATTGCGTACTGCAGTAAAACTGTAAAATTAAATTCTATGTAAAAAATGTTTACTTATATATGCTGACCATTCATTGATATGGGTTATGGACCTGGTGAAATGAGAATTGAGAAAAATAGAACTAAAAACTATATGTAGGTCATTTAATAGTTTTTTCTTTGCTGATAAGTTATGATAATACTAAGTTTTAAGTTTACCACCTGAAAAACTGAAAGGGGAATCGTCAATCCCCGTGGTTTAGATCAGGTGACATGGGTAGGATGCGATGCTTGTATTGCCTCAGCCCTCAGGGGAGTATTAGGAGTGATACTTTTCAGGAGTGATTAACAAAATAATTTGTTTTTGTTTACTCTACAAGAGTACAACTTTTTTCAATTCATATAAAAGTGATCTTAAAAAGTGATCTTGAAAAGTGATCTTCAAGATCACGATCTTGATCTGGATCTTCAAGATCACATTTTTCTGGTGATCTGATCTTGATCTTCAAGATCACATTTTTCTGGTGATCTGATCTTGATCTTCAAGATCACCAAAGTTGGTGATCTTGCACATCTCTGTCTATTTATAACTGACATGAAAATATATCAGATCCAAAGAATCCAGTCAATTTCATTACGGTACCCATCAATACCAGCAGAGATGGGCAAGATCACCAACTTTGGTGATCTTGAAGATCAAGATCAGATCACCAGAAAAATGTGATCTTGAAGATCAAGATCAGATCACCAGAAAAATGTGATCTTGAAGATCCAGATCAAGATCGTGATCTTGAAGATCACTTTTCAAGATCACTTTTTAAGATCACTTTTATATGAATTGAAAAAAGTTGTACTCTTGTAGAGTAAACAAAAACAAATTATTTTGTTAATCACTCCTGAAAAGTATCACTCCTAATACTCCCCTGAGGGCTGAGGCAATACAAGCATCGCATCCTACCCATGTCACCTGATCTAAACCACGGGGATTGACGATTCCCCTTTCAGTTTTTCAGGTGGTAAACTTAAAACTTAGTATTATCATAACTTATCAGCAAAGAAAAAACTATTAAATGACCTACATATAGTTTTTAGTTCTATTTTTCTCAATTCTCATTTCACCAGGTCCATAACCCATATCAATGAATGGTCAGCATATATAAGTAAACATTTTTTACATAGAATTTAATTTTACAGTTTTACTGCAGTACGCAATTACTGACAATATAAGGGTAAAAACCGCAAGTTAAGAGTGTTAATTTAATGTTCAACCGCTGTAAACATTTGCTTTCAGCAAAACCAATTGTTCAAAGTTACCATCCGAGAGACGACTTCGTTTGGGGCTATGAACCATGCCAGCAAACGAAAACAACCGTTCCACTGGTGCAGAGGAAGGTAGCGTGGTGTTATACCTCTTGAAGATCTTCTTTATAGCAGGATACCTATCTAAAGAGTCGAGTGCCTTACTGGTGTCCTGCAAATAATTGAGGACTTCCAAGTCTTCCTTGTTGTTAGGAGCAGAGAATGAGCCGTCCATAGTTCTGAAGAAATCGTCTTCAGATGATGAGTCTGAGTTCACCGAACTATTACCACTGCTGTCAGAATTACAATTTCTTACAGCCATTTGCAGTTTGTCTTTTACTTGAGACTTGATTGCTTCATGATCGCCGAAATTAGGCCCTTGCAACAATGATATCCATCTAAGTTTGAAATACGGATGAGATACTGAGGCCAAAACGGCATCAGTTACCTCGGGGCTCAACGACAAAAAATGACCAAATCTGGCATTGAAGCCAGAGACGACTGCTGCCAGTAATGGCATGCAGTGTCTCAAGCGCAGGTCGTTTGGTTGGATAGGCTCCAATCTTGCGAGGGCATCTTGAGTCACAAGGACTGTTGGAAGAAGACAACCGTAGTAGCATTCTTTCTCTGCCTGTAATTTGTTGAGGGCTGCTGCAATTGGTTTTAGAACAGACAAATATTCTGAAATAAATTCCAATTCATTGTCTTTGAGGATGGGTAGATTCAGTTCTTCAAGAGCTACATTCACGTCGTTCTTATGTTTATATATTTGGCTTAATGAGTCGTACATTGAGTTCCATCGGGTGACGCATGGGTACCTAAATTGGACGCCAGTTATTTCCTGTATTTTTTCTGCTGACTTGGGTTTACCAGCAGCATTCCACAGCGCCGAACATTTTCTTATTGCAGAATGCTTTATCTTCTTTAGTCCAGGTGAATTCAGTCCTTTATCTGCATCAGTTGTTGCTACCAAGTTCAATGTGTGGGAGGCACATCGAATATGGGATGATAGTTTCACTGACTCCTCTCCATGCTCTCCTGAATGTTCAGGAAAGTTGCTGATGATAACCTCTTCATCTGAATCTTTTTCATCATCATCTTCATCTGCATCATCTTCATCAATGTCGTCAGTACGATTCTGAACACGAACACCGAACTCTTTAAAGCATTTCACCATGTTCGATGCATTGTCGGTGACTGTAGATACAACTTTTCTATAAGATAAGCCATGCTCCGAGTTGATCCTGTCCAATATTCCAGCAATTTTATCAAAGCTATGTGTTCCATGAAATCTTCGGCATGCCAGTGCAGCTGATCCTCGCGACAAGTCATCATTGATCTGTAATGTAAGAATATAAAATCAATGTTTGTATGAACATTTTTTTAAGCTTAATTTAATAATATTGGTTAGACGCACCAGCTAAACTGCGCCACCAAACATTGAAGAGAAGAACTATGTGATATAAAGGAGGCAATTCAGCGATGAGTCGCCTACCATACCACCACATCAGTGACCCATCCCATAAGAGCAAAATGTGGAAGAGTCCATATTCACAGCCTGTGAATATGGACTCTTCCACATTTTGCTGTGAATCAGACACAATGACAGATGACAGAATCAGTGAATTAGTGTGAAATTACTGTGAATCACAGCAAAATGAAGACTCACCAAATTAATGAATGAGGAACACATGTCGAATAATTGAAAAGATTATACTATAAGTCTATCAGACTATCAGTCTATCACCAATGGTCAATTTATCAATTATATAAAAATAATACACTAAATCAATAGCATACCCAATGCGCAGTGACTCCCATGAAACTGCGGTGATTAGTTGACCATATGTCGCATGTAACACACACATGGTCAACTGCTGCCAGTTTTGCTTGTATGTCTTCCTTCATTGTACTGGTTGTTGTTGCAAGAGATCTAGCCAGGGTGCGTCTAGATGGCACCTGAACAGCCGGGTTGACGTCTGAAAAAAATATTTAAAAATTAAAACAAATACAATAGATTAGCTATGGAAAAAATATCAAAATATTTAGCTAGGCTAGCGATAGTCTAATGTTCATACAAATAATATGATTAATTATTTTAATCAGATATTAGCTATGGAAAAAATAGCAAAATATTTGAGTTATACTAACATGAAAGAAGATCCTTAAATTCATGTAGTTCAACTAGGCTCAATGGTAGGAGCCCATTAGCCACAAGCGAGAGAATCTTCTTTTCAAGGATATCCTTGCATATTGGTGGTCCTGGTTTTTGCTTGGAAATGTGGAACATGCTTAGTGTTGACTGCTTGGCAATTTTGGCAGGGCCAGCATTGCTGCCGCTGGCATCTTCTTCTTTAGCTGGACGCTTGCGAGATTTCTTCTCCGATTCATATTCACCCAAAAGATCCGAATGTAGTTTCTGCACAAGAAAATAAATTATTATCATGCGGAGAGACTTCTTGAACACCCTGTATAATATTTATCAGAGTATCAAACTTCTAGTTGAAATTAATACTTAACAAGATTCTAAAATTTTGTTATCTTTAACTAAAATTATTTTCACCATGATCAGTGCATTTTTATCCTATGTTAAATTGAAAGCCGAATTTCGTCCTTCAGTAACTAAATAGGAGAAATTACAGACATGGATCAGACAGAGAGAAAGACAGATACACCTGGCGTTTTATATAGTTGGATATCGGCAGTTTTTAATGTAGTTACTAGTCCATAATCTATTAATATCTGAAGTGCACAATATATTCAAATGGACGTCTATGTAAATGTAGCATTAGTCTTGTATGGCACCAGTCACTTAAAATATGACTTGAACCATTATGTTAATGTTGCTACTTACTACTTAGTTACTAAGTAGTACTAACCCTGAGGTGCCTCAGAAGATTGCTTGTTGAGTCGAGGCCAGCAGACAGAATTGTAGTTTTCTTTGTACACTGCCTACAAATAACTTTGATACTGTTTCCAGTTTTTTCGACAATTTGAAAATATTTTCCGTTCAATAGCACAGATTGATCCTTATTACCAACATTGTTATCTAAATATATTGAATACTGTTCTGGTGACAACCTAGAATATTTGGTTCCCTTGGGAGCCTGTTGAAGTTGTAAAATTGCACTCATTATTAAAAAATTCAATCTGTAAATAAAATATGTTTATAATTAATTTATTATGAATACGGACCTATAGGCTATATTTTATGCCTATAAATAATATATTAATAGAACACTTTTAACATAATTGCACAGTAAATTACACTTTTTACGAGCCTAAATTCCACAGCAACTACACCTTCCATGAGCCCACGCATGACGCAAGTCACCCAACTAACAGAAAACATAAACAGTC
The DNA here is from genome assembly GCA_023014485.1 of Bathynomus jamesi. Classification (NCBI taxonomy): domain Eukaryota; kingdom Metazoa; phylum Arthropoda; class Malacostraca; order Isopoda; family Cirolanidae; genus Bathynomus; species Bathynomus jamesi. Next base: position 1,357,868 of record JAJOZX010000333.1, on the reverse strand, counting down.
GGTGTTGAACAAAGTTGCCACCAGATGTCGCTTGGACAAAAAACAAATGACATTCGCATAGCGGCATATTTAAGAATCTGAAATTAAAAGTGATCTTGAAGTCTAAAGTGATCTTCAAGATCAAGATCACAAGAAATAAAGTGATCTTAGATCAAGATCAAGATCACCATAATAAAAGTGATCTTCAAGATCAAGATCAGATCACGATCTTGATCTTCAAGATCACGATCTGATCTTGAAGATCAAGATCGTGCCCATCTCTGTAAATAGATATAGAGTGTAACATATTTGTGGATAGTAGCCTATTATGACTTTGATCCTCTGGATCCAGAGATTCTATCTCTAGTTTTAAATTGATAATTAATTAGTTTTGTAAAAATTGGTTGTTGCCAATGTACAGGCAGTTTTTACATAGTGGAGCCACCTCGATGGGCCGAAGTGGCCCCTAGTGTGTCCACTATAAAAATTTTGGTAATTATTCGTTTTAGTGCTCCCTCTCCTTTCTGAACCAAAACACATTTTTCTGGTGTTTTTTGGTGTGATGTGTTCAAATCTGAACTTCGTATCTTTGGGAAATGAGCCGTTTTTGAGAAATTTTCAATTTTAAAATTTCTCAAAAACGGCTCATTTCCCAAAGAAACGAAGTTTGGATTTGAACAAAAAACACCAGAAAAATGTGTTTTACCTAACCTAACCTAACTTAACCTAACCCTTTTGCAATAATATTGGTCAGCAACTTGTCTATAACACAGGCCTGCGATGGAAAAACTTTTTTCATAATTTTAGCTGTTTGCAATGTATTTTTGTGTGCTGAATTCGAAAAACACAATAAAAATGTCATACGACACAAAGTTATTTCACAAATTCGATTTTTTTGTGAAGCGACTTCGAGAAAATGCCAGATTTCCGGAAATTACCAGAAACTTCTAAGAGACTATAAATACTGGGTTGCCAAGCCGTATGAGTCAGTTGTTACTAAGTGGTGTCAATAATCCAGCAGGGTTGAAGCACCTTAAACAGGAAAAAAAAAAAAAAAAAGTTGTTACTCAGATTTCATGACGTGCGCACAATGATTCATCCGAAGCGAATTTTTTCAGTGATTTTGAGTTGTTTTTTGTGTTTTATATCAGCGAACTAGCGTGTTTTGATAGTGTTAAGAAAGCTTTATTTAGCCTTTATTAAATTAAATTCAAGACTCTTATTGTGTTCTGGGTACTGTAGTAAGTTGTGAATCATGGCTAGCCGTGGATGTGTCAACAGTCCCGACAGCTTATGCTACATATGCGGGGAATTTGTGATCAAGAAACATCAAAGAAACGTAACAAATTTTATTAGGCAAGTGTACCATGCCTACTTTGGAATGAAACTAGGAGACCAAGACAAACCATGGGCACCACACAAAGTTTGTTTTATTTGCGTAGAGGATCTAAGGAAATGGTGTAAAGGCAAAAAGAAAGCATTCAGATTTGGTGTGCCAATGGTATGGAGGGAGCCCAAAAATTACTGTGATGACTGCTATTTTTGCTCTTGTGATGTTAAATGCTATAACTCAAAAAATAAGAAAGCCATATTCTATCCAAATCTTCCATCAGCTTTTCGATCTGTTCCTCATGGGCCAGAAGTTCCAGTTCCGCTTCCACCAGAAACATTGGAAGATTTGCCTAGTAATTCTGGTTCAGATCTGATCATGAAGAATTTCAGTGTGATATAGGAAGTCAAGACCCCCAGTTGTTCACTCAATCTGAACTAAACGATTTAGTGAGAGATTTGGGATTATCCAAGGAATCTGCTGAACTCTTAGGCTCCAGATTAAAAGAAAAAAAATTATTATCAGCTGGAACATCGATATATTTGTATTGAAGAAGAGAAAAGGAGTTTATTCACTACTTTTCACATGAGGGCAATTTAGTTTACTGTAGTGATATTGATGGTTTGGTACAGGCATTTGGCATTGAGTACAAAGCGGATGAATGGAGACTTTTCATCGACTCTTCTAAAAGAAGTCTAAAAGCTGTTCTTTTGCACAATGGGAACAAGTATGCTTCTGTACCTGTTGGTCACTCGGTACATCTCCAAGAAAGTTATGAGAATTTGGAATTGGTTCTTACAAAGATAAAATATTATGATCATCATTGGATGATTTGTGGAGACCTTAAGGTATTGTGCATGCTTCTGGGGCAGCAGGGAGGATATACTAAGTTCCCATGTTTCCTTTGTGAATGGGATAGCAGAGCAAAGAGTCAACACTGGGAGCAAAAACACTGGCCACAAAGATCTCTAGAACCTGGAAGCAAGAATATTTTGCGTAAAAATCTTGTTGACCCAAAGAAAGTACTTCTACCACCTCTTCATATGAAACTAGGCCTTATGAAACAGTTTGTTAAGGCATTAGAAAAAAGTGGAGAATGCTTTAAGTACCTCTGCAAGAAGTTCCCTAACCTATCAGAAGCAAAATTAAGAGAAGGTATTTTTGTAAGCTCAGACATTAGAAGACTGCTGTCAGATGAAAACTTCTTGTCTACGATGACTGAAGTAGAAAAAGAGGCTTGGAATTCCTTCAAAAGTGTGGTTACTAAGATCCTTGGAAATAATAAGGACCCTGAATATGCACTCATTGTTGAAAACATGCTGGAGAAATTCAAAGCTTTGGGATGCTCAATGAGTATCAAAATTCATTTCTTGAATGCACACTTGGACTTTTTCCCAGAAAATCTAGGTGCAGTAAGCAGGGGTGCATTGCCAATTTTATAGGTGCCGGAGCTCTGGTGGGCCTGACAAAAGCCTGCCATTTCCTATCCTGTTTCTATATATGCCACACGATGACTAAGTATTTCGTGTTTGCACTCACTAATTATCATAAAATAAATATAATTATCAAGCAAATAAAGAAAAAAGAGCAATCATGTATTTTATCAATTTAAGAAGTTAAAACTACTTAGTGCTTACCAAATACCACTAGTGGGAAGTTTCACAATAATTTCCACAAAGGGTCAGGCGTGATATGTTTTCGGGGGTCTGAAGCAACTCTTGTCCTGGTGTCATCTGCCGATCTGTGGTACCGCAGCCATGATATGGCATATGGCTCAGGATTCCACTGAACTAGAGGAGGTCCATGTAGTTTAACAAACATAAGCGCTGATACATGATTTATGAGAATTATTGAGCGTGTTGTTGTTATTATCAAGTTCATGTGACTGAATCCCCTCTCACACTCAGCAGTACTAATAGGAATAACTTGTGAACAGCTCAGTAATGGGTGTAAATCTTGGGGGATGCGGCGCCCATGATCTTCCACATAGTCTCTAAAGGCATTTAGTACAGAGTAAGAAGAAAGCTTAAACCTCTTACAGAGAGATGAGATTTCAGCTTCTCCGTAATTAGGTGGTATTTCATCAGGCCAGTAGTCTTTTTCAAGGACATACATTTCATTTAGCAGTGATTTATACATACTTTGAGGTTCAGAAGTTTGAGAACCTTTCATGGATGTTGTCGTGAACATACGGTGCTGCAAATTGTTCACAAGACTAGTAAGAAACTGTTGATAATTAATGGAGACAATTTTTTTGTTGCTTGTTATGGTAATTCCTCCAAACTTCCTCTTGCAGAGGTGCCGGAGCGCCGCTCCGGCACGCTCCGGCAGCACTGCACCCCTGGCAGTAAGTGAGGAACAGGGAGAACGTTTCCATCAAGACATTAAGGAGATGGAAAAGAGATACCAAGGCCGGTGGAACGTTAATATGATGGGGGATTATTGCTGGATGCTGCATCGTGAAAATCCGGAAGCAGCGCACAAAAGGAAATGCAACAGGCGCAGCTTCACTGGCAAAAGAAAACGGGACTACTAAGCCATTCCACAAAGTAAAGATGTAAGTATACAAGTTTTATAGTTTTTTAAAATAAATATATTCAGAAATGGTCAGGAAATAGGTTTCATGTGGTAATTCTTCACTACTTATTTTATTCAGTAACATATTACAACATAAAAACGTCATAGCAAATTGTGAAAAAACTATACGTGATGGAGCAAATCTGAGGCCGTTTTTGGATTTAGCACCCCAAATTCCTATAAAACCAGCATACAATTTCAAAAAAGTTTTTAGGACCCTCAGTTTTGCAGGCCTGTGATAATTACACTCATGACCACACTGCGGGCAAATAACACGAGTAGGTAAAACACCGTGACTGGTAAAGAAAACTTCAGCACCGTCTTATTTTTTATAAATACAGTATCTTGTATTAATTGAGAGTAATTAGTAATCCAAATCACAACCTCCACAAACCATAGCGAAAAGCGAACTGAAAAAGCATTTTGGAATGAGTATGCATTATAGGAGATTCAAAATGCACGTCTCTGATTGGTCGGATAAGGTCACATGAAACAAAAACCAGATTTAATTGGCTGATTTGACCTATGTTTCCTAATTTTGCCACGAGATGTCTCCCCATAAAACTGGAGAGGACGGAGAGTGGCAAAATTTTAACCGAGGAAAGAGCTATTCACTGGGTCAATGGCCTGTAATGGATGCTTTTCGACGTCTAAATTTTTTTTTTCTGTAAAAAATAATTATTACATTTCCTTGATTTTTATCAGTTTCTGCGAAAAATGCTCTGGATGAATTGGTCCACAATTAACCCACCCCTTATATCTCCAGTCTAACTATAGAGTAGATCAAGTCTAGCCTAGAGGGGTCAGCCTAGAGATTCCGGAAATGGTCCAGAGCGGGCAGATAAATTGAGGTCCACAGTAGGATTCCTCACCAAATTAGGTTAGGGCAATCTACCTTCACCTTTGTTAAGCTATGAGTTGATGCTGGGTCTTAGGCCACAATGTAGGCCTAATTTGTCTGACCCAGCTTAATTTAATGTGATTAATTTGCTGGGTTAAAAACACAATTAGTCACTTACTGCTAGTTATTAGAGAGTCTCTTTTCTCCTTCCTGTTTAATTGTCGAGAGCGTACTTGCTGGTGGGGATCTTTCTTCGGTGTCTGTTCTCGTCCCTTCTCCCTGTTGCGTCCTCTCGCCCCGTTCTTCGTTTTCGTTCTCCTTTGTTCTCCTCTTCGCGGGGCTTTTTCCACCAGCGTAGTCTTGGTTTTTTCCTCGGTTGGTTGAGCGGTAATGTATATCTATTACCGAGCACGCTCTTGTCACACAGTATATAAATACTAGTGTGGAGAATAACTCTGGTGAGCAACCAATTGGTTTCATCCACCCAGTTATTGACATAAAAGGAATTTAATAATTGTTAGATTAATTACCTACCTACTCAGTGAACCATTTTCGTTACCTCCCAACTACCCACTCATCAGTTTTCCATAGTTTCCCTGAGGTTTGAAGGTGTCCTGAATATGAATTTATATGTTAAATTGTCATAGAATGTCTCCTATCGAAAACGAAGGGAGCATTAAAACGATTATTAACCAAAATTTCTTATGTTCTTAATTAAGGTCACTCCAGTGTTTCCTGTAGTTAGTGTACTTGTTTGTTAAAAGATCTTGGCAAGGCATAGGCCTTGTCTAGGGTTGTTTTTGGTAACGACTGTGGCCTAGCCCATCTCATTGGGCTAGGTCTGGCCTTAGTGTGCCTTATACCCTAACCCTAGCCTAGGGTATAGGTTATATTTACTTTCCTAAGTCCAATCATGAGTAAAGGAGTAACTTCTAAAAGTACTAAATGGTTATGGGTGGATGATTCTAAGACCCTTGAGTTGGCTCGCAGTGATGACTTGATGGATTTGAACATAAGAAATTATGGTAAATATTTGGCTGGACACAGGGGCTACATTTTTTATCAAAATTACATTTTTCTAGTGTAGTTTTCTCTGCTTTGTTCGAATCTGATACCCATTTTGGTTATTATATAGAAAACGGCGCAACCCGAAGTATGATGTAAAAAACATTTTATTAGGTCAATTTCGGGTTATTATGTATTTTATCACACTGTCATTTTACACACCAAAATACATTTTTCTAGTAGTATTTGATGTGATTTGTTCAAATATGACCTCCATTTCCGTCGGAAATGAGATCCAACAAAGTTATAGTACTTTGAAGTTTGGCTCATTTTCAAGGGAAATGGAAGTAAAAATCTAAGCAAAACATCAAATATTACTAGAAAAATGTATTTTGGTATTAATTAACCTAACCTAACCTAGCCTAACCGTGGCTAAACGATCCTAACCCTGGCTAAACAAGCTCTCGTCTGTATCCACCACCTAATCCATAATAAGGTAATACTCTAGGCTCGTTTAGCCAGGGTTAGGTAAGGTTAGGTTAGGTTAATACCAAAATACATTTTTCTAGTAATATTTGATGTGTTTTGCTTAGATTTTAACTTCCATTTCCCTTGAAAATGAGCCAAACTACAAAGTACTATAACTTTGTTGGATCTCATTTCCGACGTAAATGGTGGTCATATTTGAACAAATCACATCAAATACTACTAGAAAAATGTATTTTGGTGTGTAAAATGACTGTGTGTGATAAAATACATAATAACCAAATGTTTTTTATATCATACTTCGGGTTGCGCCATTTTCTATATAATTACCCCCATTTCTTGTGCAAATGAATAGAAACTATTTTTTTTCCATTCCAAAATACGGTGTTTTTCTACTCATTTGCATAAGAAATGTGTGTCAAATTCCAACAAAGCAGAGAAAACTAACCAGGAAAATGTAATTGTGATAAAAAACTAGCTAACAACTAAATTAATAATTAATTAACCTAACCAACCTAACCTAACCTAACCACACAGCACACCAAAATATACAAGAAAAATGTATTTTTTATTTCAACTTCAGGCCATGTCATTTTCGTTTAACCTAACCAATCTTCAAGGGTGTACAGTTGACCTAACTGGGCATTCAGTGGCCTAACAGGTTAATATTGGTTATTTCACCTAAATATCTTCTGATATTTTTGTATTAGGCACTCACTGTCACATTTTGGGCAAGTTAAGGATGAGAGAAGAACGCCGTAATTGATGATAACATCCAATGCTTTCTCTTCATCTAGGGCACATGATGAATCAAGTTCTCAAAGTCAGAAACCACACGAATAGTGGCGTAACTAGGGTGGGGCAGGTGGGGCGCGTGCCCTGGGTGCCAAGTTTGGGGAGGGGGGGGGGGGGGGTGCCATTTTTATGATTTAAAAAAAAAATTTTAAGTGTAAAAATATGCTCTTTTGGAAATGTACTGGTACCATATCTCTAGCCATTGAATTTCCATGAATTTCAGATTTTTAACTTTATTTAAATTTATTAATTCATTCTATTTTTATTAGAATTTTAGGTGCTTTTGCATTATCGGTAATTATGTATTTTAAGTCACTCAGTCATTTTACATACCAAAATATATTTTTCTAGTAGTATTTGATGTGATTTGTTCAAATATGACCTCCATTTCCGTTGGAAATGAGATCCAACAAAGTTATAGTACTTTGAAGTTTGGCTCATTTTCAAGGGAAATGGAAGTCAAAATCTAAGCAAAACACATCAAATATTACTAGGAAAATGTATTTTGGTATTAATTAACCTAACCTTACCTTACCTAACCTAATCCTGGCTAAACTAGCCTAACCCTGGCTAACCTAGCCTAACCCTGGCTAACCTAGCCTAGAGTATATTAAATCCTCAAAATAATATTCGCACCATTCACATGTCATCGCCACAAACATCTATCAAAAACTAACTTAAAAGGCCTAAGAACTTAAAAAATCTAGCTCATATATCATGTTCTCATGACGTCACCAATCAAAATATTGGAAGGGCGGGAAAAAAATGCAAAAATGTCATAATATTCAAATGTACATAATTTGTTAAGTACGCATCTGCGAGCATAGTGACTTATATGAAAATGATGAGAAAATTATGCTTTAATATTTTATAATTATATTTGCTTTTGATATTCTGAGTGGGATAAAACTCATATTAACCGCATTATCCTCCCAACACTAATTTTTTTTTATAATGGAAGGAAAATAAAGTTAAAGTGTTGGGAGCAAACTATTCTGAAATTACATCATTAGTTATATGAATAAATATTCTTAACCTAACCTAACCTAACTTGAAGCTGGCTAACTATGGCTAATAATGCCTGCGGTGGGCTATTTTTAACCTAACCTAACCTAACCTAATCCCAACACTAATTTTTTTTATAATGGAAGGAAAATAAAGTACCATAACCAAAACCAAACCAACATTATATAAAAAAATTAGGGTAATTATATAGAAAATGGCGCGACCCGAAGTATGATGTAAAAAACATTTTATTAGGTCAATTTCGATGTGCTGAAGCCAAATCTGTTAACCATTTGGTGTGCAAATGCTTCAAATTAGAGTAAATATTATTTATATTTTACTCTTATTTTGAAGCATTTGCCTAAAAAATGGCTAACAAGCACATGAAAACTAACCTAACCTAACCTAACACTCCATTGCTATAGGGTACCAACATTAAAGGGTGTTCTGTTAGATACATTGAAGCTATTGTAAAGTTTTACGAAAATGATGAAGAAGCAATTCTATTTTTCCAAAAACATGGTGTTTTGCTTTCTGAGTTGTCGTGCCTAACGTGTGGTTATTTTACTCTTAGGTTAGGTTAGGTTAGTTTTCATGTGCTTGTTAGCCATTTTTTAGGCAAATGCTTCAAAATAAGAGTAAAATATAAATAATATTTACTCTAATTTGAAGTATTTGCACACCAAATGGTTAACAGATTTGGCTTCAGCACATCGAAATTGACCTAATAAAATGTTTTTTACATCATACTTCGGGTTGCGCCGTTTTCTATATAATTACCAAAATTAGTGTTGGGAGGATAATGCAAAAGAACCGAATTTTATTATGAATTATTAATTTATTCTATTTTTTTGTTTCTTTCTCTAGAAAATTTTATCATGAAGTGAACATTGCTGATACCGAAAAGTCCAAAAAAGAAGCTGAGTGGAGCAGAAGGCAGGAAGAAAAGAAAAATGCAAGAAGCAGAAGCTAAAAAGTCAAGTGGCTTTATGATGTCATTTCTTGAACAGCAATAAGCTGGTCCTTCATCAGCATTAACTGCATCAGATATGAGTGCTGACCAACCTACCAATGTGTCAGAAGGAGAATTAAGTGTCTTTCAAGAAGCCAGAAGATACTAAAACTTTGAGTAGCGAAAAGCAGGAAAAAACAGCACAGCCTATACCAGATGCGATTCAGCATCACGATGTAGGCTTCTTGGAGTTTGATAAAATATAAAAAAAAGTCATTTTATCAGATGCCCTGAGGAAAGAAATGGTCACATTGGGTTCGAAGTATTTTCAAAATAGTGAAGGGCCATTTGTTTCCACACAAAACCAATCAATGAATGAAAGATGGTTTAAAAGAAAGTTGGGAAATGGATGTGGAGAAGAAGTTTGGCGCTCATGGCTTGTTTATTCTCCAGAGAAGAAAGCATCTTTTTGCTTTTGTTTGCTATTTTCTCAAATTGACAATCAGTCTTCATTGGAGCAAGAAAATGGGTTCAATCATTGTAAAGCACCAAAAAGGCTTAGCACCCATGAAAATGCAAAAAATCATCGATACTGCTTCACCCAATGGAAGGAAATGGAAAGAAATCTTTTAGAAAACAGAGGAATCATTGATGTAGAGCTTCAAGTTCAAATTGCAACAGAAAAACAAAAATGGCGAGATGTTCTCCACAGAATTCTCCATTGCATAAAATTTTTAGCAACTCAGAACCTTGCATTGCATGGTCACAAGGAATCCCTATCCCTTAGACAGGAAGAGGAAAGCAATATTGGAAATTTTCTTGGGTTATTAAAATTGTTGGCAAGGTTTGATCCTGTCATGAAAGAACATCTCAGTATTGTGGAAAAGCACCCTGAAAGAACATCTCAGTATTGTGGAAAAGCACCCTGAAAGAACATCATATTTATCTCCATTAGTACAGAATGAATTTATTCAGCTGATGGCTTCTACTGTTCACCAGAAATTGTTACAGAGCATTCATAAGGCCAAATATTTTGGCCTCATGTTTGATTCTACTCCAGATGAAGCACATTGAGAGCAAATGGCAGAAACAGTTCGTTATGTTGATATTGATTTTCAGGAGAAAACAATTTTTATAAAAGTCTTTTTGTCGATTTATCCAATTAAAACGAAAGGATGCTGAAAACATTGTGGAAGTGATTTTGGAACAACTGGAAAAAGACAAAATGCTGTTAGAAGACTGTCAATTTCAATGCTATGACAATGCTGCAGTTATGGCTGGTTATAAAAGTGGTGTTCAACAGAGGATTATTGAAAAAAATAGCAAAGCTATTTTTGTAAACTGCAATAATCATTCTCTCAATTTGGTTGGAGTGGGTGCTGCTAACCATGATGCAGTGATGGTGACTTTTTTTTGGTGCAATTCAGTCGCTTTATTCATTCTTTTCACGTTCAACTCTCCGTTGGCAAAAGCTGAAAGATGCCATACCAATAGTTGTCAAATCTGAATCTGAAACTCGATGGAGTTCCAGAACAGAGGCTGTGAAGCCTGTTCATGAATACTTTGATATTATAGTGGAACTCTTGCAAAGCATGGTTGATGATCAAAATGAAACTGCTGATACAAGAGGTGATGCAAGGCAGGTGCTGAATCAAATTTTGACTTTTCATTTCTTGGCTTTGCTTGGATTTTGGAACAAAATTCAAAATTCAAATTTGGAACAAAATTGATCGTGTTCAAAAATGACTCTAAGATCATACCATGAACTTTCAATAAATGGCGACCTTAAAACTAGTGTTCTTTAAAATTCTGGCTGAATTCTTATAATGGTACTCAAACTGGTTATTCGTAATAATACCGCTTACAAAATATACTTTTAAGAAGTTTATTTTATGACAAATGAAAAACAGTTATATACATATAAAACTACAAAAATATGTAAAAATAAATTGAAATGAAATGAAAATACAATTCATAAAAATTATTTTTACAGTTTATACTTTAATGTTTTTCTATCCATATACATAACTGCGTATATTTACTATTAAGGTTGATATTAAATTTCTATTAATACAATTTAATTTTATAGAACGAAAGTATAGTTAATTATTTGCTGAATTACAACAGAAACAATTAATATATGTACAAGGAGAGGCATAACTTTTTATGAGAATACACTTTGATGTTTTCTTGAATTTTACTGAATTACCGATAGCAGAATTAGCAATTAGAATATTAGATACTGACAAAAATCATTCCAATTATATGGTACTTTAAAAGAAATGCCTTGTTTGCACCTATTAATTTTGGTTCTTTTAATGAATAATTTGGAACTTCACACTAAACATGTATTTTTCTTACCTTTGCTGATGCAAACTTATCAATAATGTCATCAAAATTTGTTATTTCACTTCCCTCACATTCAATGCTGAGCAAGGCTAAAGCAGAAAGTCTTTCTTGGCCCATTGAAGCTCTCAAATATGATAAGATCAATGTTAACTTGCTGAAAGATCGCTCACAGCTGGCAATTGAAATTGCAATAGTGAGCATTATCTGAATAGCTACTCTCAAATTTGGAAAAACATTTTCATCTCCATACTGAACAATAAACTTGAGGAGTTCCTCAGCTTTAGAAATCTGAACATTTGGGTGACTTTTCAGAAGCATCTCACAATCCAGGATTTCTTCATAAAGCTCAAGGCCATCAATATCATTGCTATAAAACTGTCCAAGGTTGAGACAACTTTTCTTTAAGATATTTACGTCATGACTACTGTTGCTTTCATTTGAGTCACAATAATCCTCTAGCATCTAAAAGAAATCCAAATTTTGAATCCAAGTCATGGAGATGGACAAATCTTTCTTCCATTTCATTATGGAGACAATCAATAGTTTCTTTCATTATTCTCATCATTTCTTCTTTCGCAGTTAATCCTACATCCTTGGCTTTTTCACCAGGCATTTGTTTCTTCTTTCTGGGGCATCTTTCTACTTGAATATCCCATTCATCACACAGTTTCAGCCCTGTTTCAAGTGATTCACTGGCCATTGATTCTCGACTGTTTAAAAAATAATCTTGAGGGGGCTTTTAAATCATAAGCAGCATCATGAAAGTTCATGGTATGATCTTGGTCATTTTTGAACATGATCAATCCAAACAAGAATTTTGTTCCAAAATCCAAGCAAAGCCAAGAAATGAAAAGTCAAAATTTGATTCAGCACCTGCCTTGCATCACCTCTTGTATCAGCAGTTTCATTTTGATCATCAACCATGCTTTGCAAAAGTTCCACTATAATATCAAAGTATTCATGAACAGGCTTCACAGCCTCTGTTATGGAACTCCATCGAGTTTCAGATTCAGATTTGACAACTATTGGTATGGCATCTTTCAGCTTTTGCCAACGGAGAGTTGAACGTGAAAAGAATGAATAAAGCGACTGAATTGCACCAAAAAAAGTCACCATCACTGCATCATGGTTAGCAGCACCCACTCCAACCAAATTGAGAGAATGATTATCGCAGTTTACAAAAATAGCTTTGCTATTTTTTTCAATAATCCTCTGTTGAACACCACTTTTTATAACCAGCCATAACTGCAGCATTGTCATAGCATTAAGATTGACAGTCTTCTAACAGCATTTTGTCTTTTTCCAGTTGTTCCAAAATCACTTCCACAATGTTTTCAGCATCCTTTCGTTTTAATTGGATAAATCGAAGAAAAGACTTTTATAAAAATTGTTTTCTCCTGAAAATCAATATCAACATAATGAACTGTTTCTGCCATTTCCTCTTGATGTGCTTCATCTGGAGTAGAATCAAACATGAGGCCAAAATATTTGGCTTTATGAATGCTCTGTAACAATTTCTGACGAGCAATAGAAGCCATCAGGTGAATAAATTCATTCTGCACTAACATAGATAAATATGATGTCCTGGGTGCTTTTCCACAATACTGAGATGTTCTTTCATGACAGGATCAAACCTTGCCAACAATTTTAATAACCCAAGAAAATTTCCAATATTGCTTTCCTCTTCCTGTCTAAGGGATTCCTTGTGACCACATGATGCAAGGTTCTGAGTTGCTAAAAATTTTATGCAATGGAGAATTCTGTGGAGAACATCTCGCTCGCCATTTTTGTTTTTCTGTTGCAATTTGAGCTTGAAGCTCTATGTCAATGATTCCTCTGTTTCCTAAAAGATTTCTTTCCATTTCCTTCCATTGGGTGAAGCAGTATTGATGATTTTTTGCATTTTCATGGGTGCTAAGCCTTTCTGGTGCTTTACAATGATTGAACCCATTTTCTTGCTCCAATGAAGACTGATTGTTAATTTGAGAAAATAGCAAACAACAAAAGCAAAAAGCTGCTTTCTTCTCTGGAGAATAAACCAGAGGTGGGGAGTTGGCCAAAAACAACCGATTCCCAACTCCCGACTCCTGAGTCGGTATTTTTAAAAACCGACTCCGACTCCCGACTCTTTCCTTATCATGCTGATCTACAACCTTATAAATATAGGGATGTTTGTTTCGTAGATGGTGTTTCAAGTTTGAGGCTCTAGTTGGAGCATTAGCATGTTTCCCAGTGTAAGCACTAATTTTTGCATTACACTCTTTACCATCCTTTTCTACTTGACAAATAAAAATACTTTCATCCTCATTTAGCTTAAAATATTGAAAGACTGCTGATTTTCTACTAGGCCCACAACTCATTACTAATAGGGGCTAATTAAATTAATAATTAATATATTGCTAATTTTTATATGGTACCTAGTATCCTAAAATAGAAATATGAAATTCATTTGCTAAGATTTACCATACCAAAACAATAAATCAAATGTGGAAATGTGAATCTAGAATTAGTTCAGGAAGATATTTATTTAGGGCAGAGTAGTATTCTGGTAAATTGTTGGCATATAGAAATTGAATCAAAGAGTTGGGAGTCGGTCATTTTTACCGACTCCCGACTCTTAAAAAAAGCCCCGACTCCCGACCCGACTCCTCACTCCCGACTCCGACTCCCCACCTCTGGAATAAACAAGCCATGAGTGCCAAACTTCTTCTCCACATCCATTTCCCAACTTTCTTTTAAACCATCTTTCATTCATTGATCGGGTTTGTGTGGGAACAAATGGCCCTTCACTATTTTGAAAATACTTCGAACCCAATGTGACCATTTCTGTCCTCAGGGCATCTGATAAAATTACTTTTTTGGATATTTTATCAAACTCCAAGAAGCCTACATCGTGATGCTGAATCATATCTGGTATAGGCTGTGCTGTTTTTTCCTGCTTTTTGCTACTCAAAGTTTTAGTATCTTCTGGCTTCTTGAAAGACACTTCATGTTCTTGAAAGACACTTAATTCTCCTTCTGATATATTGGTGGGTTGGTCAACACTCATATCTGATGCAGTTAATGCTGATGAAGGACCAGCTTGTTGCTGTTCAAGAAATGACATCATAAAGCCACTTGACTTTTTTTAGCTTCTGTTTCTTGCATTTTTCTTTTCTTCCTGCCTTCTGCTCCACTCAGCTGCTTTTTTGGACTTTTCAGTATCTGCAATGTTCACTTCATGGTAAAATTTTCTAGAGAAAGAAACAAAAAAATAGAATAAATTAATAATTCATGGAAATTTGATGGCTAGAGAGATGGTACCGGTACATTTCCAAGAGCATGTTTTTACTCAAATTTTTTTTTTAAATCATAAAAATGCCCCCCCCCCCCCCCCCACCCCCCCCCCCCCCCACCCCCCCCCCCCCCCCCCCCCCCCTCCCCCCCCCCCCCCCCCCCCCCCCCCCCCCCCCCCAAAATTTGGCACCCAGGGCATGCACCTCACCTGCCCCACCCTAGTTACGCCACTGTATTGACCATATATTACAAATTTATACCAGGGCTGTGGAGTCGGCACATAAAAAACCGACTCTGACTCCTCAATTTTTTGTCTATCCGACTCCGACTCCGAAGGTATATTAATTCTAAATCTGCTATGATGATAATTACACAAGAGGCATTTCATCACCACCACGTGAAGCATCATCATCTGTGGTCATTGTCACGATAACTTTGTCTGTAGTAAAGAATCTTGTAAGTGGTGCTTGTCGTTCAGTAGATTTCTGATCTTTTGTTAACTTTGAAGTAGTTGGAAGGTTTTTATTACTATCTTTCTCAATGACAACTTCTAAAATTTTGGGATGGAAACACTGCAAATGTCTTTTCAAATTTGATGCTCTGGTTGGTGCATTTTTATCAGAGCCAGTAAAACCACCAATTTTTGCTTCACATAATTTTTCATCATCATCATCATCATCATCATCTTCTATCATACACTGACACACGAAATGTTTCCCATCTGTGGTTATTGTAAAATATTAAAAAACTGCAGACTTTGTTGGAAGTGTCTTTGCCATTGTGAAAGGGGTTTTAGACTTGAACGCTAAAAACTTATGAAATTTAGAAAGAACTCGAAATTAAATAAGCATTAAAACTAAAAAATATTATCTGAAAAGAAAAAATGAATTAATGGCATTAGTGTCTGAAATGGAAAACATTGTGTTTATTATTTAAGTGGTTTAACCACCATAGCTGCCAGTGATATCACACACAAAAACATATTTTATTAAAATTTATATTGAGGTCGGAGTCGGTACATTTTTACCGACTCCGACTCCAGCACCACCAAAATTGACTCTGACTCCGACTCCACAGCCCTGATTTATATTATAAAATTTCATCAAATAAATGTAGAATCTAAATAAATTCTTGCTTTGTATTAAACTTTTTTATCAGTTTACGGGATTTTATACATTGCTGGATCATGCCATCTCTTCTATTGAACCCAATGACAGCTGCAGATGCCTCAGTCACAAGCTTGATATGGCGTTCTACCACTTGATTGTGGCATGGATGTTTGAACTTCAAAGGATTTTTTCTAATGTTCGCAACTTCACTTGATGTAAGATGGGTAACTATTGGAGGCTTTGCTGTCAAGTTATCAAGGTTACAAGGAATTACAAGGAAAAGAAGTACCTCAAAAGGCCTTGCGGCCCATACCGAGGAGGTACCAATGGCAATGGGTGCCAGGGAAAATTTTGTACACACTCAAATAGTGTGCAAGATTTGGTCTAGTTTACCCATTGCAAATTAATGATTTTGTTCTTACCAGGGCTGTGGAGTCAGTGATAAAATTTGCCGACTCCAAAAATTTTAACACCGACTCCAGAAATCTGACTTGTATAATTACGACTCTGACTCCGATGGAATGTTAAGGCAAAATTGATTACAATTAGCTTTATTAGGCCAATGGAGATTCATAAACAAGGCATTTCATCACCACCACATGACTCATCAGTTACTTAGTGGCTGTAACTATGCCTTAATGGCTTTTTTTCTCTATTAAAAAATTACAATAAATCCCAAAATACAAACTGATTGAAGCTTAAACAAAATAAGATTATTATTGGTTTAGCAAATTAATAAGATGTTTTTGTATTATTATAAACATCCGTAATACGTAATATTTTCCATCAGCAATAAGTGAAAAATATTCAAAAACAGCAGATTTATACTTTTGATGTGACATTACGCTGTTATCATTACGGTACTTATCAAATTGAAATTAAAAATCTGAAAAAGATTTAGGGTTGCTAGTACAAAATTTTTTAATTTTCTTTTATTAACCCCTTACTGGATCAATTTTTTTCACCCAACGTTTCATTTTGAGGCATATTTTATTTTTATTTAAATTAAGACTATGCAATATAGGAATCATGGGAATATAGCTTTTTTACTATTATTTAATTTTTTTATTAAAAAAACAACCTTAATTTACCCTCTGGATTAAAACGAGTTAACTCGTGCATTGAAAAAAGTGAGCTAAATTAGTATTTTGAAATTATTTTCGATAATACACTGCTTATATTGATAAAAGGAATAAATAAGACAAAAATAAATCAAATTTACTTTATTTTATTTACTGTGTATGGTGAAGTTTGAAACATGGAGTGACACATAGGCTGACTTTACAGATTTCACACATGTAGCGACTCTCCTTTCGAATTTTCTTTCCATGTCTATCCCTTTTTTTGCTGCAGACAGAGCACTGTCTTGTAGGATTTGTTTTCTTTTCTGTTGGAGGTATTTCTGTAGGGAAATGGCACGGCGCAAAGCGAATTGGGTGAGGGGAACTTGAGGGTCTTCCAGGTTTTGTGGTAGGAATTTCAGGACGGTACTTTTGGATGGTGTCGTTTATAATTTCCATCCTGTATTTTAGGTGTTTTTTAGCCGATGCTGGTTCATTGAGAGTTGCTTTATACAGAAGGTAAGAATTCCAAACAGCGAGATCCATTAGATGAAAGAGAACCTTTTTATAATATTTCTTTCCACATTTCCTCGGCATAGGATAGTCAGTCAAATGTTGGTCCACTAGATCTACTCCCCCCATTGTAAAGTTGTAGTCACAAACTACTTTGTCTCTTCTTTATTCCTCTTCGAGTTGTGACTTCTTGCTGAGATAGATCATGAACAGTAGATAACAAACACCAGTGATGTAGGTCTCGAGATCAGTCTCGGTCTCGAGACCGATCTCGAGACCCAATTTGCAGATCTCAATCTCAATCTCGGTCTCCGCTATTTAGATCTCGATCTCGGTCTCGGTCTCGGTTTTTCTACCCGAGACCTTTCGAGACCTCTCGAGACCGTAATGAAAAATACATGTTATTGGCATACTCATGATGGTGGCTTGGTTGAACAGACACAATTCAGAATGTTTATGAAAGTTTGTAAAAGTAAGGGACTCTAGGTATTCACTAATCAGTCACCCTGTTTTGAGTTGCCACGTTTGTCTTGCGGGGGTGTGTGGGTCTGGATTTGTTAGGTTAGCGCTACAAAAAAAGCAGCCTTTGGATAAACATTTCGAATTTTGGCTTGAACACCATTATCTTTTCCAGCCATTGTGGAGCATCCATCATATCTTTGACCCAAAAGTTTGTCAAGATTGAGGCCAAAGTTTTTACATTGGTTTATTATGGAGTCCGATATTGCTGAGGCACTCGTGTCACTCAGTGGAGTGAATCCAAGAAATTCTTCACGAATCATCTTCTCACTGTACGGATCCACAAAACGTACACCAATGGATAATTGTTCTCTACCAGAAATATCTGCAGTTTCATCTGCTAATATTGAAAATCCAGTGGAATTATTGACAGCAGTCACAAGATCATTTTTCAGAACTTCCTCAGAACTTCTTCAGATATGCTTATCAGCTCATTTTCTGTTCGATGCGATGTGTATCGTGCATTTTTAGCAGCTGTTTCTAAATGAGTTTTCAAAACAGTATCACTGGCCTCAATACGAAAATCATAAAGCTGTTGTACATTTCCCTTGCCTTCTTCCTTTCCTCGCAAAGCCAGATCATTTGTTCCATAGAACAAAATTGTTGAAAGAATAGGAAATATCTTTTTCCTGTTTTCTTCAACCATACGTTTGATGGAAGAATCTAGCTGGCATATGATTTCTTTATTTGGATTTCTCTTAACTGCCATAAAGTTTTCAGCATCTTCTGAGAACCACATGCCATGCAGATGCAGTGTGATTTCGCGCACTTTCATTGAAATCCTTATACTTTGTAAAGGCACAGGTAATGAATGCACCTTGAAAGCCTCAATGAACAGTCTGTGGGAACAAAATGCAATATATACAAACAGCACCTTTCAGCTTTGAAGAGTACGCCAGCCATGGAGCATACTGTGTTAACCAAGCATGTCTAAAACTTCGCTTCCCACTTCCAGACACATCTTTTTTAAAGTCATATGTCTCATGAGGCTTGAATGGTTCTGTAAGCAGACGATACTTGAGGTCATCAGTTATCCCACTTGTCGAATTCACATAAAGTCCAACATCAAAGTCTGACCAATTTTCAGTATTATCAATATTTTTCAATCCACAGTCAGATGTACCAGCTGTCAAATCCAATGTTTTCTGCTTCTTGCTGCTACTTGCTCCATCACCTGGTTCTGTTCCCAAAGATTTCAGATACTTTCGTATGTCCATCTGTAAAAAGAAAAATAGTTGTAGGTTCAACTCCCTCAGCAGTCTATAATTGGCTATACTTTTATTTCGCTGTAATAGTGTAGTTTAGGTGTAGTTTAGTGTAGTTTATTAGAAAAGAGTAGGCTATCCAATTATATAACACAGACTGAAAAATCCATGTCTATCATAGCACTCAAGCACAGTTTTATGTTCAAAGCACCTTGAACAAATTCTAATAACAATATCAGACACAGAAATTGTAAGGGTCTAATTTTTATTATTACAGACCTTTACGTAAATAATTAATTACCAGGGTCACCAGCACCCAAATACTAGATTGGCATCCAGCACTGCGGCACAAAAATAGTTTTAATAAAAAAGGGAAGGATTGATTATAAAATCATAAACATGAATTTAAATATATTATATGCTATATAGGCCCAGTAACCTGTGGATGGTGAATTACAGTATGGGATTGTGTTAAGTTGAACAGGAAAACTAAAAAGGTATGTAGGCCACAAATGACTAGTAGGCCATCTGCTAAGAAAATACATGAAACATAATAGGCTTATAAAGTAAAATATACTAAGAAAATTAATGGGCAGGCCTATGCCTCTTCAATATAGTGGAGCTGAGGTTAATTATTTAAAACAAAGGCTATGGTAGGCCTCAGCTAGGCTAGAGTTACAATTTGGCTTTTGCCTAAATAGACCTAACTTAGCCTAAGGTAATTTATTGTATGAATCTTACAGTACTACTTATAGTATGAATCTTACAGTACTAATCACAAACAATATAAGGCTTGTCAGTATCTGCAGTATGCAGTATTGCATACAGATATGCAATAGTAAAAAAATAAACATTATAAATAGGAACATACCACGAAGAAACTTTGCTTGCTGGCGCCGTGCTTTCAAATAATAAAATGTGGAAACGGCGTCCCTTATGTTGTCGTTGCACATAAGTTTGTTTTTACTTCACAATTTTACCAACAAGCTAAAATAATCCTTAAAAGCAAACTCATGTCTAGTCACACCATACCCCCAAAATTTACATTGTTTAAAGCACAAAATATATTTTTATATTTGCTTTAAACTTCTTTAATGATTGCACTTTAATTTTTAACTAAATTGCTATACACTGAATGCTTAAGAATTAAAATTAATCACTGGACATGTTTAACTTGTATTTATTTATTTAGACTTAAAATATTTCACTTGTGGCAATTTTCACTAATAAAAGATAATCTTGTGGTGCAAGGCACTACAAAATAATCACAGAAGTCCTGAAAACAGGGTATCCAGTTATGTAACACAGACCACAAATCCGCATCCTCACTCTCTGAGTGTCGGGAAAAAAACTGATCAAAAACAATGGCTGCCACGCACTGCATGCAGCCAGGTGCTTGAGTTGGCGCTGCCAACTTGGCGGGATAATTTTAAGGGGGGACTTCTGAACAAATAAAAAGGTAGCAACATTTTATCATGCACACAAATAAAAATTTTCACCCTTTAGGAGGCAGTTGGATACTTTTCAGCAAGTTTAGGATATAAATATTTTCTTAGAAAATATTTAATATATTTTCTTGGCATTTCCAGGGGGGGGGGGGGGCAAGCGCCCCCCCCTTGCCCCTACCTGCGGGTGCCCATGAATCACTGCACACATAACAGAAACTGTTAGGATTGTTCACACATTTACGCAACATTTTAAATTATCCTTTTTTTTTCTTCAAGGAGCTCTTTTGTTTACTGTAACACATGCACAATTAAATGATTAGGTAAATGGAAAAAACTATAAAATCAAACTTCACTGCACATAATTTGTTCAATTTATTATCTCTATACAAATTTGTCAAGAATTGAGCCCCAAATTTCTTGTAAACCTGATGTGATAGCAAAATTTTATCATTCAGATGAAAAATACAAAGGAAACAACTACTATCATCTGAGAAAAAAATATTGAATAGTGAATTATTTGGTAGTCTAGATAAATGGTTATTAATAGCATTATGGATAATGTGTTTGTTGATGCAGATTCTAGTCTGCTTAGAGAGAGAGCACAAAATAGTTATTTGGTTAGGCCTAACACACTTAGTTATGGTAAGAGTGAATGAGACCACAGGGTCTTCCAGGTTTAGTCTAGCTTAACTTGGGACTACTAACTTCAGGTTATTCCTTCAAAGTGCCATTGATTATGAATGAAGCCCTAAAAAAAATTAAATAATGGAGATCATGCCTGTATTATAAATGTGTCAGCATATGAATTGTAAAGTTTAGTTATTACTTATTCCTGTTGTAACTTGCATTCTTATTTACAGTGATCAACATTTTAATAGATTTATTATTAGCCTCAAGGCATTATCTTGAGATTTAAGATTTTTGGTAATAATTACTCATTCTTCCTCATCTATGGCCTTCAACCAATTTCCACCCACCCACATGGGTAAGGCCTGGGAAAATGGGTGCATCAGGTGTCAGAGCACCAGAGCCTGTGATTCCTCTCCTGGGCCTTGCACTTTGATAACTCTGATAGTCGAGAGTGCAGTGGTGTAGTGTGGGTCTCTAGCACATGGGGCCATTGCTTCCATTTGTGCCCCCTTCCATTTCCAACCCTGTGAAAAATAAAAATAGGTCAATTGGGAGCAAAACAGGGGTGTTAGACTTTAATATGATGAAAATGCCCTAAGCAACATAATACTCCACTATAGAATGCACAAGAACCTTTTTTTTTTAGTTTTACTTACAATAACATAACTTTGTAAAAATCTGAGCAAAAAATCCCAATGCATCAAACACCTTGGAAATTAATGTAAGTTAGCATGAAAAGACAACAGTTAATGATTTACATATCTTCATCATGCAATATTATGCTAAATACTTCAAAGGTCAAGGTCAGTGTTTCAAATATTACTGTAATATATGGCCAGGCCTGCACCTGAGGACCATACACATTTTTTTAGCAGTGATGAAATATTTGCACTATTACTTTTAGTGAAGCCTTCAATTTTTTCATTGAGAGTATTAATTTTACTTATTAATTACTGACTACGAGATTTTTTCATCTCGATGGGAAGATATTTTATTATACCGTAATAATGTCTGATTATTTTAGCTTAACTTTGTGATATTACTAGTCTTATAGTTTGATTCATAAGATAATATTGTTTAGTTTTATGTTCAGACTAATTTTTTTGGTTGTTCCCATTGTGCCAATACATAGAAATTATTTGTATTATATAATAACAGTAAACAACCCTACTTTTCTGTACACAACTTACTTATATTTGAAGTATAGATTTGTATACCTACTATATTGGAGGAATGGGAATGGCTATTGGGGAGGAGGAGGAGGCCATTTCATCATATACAACTTTGGTCAAAGTAAATCATATATGATAATAGATATTCTTGCAAGAAAATGAAAATCTGATATGTTCATGTGACAGTAGATCAAGAAAACTTATAATATGTAGGTATGTGACAAAATGTGTCAAAATAGCTAAGGGGCTGTGGCACACTTGCAATATGCTTATGGATAGTCATGAAAGAGGTTAAAGTGTGACTGCTAGTTAGAGGAATGAATCTGGTGTATGATGCGAATTGGTGGAACCTGTCAAATCTTTTTTATATGGATGATACTGTGCTATTCACTCTGAGTGAGAGCCTCAGAGAAGTTATTAAGAGTTTTCTGGTGGTGTGAGAAAAGATTGTTGAAAGTGAATATGGGTAAAAGCAGGTTATTGATTGTGGAGAGTGAGGGAAATTCAGACTGTCATGTGATGTTGAATGGTGAAACACTTGATATGGCTTGTAAGTATTTGTGATGTCATGAACAAAAGAGGTATGAGTGTGGATGAAGTTAACAGTAGGGAGAAAGGTGGTGGTTGTGCTGAAAGTAGTTGTGAGGAAGCAGAGACTGGGTAGAGATGATGCAAGATGTTTGCATGAAGGTGTGTTCATACCTATTAGGGTTTCTCCTTATATGCAGCTTTCTTCATCCTGGGAATTCCTGGAAAAATGAAGCCAATTCCTAGGATCCCAGGAAATCCAGGAAATGGTTGTATATTTAAGAGTGGTAATTTTTTTTATTGTTCAGTGATAAAATACCCTTTTAGAATTGGGATAACCAATTACTTATGCCTAGATGACCACTTTTGCATTGTAATACTTGAATTGAGTTTACCAATCAGTGGTAGCTATTTATTATTTATTAAACATAATATTTATCATGCCATTCATCTGCAGGGGACAAATAAAAGGCTAAAATATTATATTCCTTTAATTATAATTGAGTGCATTTGCAAATAAAAAAAGAAAAAGAAAAAGAAACTTCATTCAAAAAAAATAATTTGTACCTTTTATCTCAACATATTTTATCTTAAAATATTTAGCCAATACAAAAAATAAAAATAAAATAAACTTCATTAGAAAAAATAATTTTATCTTAAAATATTTTATCTTAAAATATTTATCTTAAAATATTTTATCTTAAAATATTTTATCTTAAAATATTTTATCTTAAAATATTTTATCTTAAAATATTTTATCTTAAAATATTTTATCTTAAAATATTTTATCTTAAAATATTTTATCTTAAAATATTTTATCTTAAAATATTTTATCTTAAAATATTTTATCTTAAAATATTTTATCTTAAAATATTTTATCTTAAAATATTTTATCTTAAAATATTTTATCTTAAAATATTTTATCTTAAAATATTTTATCTTAAAATATTTTATCTTAAAATATTTTATCTTAAAATATTTTATCTTAAAATATTTTATCTTAAAATATTTTATCTTAAAATATTTTATCTTAAATATTTTATCTTAAAATATTTTATCTTAAAATATTTTATCTTAAAATATTTTATCTTAAAATATTTTATCTTAAAATATTTTATCTTAAAATATTTTATCTTAAAATATTTTATCTTAAAATATTTTATCTTAAAATATTTTATCTTAAAATATTTTATCTTAAAATATTTTATCTTAAAATATTTTATCTTAAAATATTTTATCTTAAAATATTTTATCTTAAAATATTTTATCTTAAAATATTTTATCTTAAAATATTTTATCTTAAAATATTTTCTTAAAATATTTTATCTTAAAATATTTTATCTTAAAATATTTTATCTTAAAATATTTTATCTTAAAATATTTTATCTTAAAATATTTTATCTTAAAATATTTTATCTTAAAATATTTTATCTTAAAATATTTTATCTTAAAATATTTTATCTTAAAATATTTTATCTTAAAATATTTTATCTTAAAATATTTTATCTTAAAATATTTTATCTTAAAATATTTTATCTTAAATATTTTATCTTAAAATATTTTATCTTAAAATATTTTTCTTAAAATATTTAGAGAGTCAATCAACATTTTTAAAATAGCTTCTTAAAAAACATAAACAATCAATACTTCTATCACTAAGACGAGTTCTCAACTTGGTGATAAATAAATCTGCTGCAGAAAAGGCTCTCTCTGATTCAACAGAGGTTGGCGGAATGGTTTTCAGTACATCAAATAAATTCATGATGTTTGAAGTTCTGTTCCCTATTGTCTCAAATAACCAGTTCTTGCTTCAAATGCTTGCTTAAACTCTGAGCAAGATGAGTTGCCTGCGATTGCTAGATAATATACTGAGATTCAGTTCAGGACTTGTATTATACGCAGTGCTAGCGACATTCCCTCAGCTAGTTTTTGGCATAAGGGCCCACTTTTAAATTGCTCTAAGTTGCTAATGCTAGTAGGTGTTCATTTAAGAAAGCAGAAAAGTAGAATAAAATGTGGTAAATATTATGCAGTTTTCTTTAATTCTACCCAAGAGCCTTCTAATAACAAAAGAAAAAACAAATAAATCAATAAAAAATAAATTAAGTCATTTTAAAATTCCAGGATTTCCCGGGATTTTCAAATCCAATAAAAACAACCAGGATCCTGAGAAAGAAACCCTAATACCTATACTTTTGTATGGTGTGAAATATTGACATGTCATGAAAGGAAGAAGTCAAGGGTAAGAGCACTTGAGATGGATAATCTGAGAAGCATGTTATTTGTGCTGGATTGGTTGAATGAGAAATTGTATGTTTCTGGAAAGATGTGATGTTCAGAAGTCAGTGGAAGTGAAAATTGAGGAAAGTATGTTAAGGTGGTTTGGGCATTTGGAAGGTGACATGTACTGAAGGTAGGAGGAGGAGAGGAAGGCTGAGAAGATGGATGGACATGGTGAATATTGTGTGAGGAAGTGTGGACTTGATTTAGGTGATGCATGAGAAGTATCTGCAAGTAGGCTGGAATGGAGGTTTGTTAGAGGTAAGTAAGTTTGGGACTGTGACTCTATTATTTTTGACAAAGCTTGAAAGCACCACCACCACCACCACATGGCATATATATAAACTTATGAAGTGCCACAGGTATGGAATTTAGCTATGTGAGGTGGTGGGTTGGATGCTAGTGCTAGTATCACTGAATGTTTGAGAGTATACCTTAGTTTCTACCTTTTCTCTTCATTACATTCTGTATTTTATATCCTGTATTTTATTGTCTTTAAAATTTATTTGTCATTTTAAAACCTTTAATTACTATTATCTTTCTGAATTTTATGCAAAACATATAATGGCCTTTATTTATGACATTTTAGTAGATAGTGCAAATACTATAATTTTCAAGTGAGAAAATTTTTGCAGGTGACCAAATTAGTTGATGGACTGATTGATACTTCATACTAATGTAGAAATCATGGCAAACTGCAGTTGTAGATATATGACTCGCAGATGCTGTAGTACATCTTGACTAGTGTAACTTTCTTTTATTTCATTTGCAGTTTAATGAGAAAATTCTGAATAAGTAGGATGGTATTATAAATATAATGACTGAAAATACAGACACCACGAGGAATAGCTGCCTATTTTGCCAAATATGTGATGGAAAATTTGATAATGAATTGAAGTACCAGGTAGGGTCTGACCTAGACTACTAAATGCATTTAAGTTCAATCTCAATGCAGTCAGATTTCATTAAAAAATAGTGAGAGACACTTAGTACTTTTTTATTCTGAAAAATTCTTAAGTTCAAAATGGTCTGTAGCATGAGTTAAACTTAAAAATTAAGAATATGGTAAATATTATAAATCAGGGGGAGTTGTGTTTTGGTCACATTGTAACATTTCTCCCCATAAGATCAGTGATGCTAAGTATTGGGCCTGTTCAGTGATTGGATGGGTGACTGACCTCCGTGTTCAGATGATGTAGTGACCCTAAGATGGTTCAGATCCCATATAAAACTGTGGGTCTCCTCTGCCATGATCTTTGCTGTTTTGAAGGTTAAACAACTCCAAAACATTATTATAAAGTTTGACGTAATAGTGGCATAGGTTAAAAATAAGAATTAAGAGCAGGTCATTGAATGTAGACCTTTATTGGTGTTAGTAAGATATCATATGTTGTCAATAGGGCTTGTTTAGTGGGCCTAGTATGCTTTTGATATAGCCTAACCTTTATAGTAGCCAACCATAAGTTAATAAGATAGGTTAATAATGTATCCAGTGAAGTGTTTTCCTTAGACAGAGAAAGCATCCTAGTTTCTAGATACAACTTAAGTAGGTAAAAATAATCAGGAGGGCCAGAAACTGGCACAGTACTCATGTCAGACTAATCCAGCCATTGCACTAACTTGTGGATTATTATTACCAGTATCATCAGGAATCAGACCCATGATCACAGTGTCTTCACTCTGTTTATTAGTAACTGGTGTTACCCACTGAGCTACAGGTGCTTGCTGGCTGCATGAGTAATTACAGGAAAAATAGTAGTTTCCTCGTACGTACACTTCTAACATCAACTTAACATTTTGGTGTATTGTACATACACTATGAGTATAATTAGCACCTGCCATTATTATTTAATAAATGTTACCACTTTATCATTTTATGATTGAATTCCATATAATTTCCAAGTGCTTCACAAAAATAGATCCTGACTTTATGTACACCCTGTATAATAATACTTTCATAGGATAAATATTTAACATGGTTTGCATTATTGTATGGCAAAAAGACTCATTCATTAAACATGCAAGTATGTCAGCCACATATTAGGAATAATAAATAATGATACAAATCTGTCACTGATTAACAATATTTTAGTAGGATTATTTATAACTATATTTTTTATTATATATTGATACTCTACATATTTGTAAATTTAATATACTCACCCTGTAGAATAGGAGCCTAACAGCATACACACTTGTCAAGAATGTGTGTCTTAACTGAGCAAGGCAAGGCAAACAGTGTATGACAGGGTTGCTAAACAGGCATGCAGAAACCTGTTGAAACTTGTGGCATAATGTATCTGCTTGTTCCTTCATTGGCTACTCGTGAGAGATTGCAGATAACTTAGTGAAGTTTCAGTATGTTTTAAATATTCATTATACTAATGCTGTTACAGGCTATAAAATAGAAGCATTGATTTTGATACTTTTGTCTGAAGAATTCCTGAAATTATTTTTTGTCACTGAAATAACAGAAATCTCTCATATAATATTATAGTACAGTACAGTAAATGAAAATAAAATGACTGAATCATTCATATTGCAATTTTATAAAATGTTAGATATACTGGGTGATCCAGATAAATGGGACCCATAAAAAAAAGCCAAATATTCTTAATATTTAATTCCTTTCATAAAAACTATATATCATTCGAAAGAGTAGAGTTACAAGTTTATTATGAAATATTTATTTTTTAAAAATGACTCCTTTCAAATGTGCTCCATTAGTTGCCAAGCATTCCAGTGTTCTCGCTTGTAAGTTCTGCATCACTTTTGCAAGAGTGTGCGGTGGTATGGCCTGTATCTCATTTGTGATGGCAGCCTTCAATTCTTGCAAGGTCATTGGGTTATTTCTGTAGACCCTACTCTTTAAATATCCCCAGAGATAATAATCTAAGGGAGAAAAATCTGGAGACCTTGCAGGCCATTCAACGTCTCCAAATCTTGAGATTAACTCGCCTGGAAATGTTTGACGCAAAACTGCCATGCAGTTCCTCGTGGTATGGCAGGTAGCTCCGTCTTGTTGGAACCAGTGGTTTTCTAGACAAAGATCTCTTAATTTAGGAATAAGGAAATTGGTCAACATTTTTTCGTAGCGATCACCATTTACAGTGACCGTGTTTCCGGTGGAATGCTAGAAAAAGTACGGCCCTATGATCTGAGATGCAGTAAGACCACACCAAACAGTTACACGCTGACTATGCAACGGGACTTTGGTAATATTCAATGGATTTTCTGTTGCCCAGAAATGACAATTTTGTTTGTTTACAGTTCCATTCAAGTGAAAATGGGCTTCGTCTGACATAATCAAAGTTGCTAGAAAATTGGTGGTGTCATTTACCTTCTGTTGGATCCATTGACAGAATTGTCGTCTTCATGCGAAATCTCCATCGTTTAGTTACCTTACCTTACCTTACCTTACCTTAAAGCGCTTCTGCCTCAAGGGTGCGCTGCTCCCACGAAGTCCGCTCAGCGTCTTCTGAGGCGGGGCCACGACGGGGTCGCCACCCTTAGTTGTTGCACTGTTTCAATTTTATATGGAAAGAGCATTAAATTTTGCTTGAATATACAGTGTGTTGTTCCATATCCAACTCCTAACAGCTGAGAAGCATGTCTGATGCTTATGTTAGGATTATCCTGTACAATTTCATGAGTTCTGTTAATGATCTCCTCTATCCTTGCTGTGCGCACTCTTCCAGTTGGTTTTCTTTTTCCAATGCTGCCAGTTAGGGAAAAATTTATGACACACCGATGGATTACTTTCTTAGAAGGTGATTTTGACATCTGAAAATTTGTCTTGAAAGATCTTTGAGCTGAAACTACACTTCTTCCATGCTCATAATATTGCTGTTATGAAACGCAGCTGTTCCACAGTCCATTGCAGTCATCTTGAAGGGTTAGTTTTAACTAACACTTTTATTTTGTTTTGTATCTTATCTTGTCTTGTATTGTCAAAACCTATACAATCCTGTACAAACTTGTAACTATCCTCTTTCGAATGATGCGTATGATTTTATAAAAGGACTTATACTTTAAGAGTTACAGGGGTTTCTTTTGGGTCCCATTTCTCTGGATCACCCTTTACAATGAATCACTCAGTGTACATGTGTAACTGTTGTACTGTATTTGTATAAAACTGACTGATTGTCACAAGTCCTAACTTGGATAGTAGTACATAGTAATTCAACATTCAATAACTTCTGAATTCACTGAAGTCCCAAATTCAAATTTGGACATATTTCAGTTTATATGCATACAAACAAAATAATTTTTTCCAAAAGAAATTGAAAGGTCACATTGTCAGAATTTTTAGTTCAAAGGTCACAATGACCTTGAATTTTTATTTATTTATTTATTTTTTGTTAAATGTATGTGTGATATATGAAAGGGCAGACAATCAGCTCTAAAATGAGCCCAATACTAACTGTGTAGCTGAATTAGGTCTGAAGGTTTGCATTTCACAAGAAGTCATTTACACTAAAAATATCATATTTCACTAAATTTCAAGCCACGATAAATCAAAAACCAATGAAGCCAGATATCTAAAACTTCAGGGAGATGGATTTCTCTATGAAATTAACACATCCACCAAATTTCATTAAAATCAGAAGGGGTCAGGTTGAAACCTGTGTTGATTTGACATGGAATGACCCTTACAAATTTTCTTGCTCTTTGTACTTGCTTTGTACTTGCTCTTGCTCTTTGTACTTGCTCTTGCTCTTTGTACTTGCTCTTGCTCTTTGTACTTGCTCTTGCTCTTTGCTCTTGCTCTTGCTCTTGCTCTTTGTACTTGCTCTTGCTCTTTGCTCTTGCTCTTGCTCTTGCTCTTTGCTCTTGCTCTTGCTCTTTGTACTTGCTCTTGCTCTTTGTACTTGCTCTTGCTCTTTGTACTTGCTCTTGCTCTTTGTACTTGCTCTTGCTCTTTGTACTTGCTCTTGCTCTTTGTACTTGCTCTTGCTCTTTGTACTTGCTCTTGCTCTTTGTACTTGCTCTTGCTCTTTGTACTTGCTCTTTGTACTTGCTCTTGCTCTTTGTACATTCTTAGGATGTGAGACACTGCCCAGTCATAGAGCTATTTGGGAGTCTTAATTTGATCTGAGAAGGGAAGCTGTAAACTGGCTTTTGCAGCCAATCTTTTGAGAGTACCTCCAAGTCCATCACACACCCTTCTCCCATGAGATGTGGCCAAAAAGTGCCACTCTGCTGGCACTCCAAGATCTTCCTCATGAAGTGTTAGGTTAAGAAAGTTCTTCATTTTTGTACTGTGCTGCAGAGCTATCGGAAAAGTAAACTATCTTCTTAAGCTCACTTTGAACTTTTTTCTTGCAAAATTAACAAGGGGTTGCTGAAAAAGGTGAAGTGCTGTTGCATCATGCCTCAAATGGTCTGAAATAATAACTAAGTTACTGTGCTGTAAAATTTTAGAGCAAGGATCTTTGAAGTAGAATGCAGATGGATGCACAGTTGCCTGTGCATTGTTCCAGTGGAATCCCTGAGTTTCATTTTGCAGAATAAATGAGTAATTTTCAGCAAAATCACACACAGCAACAAACTCACAAATCTGTTTTCAGTACTACACGCTATGTACAACATACTACACGCTAAAATAGCGTTCATTAAACAGTAAATGACCCGAAATAATTCCTCTTTCATTCTGACTGACAAATTCCAATGCAATGTTGTTCAGAGATAATTCGCCATTTTTTTCTTGTAAATATTGAGCATCATGCAATGATTTAAGCGCTTTTGTGTCATAGTAGTCCTCGTATAACTCTTGATGCGTCGTAGTACTGAGAATGTTCTCTCGGCAGTTGCTGTCATTACTGGAACTGTTAAGAACAATCGTAACAGTTTGTCCACTTTGCTCAACATCCTCTGGCAAACAGGTTGGGAATCCAGAGCATCGCACAGTCTGAAGACTAGTTACCTGAAAAAATAAAAATTCCCATTAATGGTTTCATTTTCCTTGTTGCACTTTTGCTTCAATCAAAAAATCAAATTTCAATTAAATTTTTGGGCTATGTTTCCCCATGTGTTGGTTCATTTTCTTTACAGGTAAATATTTTTCAGTTGCTTTTTCGTTCTCGAACAATAATCTATTTTATGCTCAAATGATAATTTTAATAAAATGCAAACATTAATGACAATTACCTCCTTAATAGTCGACCAATCGAGAATATCATGCAGCATTGGAAGTTGAATGGATAATTTCTCGAAGTTGATATCTTTTTGATACAATTGTACAACAGAGTCACAAACTTTGTGCTCTTTTCCATTAGCTGCAGACAGCAAGATGTTTTCGATGTTGACCAAGTCATAGAAATTATCCTGCTGAAATCTTCTATTTAATTCTCTGCTCATAGTGTCGAGCACATCATAGTACTGCACTTGGTAATATTGCTTGATGTCTGTATATTCATGATTCTTGCAGCCTGAATCTAGTTTCTTAGGCATTCGCTTGAAGCGCAGGAGTATGGGAGGATCAGTGAGACAACTAGAGTTGTGCGTAACAGCCGAGTAGACTCTGTCAAACCATTCCTCGGAGCGGTATTGGCTGTAATGCTTCTAGCAAGCCACTGCAGCTTGCTGTGCATCCTGTGAAGATGACTTCACTTGCAATGTCGCTGACAATTGCTCAGCAGGTGAAAATACCAGCAAAGCTAATCGTAAGCCAAAGTATGTTTGGAATTTTTCAAGCATTACCAGCAATCTACCTGCTTGGTGACTATATTCATCACAATTTTCGTCTCGATATTTCATTGTTTCTTTGAGGCTTTCATAATTCTGAATGATGGCGCTGATAGCTCCATTTCTTACAGTCCATCTTGTCGAACATAATGTCCTCAGACCTGGATTTTCAGCCAGTTTGACCCTCTTGAACAGTGCTTCCCTTTTGGGTGATAGCTTAAATAGCTGTATAAGTTCGTCAGCAAAATCCAAGACATCTCTGATGGACTTACATTTTCATATAGCATCCTGGAGATTGAGGTTCAAACAGTGTGCTAAGCAATGTACTGAAATCACTGATAGTTCCTGCTCTCAAACAACTTTGCCACACCTGATACGTGGCCTTGAAAGTTACTAGCTCCATCATAGCCTTGCCCACGACAATCCGATAATTTTAATGTTAACCAAGCGAGGGTATCTCTGATGGCAGACGTGATTGTTGACACACAGATGTTTGGAATTTCCACTAGTGCAACTGGATCTTTATGCACTTGGTAGTGTATATCCACCATCATACTCAAATGACCAGCTGTTCATGATTAGAACAGTCTCTGGTTTCATCTGCCAACAAAGCATACCATCAAGCTGACTGTATATCTTTAATTATGTCTCGCAGAACTGTGTGTGCCATCATCTCAATTAATTCATTGACAACCTCTGGAGATGCTTATTGTTGACAGCTTTTGAATCAAGGTTCCATACACTGGATCATAAGTTGCTGCAAATTGCCTTCTCCTTCATCATGACCATGGAGTGCAAGCCTTTGGTGCAATAAATATCTCATTTGCAATTGCTAACAAATTCTGCCGATGAGCTGCCTGTTGCTTATTGCTTTGTGTCACTAACTGGTCTTTAATTGAAGGGTTTCAATGATTCATGTATGATTCCACAGCCTCTCTGTGGTTCATGCAATTCTTGTGCTGCTTAAAATTCTCAATGGCTTTTTTCCAATTGCAGTAGCTGGTTTTGCTGAATGCTGTCTCAGACTTAGCTGACAATCTAGTCAACTTGTGATCTTCATTATATTTGCAATAAAAACAGAATACTTTTTTTGAAGTTGTGCAGAGATGCAGCCAGCTGAAAGTACTATACCATGAAGGTAAAAATGTACGTCATCGAGAGGAAAGAAATCTTGCTATAGCATTGATGATAGATTCTGAAGTGGGTTCTGATGGCTTGCACATTTGCATGCACTAATCTGCATTGCAAGTGTCTTCTGTCACCTGAAAAGTAAATATAGAAAAACAAAATGCGATTTCAGCAATGTCATAGTCATAGATTTGCAGTGTCATAGTTACACTCTTTTACTTATTTTCTTCTTCTTTGCTTTTTGTTGATGTCTTCTTTCAAATTTTGTTTTAGTTATACTTTTACTAAGGTCAGTTTTTGGTTTTTCTATTACTCTATAGATTCTCTTCTTTTTACAAATTCGTTTTTTTCATTTTCTGTTTTTAGTGTTGTGATCAGTATTTACGTTAAATAAAAAAATCTAATACAGGTAGCCCTCGATTTATGCCAGGGTTAGGTTCTTGGGGGGACAGGCGCAAATGGAACCCTTTATATAATGGAGTCAATGGGAAATCACAGGGTTAGGTTCTGGGCACCAAAAATTTTACCTAACCTTTTCAATACTGGAGTATTTAAAGCTCAGAAATAAACTTTTTTAATTAAAAAGTGTGTTTTATTTTTAACCTACATAAATATAATAAATAAAAAATAAATTAATACATAAAACAATTAAATTTTGTACACTTACCTTCACATGTTTGGAGCCCACACATGGTCTTATAAGTGCCACTGTCAGGCCCCTGCATTGATGTTTTTTGACAGTGGCGTAATGCAGAAGTTTTAGTTGGCTTTTGAAGGTCCTGGTTGAGGATCTTCTGTTGAAGGCCCTGGTTGAGAAGGTTGCCTTTTTTTGAAGAAAGAATCAAGTGTTGATTGCCTGGATTTCTTCCTCCTTTCTTTAACAATTTCAAAATAAGGGCTCAGGCTTGATATGACACTCCTTTTAACTGTGGCACTCCTCTCCCAGTCATGATCAATGTCACAGAGCTCATTAGTGAGGGACTACACTTGCAAGAATCCATTGTAGATCACTGGTCTTCATAATTTTTAGAGGAGGGTCTTCTTCTTTCTCTTCCTCCTGCTGTTAGCTAAGTTCTGCAGCTAACTCTTCAAGGTCTTCATTTGAAAGAGTCTCTGCATGACTTTCCAAGAGCTCAGTTACATCTTCAACTGTAGCTTCTTCTAACCCTGCCTCTTGTGCCAGCCTGCTGATGTCTTCTACAACATTCTGTTGTGGCTCGAATCCTCTGAAGTCATGCATGAAATCTGGGAGAAGTTTACACCACACTCCATTTAGACAGTTGACAGTCACTTCTTGCCAGGCTGTGTTAATGTGATTGATGCCCTTTAAGACATCAAACGACCACCAATATTGCAAAAATAAATATTCATGGCCTTGTGGATAGTGACCGGCGCTATTGCGAATTGGTGCAAATCTGACCAGCACAAAACGAGGGCTGCCTGTACTTACATTTGAGATGAGCTGTGAATCAGAATCATCTTGAGGAGTTTCTGAATTGTGAGTTTGCAAATGTCTATTCACTGAAGACAATTCAGAAGTTGACGAATCTGTTGCTCATCAACATTATCTGTTATGAAATTTATTTTTTTTAGAATATTACACTTTGGAGATATGCTAATGATTGCCTATATTTTATACTAATATTGAACTTACTGACCCTGCTTTCTCTCTATACCACAGCTGAACAATGTAGTTTGTTGTTTTTCTATTTTCTTTCACTTTTCATGATACATCTTGAGTCTAGCTTGAAATATCTAAAATGGATGAATGATTTTTAATGTACCAACAGCACTAAAATAGCAGTGTTGCTATTTCTTACAATTTATGACAAGGAGAATTTTTTAAAGACCTATATAAATAGCTTAAATTGATAATTTATAATCTAAAACAACACAAACTTAGATAATTACCAGATGAACCATTCAGACACATACATATCCGCAAAGACACCAATGTTGATGAGCCAATAGATGCTTCAGATTTTACGTTTAAAGTTGCCAGAATAACTAGTGAAATTAACTAATCATATATATATTAAATTTAAAATGTTATTAAATGAAGCAGAAAGGATTGAAATTAATTATTTTTCCATTATTTGTAATAGTAGTTGCCAGAATAACTAGTGAAATTAACTAATCATATAAAATTTAAAATGGTATTAAATGAAGCATAAAGGATTGAAATTAATTATTTTTCCATTATTTGTAATACTTTTGCAAATTAATATTATTGGATGTCATTCATATTATTGGGGGGGGGGGGGCGAAACATATCTTGGCTCCCCCAATATTTTTGTCAGGGCCATGGCCCATGCAGCCCCCCCAGTCCCTATGCCGCTGGGAGGGTTGCATATCATAGCATTGATGCACTGTTAGTAACTAGTGAGTTGATGCTTGTCATCTTTTGTCAAGTTTGATAATTTGCAGGAGCATGAAAATCAGTGATGTAGGACTTGAGACTGGTCTCAAGACCTTTATTTCTGGTCTCAGTCTCGGTCATGGTGGTCTTGACTATGTCACTGTGAAGTTCAAGTGCAATGAACACCTATTTTGTTTTAAGTAAACAGTTAACTGCTGGAAAATGTTACAAACTATGAATTTGTGAATAAATTATGAATAAATTTTGCAATTGTTACTTGATAACCTCTAGAATCTTTATTCCTGATTGTGAAATACAGAACTTAGGAATTAGGCATCACACAGTATTGAATACATGCAAAAATTGCATATGGTCTCACTCATAGTGTTCTCGACTACATCACTAATGAAAATTGGTTACATTCTTCGATTTATACTATGAGATGCAAACAGAAGATCTGTATAAAAGTAAAACCAAACCAAGGTGCAGCAAACCTAAAAGGATAAATGTATGATATTTGAAACCTAAATTCTTAAACTTAGTACTCTAATTCCATAGCATTTATGCATTGGTTTAACCAGTGGCGGCTCTAGACTCGATAAAGTGGGAAGGCTGTAGCTTTCGAAAATACTTATAAGGTACACAAATTAAGAAAACTAGCTTAATAAAATAATAGTTCAATTATAAATACTTAGTATGGTTACTTACCAATGGATGAAATGATTTTATTTAAATATAAAATCCATTTTTCGGGTTCTGGACATTGCAAAATGATCAATCACTTTTTCATTAAAATTGTTGATATCACTTATCATTCTATTTTCAATTGACAGCATTGCTAAAGCCGTGAGCCTTTGATTCAACATTGAGTTTCTAAGAAATGTTTTTATTCTTTTTAAGGTTGAAAAGCATCTTTCAGTTTCAGCTGATGTCATGGGCATTGTTATTAAAATTTTTACAAGTTTAACTGTTTCTGAAAATGCTGATTCTAAATTATTGTCCAAGAGAACACTTAATAAATCAGTGAGCTTGTCGTTTGAGCAGATATCGTCTCGACCATAAAGAACGGATAGTTCCATTTTGAGTTTTAATTTGTCAAGCATTGGATATGCTTCAACAGCTTTGCCGAGTTCCACAGTTGGAAAGTCTTTAAGATAAGATTCAAAACAATTTCTTAGTAGCAGTTTACTGGATTCAAGATGGCCAGTAAAGCTAAATCTATTAGTGCATTCTTGGATAATTATATCACAGACATCTGTTGCAATTGATGTTTCATTAGTAGTTGAAAACTTCCTCTTTTTATTTCCTTCATTTGAGTTGTTTTGTTCAGAAAAGTGTTCATATTCTTGCTTGATGTTTTCAATAGCAGCAGTAAATTTGTTTACATAGGATTGTGCGGTTGTTGCTTCAATACACCTAGATTGAAATTGTGCGAATAAAATTTCAACTTGGGGCATTATTTTACTGAAGAATTCCAGCCAAAAAGTAAATTCCGGATCATTTAGCATTCTTTTAATACCAGCTGCTGCAAGTCCAGTTTCCTTTGACTGAGAGGTTTCTAAAATGCTGCAGCACTCGATTAGTTCATCTTTTCTTTCGTATACAGCGTTTACTGTTCGACTTTTAAAATTCCATCTAGTTGCTGATACTTGTGGAATTCAATGAGTAATTTTTTCTAATTCAGCTGTTCTTTGAGGGGATTTTGAAAAGAATGCAGGAATTCCAGACAAGCTATTGAAAAAAAAACTTGCTTTGCTAATTTTTGATGTTGCTTTCTCAATTATTAAGTTCAGTTGATGTGCGTAACAATGTACGTAATGAGCATTTTTATAGACTTCTTTTATTCTTGTTTGGACGCCTTTCTACTTTCCACTAAGAGCAGCAGCTCCATCATAAGTTTGAGCTATAAGTTTCTCCTTATTAGATAGTAAACTATTCAGTTCATTGAGGAGTATTTCGGATAAAGCTTCTCCAGTGAGATTTGGAGGGTTGAAGAAACTCCAAAACTGTTCAACGGGGTTTCCTTTTAGTTCATATCTGAACACTATTGCCATTTGTGATTTATTATAAATATCCGTTGTTTCATCACACATT
Source organism: Bathynomus jamesi (assembly GCA_023014485.1). NCBI lineage: Eukaryota > Metazoa > Arthropoda > Malacostraca > Isopoda > Cirolanidae > Bathynomus > Bathynomus jamesi. The sequence continues at coordinate 1,320,540 of JAJOZX010000333.1, read as the reverse complement.
ACAGCTAAGTAGTCAGTTTTTTCAATCTCTTCCTTGATATTCTTTTTGCAAAGAACTAATATAGAATCTAATAATTCATTTTGAATCATTTTTGAAGTTCCCTTAAAAGCTGTAGCAGTTCGGAAATGAGATTCTAAACTAGGATCTGATTTACACAAGAAATCAATCAAACCGCGAAATACTCCTGGATTTTGGGAAGTCACTCTCATCATGGCCACGTAATGGCAACTCAAATTTGCCACAGAATAATATGCAATCAATAATTTTAGATAGCACGCCCCTATTTCTTTTCACTAATTCATTGTCTGTCAATCGATTGTCTATGTGCTTCACTCAGCTGATTTCTGATATTCACTTTACCAAGAAAAGATAAGTTCACTAAGTTTATCAAATGTTTTTGGCTTTGCTGGTGCTTTATTATCTTTGGAGGCAAGTTTTTCAACTTAGAAATGCCATTCGTTGTCCATTCACTTTCTCCTCCAAATAATAAACATGGGAAACAGAACAGAGAATTACTTTGTTCACAGCCACAAATCCAATCATGTTTATCATAAATAGCTGAATTAAATTTGCGAACATAATCCTTATTTCTACTTTTACATGTCTCTTCTATATTTAAAGCAGGAGTTGGACGGCCTTTGTTTTTAATTTCAACCTTTTCGAGGTAGGTTAGGCTTGAAAATTTAATTGATTTCAAAAACGTCACTGTATTTTCCATGGCTTGTATGTAAGGGAGAAATAAAAGTTTTAGATAAGCTAATTGAATCAAAATAACCAAGTAGAAATCTGGTTCACAATAATAAATTTAATTGAAAAAGAAGCACGATCAGCCTAGCACAGGAAACAATGACTGACCACACTTGATAACCAGCGTCCGAACACTGCCGTCACATGCCATCTGCAACTGTACGCTAGCAGGCTGCATCTGCTGCAGACTTAAAAGATCCAAATTTTGCTGCATATCATATCATTATCTTCTACTTTACCAATAATGTATTTGAAAATTCAGTTTTTAATAGTTTGATATTAACACACGGTGACGGAAGTATAATTTAAATAGGTCAACTTTCATCAAATATAGCGAATTAAACGTGAAATTAATCATTAGGGACATCGTGCACCTGGCAGCAGTGCAGTGATTACACTCACCTCACAGTCCTCACTAAATCTCATACCCTGTATACTGTGTATAGACTGCACGATTGCAGCCTTAAAATTTACATCTTAGTGCGGTAGGCCCTCTATTTATATTACATTTTAAATAACCTTTTATTCATCATTGTTTGCTGGAAGTTATCTTTATTTCGTCACATTATTAATATATAAAAATCAGTTTAGTTTAGAATCTCATTTTTTGTTTAATACAACACTTTAAATAAAATAGAGAGACCGTAGAGACGACGCATTATTCAACATTTTAGTTGGGGGGTCTGCAGCCTTACATCCTCTAGGCCAGAGCTGCCCCTGGGTTTAACCATGAAAGTATGCAAGCTAATCTATATTAAAAAGATAGACAAGTTTCTTTGCTGTTAGGCTATAACCTACCCAGTTCTGTGAGCTATTGAATTGAATAGGTAGCCTACATTAATAGTAGAACTAGCTTGCTGAACTATTGAATGTGAATTCTTCAGACATATTTGTGAGACAGCTGAAAGTGAATTATGTGACAGCTTTTATGGTGTGGTAATGATTGAAAATACTGTATAGTATTTTACAAAAGTAGCCTTAATTATTGAAGCATCATCTTAGTGTGGGATTATACACATGCTTTTCTGAAATGAAACCAATGATCAAATTAAAAATTTTAAAAGGTAAAACCATGATAAAAATGACATATTGTATCAAAATTTCAAGTATCACACCTGATGCAGACTTTAGTATAGGTTGAAAGCTTGTGCTCTAATAAATCAATTTCGTTATTGTGGCTTTACTCCCTTTAAACTTTTCCCCTTAGGTCTGAGCATTTTTTTTTTAGGAAGAGGGTTGTGGTCAAGAGTAAACAATATTGGAACAGGCCCATTTATACCACATTTTAGATTTTGCATTTTCTGAATGATTAGCTAGCTATGCAAAGAGGAACATTTATTCAGAGTTTTGGCAAAAGCAGTGATCCTATATCTTGTAGTTCAAATTTTTTTTGCCCTAGTTTTAGTAACTGAAATTTTTCTGTGTGTGAATAGTTGAGTAAAATAATTATAATGCCATTGCATCATTTTGGACATTAGAGTTTCAAGCAAAACTTGCTTTCTAACCAAGTTTTGGTTGGTCCATCTGCCTTTAAGGATTTCCAAGTTGTATTTTAAAGATATAGGTTTTCATAGTACAAAAGGTATTTTTATTTAAATTTGAAGTTGGATGGTTAGATTGGGTTAGCCTAACCTAACTTAAATTTCAAAATTAGTATAGGGAACACACTGAATTTGAAGCTTCAGTAAAGGCAATTTTGTATTGTACATAATGTTTTATAGGATGAAAAATTTGTTGTCTTCATGGATAAGAGGCCAGCAGCTACCTACCACTACCTTATTGTTCCTCGTTTTCATTATAAGGATGTTCACAGCCTAACTCCAGAGGATACGAATATAAGTAAGTTCATACAGTACAACTCATTGCTCATTAAAATTTATGAAAAAAAACAAAGTTGTCAAATAAGGACAAATATTTAATTGATGGGCCCAGTACAGTTTTTCATTCAGTCTAAGTTGGGTCTAACTTGCCATCATATCTTCTAATCAGATTCGAAGGCAGGGTTGCCACTAGGGCTTTAAAAGCTTTAAAAAGCTTTAAATTTCAGATTTTATTATTCTATTTACAATGTTTAGTATGAGAAATAAGTTGTGGTTACAATAGGCCTATGCTCAGTAATTCTTTTATCACATTGTCTCTAGATTCAAAATTTTGAAATTAAAGTTATAAAATAAGTTAGCTTCAATTTCATCCAGCTTGTTAGTAGGGGTTTATAAAAAATATAAAAAATGATGCAATATATTAATATTTTTGCATATATACATGTTTTAATATAGTATATATTGAATGAAACTAGGGCTTTAAAAAGCTTTATTTTTGTGAGAATTTTGGCTTTATTTAAAAATTTTAGAGTAGCAACCCTGTTCAAAGGTTTTCTTCTCAGTGGCTAAGTATTATATAGTATATACAGTATATAGGGTGGAGTGAAAAAAAACTTTTTTTCAGAATTCAGTTTTGTAGGGACATTCAAAAGTTAGTCTGTGATACCAATAAGAAATGTGTAAAATATTGACTACTTGCAACATCAACTTCACCAGCCCCAAGGAGGTCAAAGATTTTGCCTTTCAGGTGTCCCAAAAAATTAAGGAAAAATTAAAAGATTTAAGCATATCTTCCATTGTGTTTATACTAGGAAGATCATTTTTGTTTCATTTGATTTGTCTATTTATGTTCTTTAACTTTACTCTTGTACACTTTTTTCCCATTCCTCACAGAAATTTGGAAAATTTGGTATTTCATGGAAAAAAAAAAAATAATAAATAATATGGGAGTTTTTATCGATTTTGTTGATTGGTTGATGTTAAGCATCATTCAGTGATTCAGTTTTCTTTTAGAAGCTCATAAAATAGCTGCATGGCTTTAAATATATTGGTTTATTGGAGCAGCTCTCCACTAATTTAAGCTAGATACAAGCCATACATATCTCGGCTTAAATTACCCAGAACTCACCATGTGGAGGTGGCTGCTCTTTGAGTTCCACCCTAACCCACCCATCACAATAATTTAGAAAGCTTCTTATTCAGTTATGTAGTCTCTCTTGGTTTCAAATGATTTCATATTGCTTGAGATGCAATTTGGTTTTAATGTAACCATATCTCCTCTCACTTTCATGAACTGCTCTTGCTGCTTCTATTACAAGTTTGATACTCCTTTCTACTGCTTGTGTATGACAAGAGAATTGAAAGAGTTAATTTTTCTTCACTAGTGTTCTCAGCCAATGATGTCAACTCCTCTTTGGTTAAGGGTTTTGTCACTGGTGGCTCAAGCCTGATGGGACTATCTGTCCAAAATATAATATCAGTGTAGTCAAGTGCATGGAAACTTAGCTTTGGTACACTGAACTCAAATGCTTTTCATTTTTTCAGCTTGAGATCTTGCTACTTTGATCCTTCATATTGCCAATTTTCAAATGTTGGCTGGTTATCAGTAATCATTGCAAGAAGGAGGTTCTCTTGATGCACAAAGTAGGCATTACAAATGATAACTTTATCAACAATATCTTTAAGCTCCTTTGTTTAGGTATCTTGAATAAGCTACCATCTGCCACAGGTGATGAGGTCCATCATAGCACCAAGGTTTTGTCTTGATTATGAACCACAGTGGAACATAAACTTTGATGATGTATTCTACTAGCACTTTTAAGCTATCCATCAGATTTTCACATCCCATGTAGAAACGCAGGATGTGGTTAGCAGTAGTCAATCATCTGGATTGGACCATTGGCCCAGGTTGAAGATTTACTAAGTCATTGCTGCAACATCCAGAAGTAATAGCTTGAGAAGCTTTATAGAGGTACAATTAATCTGTACTTGGATCATCAGAATCAGTAATTGGAAGAGGATTTTCTTCCATGGCTTAAAACTTAACTATTGCTTGGTCAACAGATTTTAATGCTTTTCCAATTCATCCTGACATTTCTTGTGGACCATTGGACCATTAAGTTCTGCTCCAAATTGGACCATTGGACCATTAAGTTCTGCTCCAAATTGGACCATTGGACCATTAAGTTCTGCTCCAAATTGGACCATTGGACCATTAAGTTCTGCTCCAAATTGGACCATTGGACCATTAAGTTCTGCTCCAAATTGGACCATTGGACCATTAAGTTCTGCTCCAAATTGGACCATTGGACCATTAAGTTCTGCTCCAAATTGGATCATTGGACCATTAAGTTCTGCTCCAGAATTGGACCATTGGACCATTAAGTTCTGCTCCAATTTTTTTAATATGCCTCCTTTTATTCCAGTATTAACTGCAGTGCCATCACAGCCAATGGCAACAATATTTCTAGCACTGATATTTTTGCATCTCAAGGACTCCAAAATATATATAGATATATAACTTACATGTGGCTGGTGGTAACTGCGAAAATACTTGTGAATTTCGATTATGCTTTTTAATACACTATTTATTAGGTGTAACTTCTTTCTCCAGGGGATTAAGGTAATGAGATGAACACCCATAGATTAGAATGTTAGGACATTTCTCTTGAAGTAGTTCTTTCATGCACTTCATTTTGCTCTCATTATCAGTACAGATTGCAAATACTTTGAAAATATGAGAAAGAGAAATAATCAAGTATTGTAAGGATTTTATACATAGCATTAATAGTATTGTGAGGATTTTATAGTTACTTTATTTACTCAAGCTATTTTAATTAATAATATCTCTAAAATTTTAATGAACTCAAATTACTCACATCTTTGTTGTATTTCTGTTGGACCTCATTTATTGCAGCTATAGCAAGTTCACAACAATATTCTGCTGTTTTCTTCTCTGATCCACAATTAGTCGTTAGTAGCAGGAATGTTGAGCAGCCAGTGTGGATTGAGGTGGCAATGATGGGATCATTCTGCACTGATGACCATCCATCTTGTAGCAGAGTTATTGTAGCATTTGTTCAGTCATTACTCAGATTCTGTTCTATTTCATCATGTACTTCAGTAAGATCATCTCCTGCTAGGTCTCTTCTTGTTTGTGCACAATACCCAGGTCTTAACAGGTTCATCATTTGTTTATATTCTTTGCTGCTAACAGCATTAAGAGCTATTACATTGCTGTAAGAAAACTTGGCAACTTGTAGATCAAGCAGTTTCTTTTGTTTTTCTGTTGTCTTTATGACAAAATTGGTCATCTGAGGTTGGGTCAATCTTTACTTTAATGGAGTACTGCAAATACTGCTTGATGGGGGTAAATACAAAGATTTAGGTTTCTTCTTTGGAGGTTGAGAAGTAGAACAACTGTCAGGTCTGAAGGTGATGATAGAAATGACTCAAATGATAGTTCATAAACTGATGATTCAGATGAAATATTTAATGCAACTTGATCATGAGTTGGAGGATTTTCATTTCTCTTTATACATTTTTATAAATGTGTTTTGATTCTCTCAATTTTAGAACTTAATTCCATTCCACAATGTTTGCATTTCACTTTGGAGCTTCCTTCAACTCGTATGACATTGGCCCACTCATGAGAAGATTTCCTACCACTTCCAGCAACAAATGGCATGGTTTCTTAAATTCTTAGTGTTAAATAAAAATAATTCAGTATAGATACTGGTAATATTAAGCTTTAGCTATTATATCTAAGTTATATTTTTAAAAAAATCATCTATATGTAATTTAGGCCAGGTTGAAATCTAGTCAAAATGATTTTTTTTAGATGGGCACTATGTGGGGTTTATGAAATGATATCCTGACCAACATACTCCAAAAGAAAGTTTATGCTCCCCTCCATACCACTAGCATACTCCCTCTTATTTTTGGCTCTGCCCCCAAATTAAAAATAGTATCATAAATCAAAATGGAGATCATTTAGAGCATTTGTTTTATAGAAATGACCCCCCTTAAAATTGCATAATATACCTCTCGTGCAATTTTCAGGCAATTATCCAAGAAATTTAAAATCCTTGAAAAATTGCTGCATCCCCAAAAAGTGTTATCAGTATATAGAAAAGGGTGGCATAAACTTTAGTTTGGAGTACTGATTGCCTAGGAGACCAATTCATAAACCTCATATAGGCCTAGTATATTTGTCTGAAAAGAAGACAGTCTATTGTACCATTTATTACACAAAACAGCTTTGAAGTAAAAACAAAATTTAATTTAAAAATTACCTTCACAATTCACTAATTACTTGTGGATGTGCCTTGGCCCCATTGGCTTTTCCATTCAAACTGTGGCAGTCTCTTTCTTGATTCCAGTTGATTAAGGATAAATTTGTGCTGATTGCCGTAGCCAATCCTTTGTTCTGATGCTTTTGTCACTAAGTTCACTGCATTTTCCACACTTTGACTGTGGCATGAAAAGGCAGCAATTTTCAAGGGTTCTGTTCTTGTATGCAGTAGCTCTTCATTGCTGAAATTCCTTATCAAAGGTGGAGGATTGATAGCTTCCTTTCTCCAGTCAGTCATCTCATAGTAGTCTTTGGAATCGCAATTTAGAGATTTAGGAAGCTCAAAATTTCATGTGCCACTGAAACATGTCCGACTGAGAAGCAGGGGTGTGGAGCCAGAAAAAAAACTTTTGGCTCCGGCTCCAGCACCAGCTCTGTCAAGTTATCAAAATCCAAATGTAGTTAGAGTGGTCATTGATCATACTCAACAACAGACAGATGAATACACTGTTGAATGATATTTGCAATAAAGGCTAAAACTACTATTTAAATTTGACCTTTTTAATACATAAATCCAAAAAGAAATTATATTAATCGAAATTTGATGATGAACCAAAAAACTAAATTCTGAAAACTGAAGAGAGGCTTATCAAATGACATTAGCTACATTAAAACATACAAATTAAGACTAATTTTTTCCAATTTGACCTTTTTAATACATTTAAATCCAAAAAAAATTATATTAATACAATTTTGATTAACAAAAAAATATTAAATTCTGAAAACTGAAAAGAAACTTATCAAATGATATTAGCTGCATTAAAAGTTAAAACTTGAAACAAACAAATTCATACTTTAATTCTTTCATAAACTGATTTTTAAAATTCAAAATTATGTATAACAGTTTGTTCTTAAGAACAAGATTGCTTCAATCAAGTCCTCTTTCATTACTGCTCTCAAATCAGATTTTATGATTTTAAGTGCTGAAAATAAACGTTCCACACTAACTTGAGTAGAGGGTAATGCAAGAACAAGTTGTGCAACATCTCATATAATTTTAGGTTACTTAACTATTGCATCTTGTACTGACATCTTTGACTGACAATTAAATTTTTTAACTTCACTAAGAGATTCCCATATGGCTAACTTGAATTTAGTCAAGGTACTAAGAGGACCACCATGTGGCACATTGTTTTCAAATCCTGATTGAGAATGTTTTTCTTTTGCACCATGTTGTTTGTCAATGATTTTTTCAAAGTCAAATTCATTATCAGAAGTGGTAGTAGAAGATGATGATGGAATGTTTTCATTTTCCTGTTCTGGACATTCTTGAGACTTTCTCATTCTAACTGCTATATCACATACAGCATTAATTGCTTTGCTTTGTTGTTCATCTGTTAATAAACATCTGTACTTAGGATCAAGATAAATGCCAGGTAACATTACATCATTTTCCAGTAAATGATTTTCTCTTGCTTTCATGGAGGTCTTGATACCTTCAGCTATGGTACCCCCTGTCTTAGAAAGGCAGTAGATCAGAAACTTCCATTCCTTGAAAAACTGGCCAGGAGTAAAGTCTTCGCCTTGAATTGTCTTTGTAGTGATATATGGTTGGTAAAGCAAACTTTTAAGTTTCTTCACTTGGTCCCACATTACTTCTGATAGTGTAACTTCTGGATTCACCATGTCAATAAGTACAGGTTTTAGTTCTAATAAGCGCTCTATCATCATATATGTGCTACCCCACCTAGTAGCTTGATCTAAAATTGTTACTTTTCCAGCACATCGTTTAATTATTTCTTGGATCTTTGGTTTTCTCGCAGCTACTGCAACCTGCCTCCCTTTGCTTATAAGAATGGCTGCGTGTTTATCCGCTAAGCCATCATGAATGGCTAGCTGTAAAGTATGAACACCACAACGCATATGATGGACTCTTGATAGGCTTGAAATTTCATCCATGATATTATTTAAATCAAGTTCTGCTGCATCATCAGGTTCCAGTTCTGGGGGGTCAGCATTTGAATCAACTGTTTCTATATCATTTTCCTCATCTCTCTTTTGGTCTTCATTTAACTTCTCAATGGTCTTGATCATGTTGGAGGCATTATCAGTTACAATACATGCTCTTTTTCTATTTCATACTCTTTTATGCATCTTTCACAAGCCCATGAAGGTATTCGCTTGTATGTTGGGCTTGTGTATCCTGTACTGCTAATGTACGGGTAATGGTTTTATTGTTGCCATCAACAAATCTAACATTGATTGCAAAGTAGTTTGTTCTTAAACGTGTGCAACTATCCATTTTTAAAAATACAAAATGTCCTTGTAAATTATTTTTTAAAGCGCATTTTTCGTCATTTGCTTTTTCTATTACCAAATGTCGAATACTATTTCTATCTAAACCAACTTTGAATTTTTGAGCCATTCCTCCTAATAAACTAAGCATGGCTGTCTTACAAAAGACAGACAGAGGTAAAGAATTCTTTACCACTAACTCAATAATGTGATTCTTGAACTGATCTGCTGTCATGGACACAGTGACTGTTTGACTAACAAAATATTTAGTAAGATTTGGTTGACTTACTTGACTAGAAGTACTGGCAGATTTAAGTATTTGCCTCTTTTCATTCTCTTCTATAATCTTGAACACTTCAGGATGGTTATGACTTATGTGACGCCTCAAATTGAATGCTCTTGTTGGTTTTGCTTGAAGGTGTACTAATTTTTGCTCCACATGTCAAAATATTTCCACCAGCATCAGTCACTTCACAAGTGCAAACAAAGTATTTATCATCTTCAGTGGTAGTAAAATATTCAAATACAATAGACTTTTCTCTAGATCCTTTAAGTTTATTCATTATTGAGGGCTTAAAAAATTTATTTATGTATAAATGATAAATGCTTATTGTTTAGTCTTAGTTTAGTTAATGATATATGATTTTGGAGCTATAATTAATAATTATATAGGGTGATCCAGAGAAATGGGACCCAAAAGAAACCCCTGTAACTCTTAAAGTATAAGTCCTTTTATAAAATCATACGCATCATTCAAAAGAGGATAGTTACAAGTTTGTACAGGATTGTATAGGTTTTGACAATACAAGACAAGATAAGATACAAAACAAAATAAAAGTGTTAGTTAAAACTAACCCTTCAAGATGACTGCATGGACTGTGGAACGGGTCTGTATCGAAGGAGTGACATTTCAAAGGAGTGACATAAATACCGTAATGAAGGAGTGACAGAATTGTTAAAATTAAGATTTTATTTAAAAAACTAGAAACCTAACCTAACCTAACAGTTGCAAGCCTCTCTTCCCTCTGGATTTGTTCTTTCTTCTTCTTTGTTGGTATTTTCGTGTCACTCCTTTGAATTTTATCTCCGATTTGTCACTCCTTTGTTATGTCACTCCTTCGTTATGTCACTCCTTTGAATAGGATCGTGTGGAACAGCTGCGTTTCATAACTGAGCAATATTATGAGCATGGAAGAAGTGTAGTTTCAGCTCAAAGATCTTTCAAGACAAATTTTCAGATGTCAAAATCACCTAAGAAAGTAATCCGTCAGTGTGTCAGAAATTTTTCCCTAACTGGAAAAAGAAAACCAACTGGAAGAGTGCGCACAGCAAGGACAGACGAGATCATTAACAGAACTCATGAAATTGTACAGGATAATCCTAACATAAGCATCAGACGTGCTTCTCAGCTGTTAGGAGTTGGATATGGAACAACACACCGTATATTCAAGCAAAATTTAATGCTCTTTCCATATAAAATTCAAACAGTGCAACAACTAAACGATGGAGATTTCGCACAAAGACAACAATTCTGTCAATGGATCCAACAGAAGGTAAATGACACCACCAATTTTCTAGCAACTTTGATTATGTCAGATGAAGCCCATTTTCACTTGAGTGGAACTGTAAACAAACAAAATTGTCATTTCTGGGCAACAGAAAATCCATTGAATATTACCGAAGTCCCGTTGCATAGTCAGCGTGTAACTGTTTGGTGTGGTCTTACTGCATCTCAGATCATAGGGCCGTACTTTTTCGAGGATTCCACCGGAAACACGGTCACTGTAAATGGTGATTGCTACGAAAAAATGTTGACCGATTTCCTTATTCCTAAATTAAGAGATCTTTGTCTAGAAAACCACTGGTTCCAACAAGACGGAGCTACCTGCCATACCACGAGGAACTGCATGGCAGTTTTGCTTCAAACGTTTCCAGGCGAGTTAATTTCAAGATTTGGAGACGTTGAATGGCCTGCAAGGTCTCCGGATTTTTCTCCCTTAGATTATTATCTCTGGGGATATTTAAAGAGTAGGGTCTACAGAAATAACCTAATGACCTTGCAAGAATTGAAGGCCGCCATCACAAATGAGATACAGGCCATACCACCGCACACACTTGCAAAAGTGATGCAGAACTTACAAGCGAGAACACTGGAATGTTTGGCAACTAATGGAGCACATTTGAAAGGAGTCATTTTTAAAAATAAATATTTCATAATAAACTTGTAAATCTACTCTTTCGAATGATATATAGTTTTTATGAAAGGAATTAAGTATTAAGAATATTTGGCTTTTTTTTATGGGTCCCATTTATCTGGATCACCCAGTATTACAAATATTGACATTTCTGAAAAAATAAATATGCATTTTTAATAAAAACTATATATTAAGTTAGGTAAAGTACTAAAGTTGGGTTAGGTAAGATAAAGTTGCATTAGGTTTATTATGAATGGGCAAGGTAACTGGAGCCATGGAGCCGGCATTTTTTAATGGCTCCGACTCCGGCTCCACCCAAAACCACCATTCCACCGGCTCCAGCTCCAACTCCGACTCCACACCCCTGCTGAGAAGTATCTTCTGAAGAGCATCTTCTCTGACATGTCTGCTATCAGTAAGCATTGACAGTAGGATAGCTTTGGGATTGGCAAAATAGGCATTATTACGAAACACCAGTTCCATAATAATGCGATGTTTTTCTTCCAATCCTCGCATCAAGACAATCAAATGAAAAAAATTCTGTGCTCCGTCAGTAGCTTTAGGATGGGATTTGATATGAAACCATCCAGGAGCATATGATTTCATGATGATGGTTACCAGTTCTTTCAGATTTTGTTCGGGATGCAAAGTCGATACATATAAACGAAGAATCCAGTTTGCTTGGGTAATCCAGCGAGCATGATGAATGGCACCTGGAGACCTGCGGGCTAGACTTTCAGATACCCATCCAAATTGCACTGCTAGGCACATATCATAGAGATACTTTTGATCACTGCTCAATTCTTTCACGACATTCGGTGGTATATCTTGGACGTTGCCCTGAACTGGTGAAAATGCCACCAAGTCTAAAATGGTTAAATCACATTTCAATTTGGCTCCAGTTGAACCTTTAAAGGTATTTGGCCCTGATGTTTTTTCGTCTATGGTTTCAAATATGTGTCTGAAGGGGAGTTCATTCATGTGTAAAAGACACACGAGCCATTGAACTGATCTATGCAAAAAAATTTCAATCAATTTTATGGTACCAGCAATTCTACCAGTATTGACAGGAGTACCATCACATAGCAGAGCATTGAGAGTGTCGATGCTCGCTGAATCAATTAAGAACGTTATAATTTCATCAGCTATACACCGAGCATTTCCTGCATCAGGGCAGAGATGGTCTACATAGATACCGCCAGGGTCTTTGATCAGCACATAATGTTCTTCTTTCTCTTTTCCATGCTTGGTTAACGTATCATCCTTTCTTCCATCAAACCCTATACATTCACTATTCACATTTTCACATCTAGATCTAACAATATTTTTCTTGCCTACACGAATTCTCTCTCTCTCTCTATTTTCTTCTTATCAAGCATGTTAGATTGATCGATTATTCCCATATCTTTCAATGCAGCATTAACAATAGCTGCTGTAGTTCTCAAATTCACACGGTAATGGTCTGCCACCAATGGTAATTCATTGTATGAATACCTATTTTGATCATTTTCAATCAATTCCACATCGGGCACGAATTCTAGCTCATTGTCACTGTCTTCTATATCTTCACTAAAGTCATCTACTGAAGAAGATGGTACAACTTCCATAGCCTCTGCCATTTCCACTTGTGACCTTTGTTGCCTCTCTTGTTCTTCTCTTGCTCTTGAGAGGGATCGTCTCTGGACAGCGGCAGCTTCACGATCAAATGGCCCTAATTGATTTATTCTTTGCTTTTGGCCTACAAATGACTCCCACTCTACCATTGGGACTTTTACCTCACATCGACAAAACGGCCTTTCTATTCCTTTATCTTAACATTTGCAAGTACAAATGTCAAACATTTCATCATATGAAGCAAGTTTTTTAACAAAATTTTCATTCCTTTGACGTAGAGGAACCTTGTTCAAGGAAAGAGCTGATCTGATTAATCTTTCCACTGCAGAAGAAATAGATCTTTCTTGAATGACAGGGAAAGAGAACATGGCCCAAATATCTTGAAGATCTTTGGTGACTATTAGTGATGTAGCGGATGTCATTTTTTTCACATCCGCGGATGAGGATGTTTGATTTCAACATCCACGGATGCGGATGTCTACATTTTCGTTATTTTTTAGAATATATTCGAGATTTGTTGTGCTTAACGTATATAATAAGTTATTATATAGAGAGAGCTGTAGCTATAATGTAGTATAATTGATTAATTGTACAATAATTGCTGTACTTTTCTCTGAACATATAAAATAATATCAAGCATCTAACTAATATAGAAATCAATTAGTGAATTCGTCTGCAAATAAATTCGTTATATTTTGTTGAGTTTCAGCCACAATTAGAAACCATAATTGTGTTACCAGGATGCGGGACGTGAACCCAACTCAAATGCACCCCACCGACCTCTTTCCCCAACCTCCACCCTTATAGAAAGAGATCTTTAATTAGCTTGATAACTATTTATATTAAGTTTAAAGTTTTATTAGACATATTTATAAATGAGTAATTAAAATAAAGTAAACTAAGATGTTCATCGTTTAATGTTCAAACTTAATTATAGGAAGGTTATGCTTAAGGAACATTAACTTTTCTGCCTTTTCTGCTGCCAGTCTGTTTCTCTTTTCATCATATATTAATCCAGCACTGCTAAATAATCTCTCGCTTGGTACGGAGGACAGGCTAAATGTTTCCTTGCAAGTTTACTCAAGTATGGATAGATATTCTGCGTATTTTTCCACCAACTAATAGGATTGTCACATGCAGCCAGGCGTTTTTCTTGGTGATAGCTCTCGATCATTTTTACTACATCTTTTGACATCGCGTAGGTCTCGTCATTGCTGCTTGACTCAAGAAACTGAGAGACAGATTCTGTGATAGATTTGCTTGTTGAAGGTGTTGGTTCTGTCACTGAAACTTTTATTCTTTTGGTGGGTGGCGAAGCGACAGATTCAAGAGATTGAAGCTCTTCAACTGCTTTGCCAAGTGATGATTTAACTCGTTCTAATGTACTAGGTGAAAATAACTTAGCTTTGTAACGTGGATCTAAGTAGGTTGCAAGAGAGTAACTTCATACAAGAACAGCCTCTCGTCTTGTCGCTTGCATCACTTTTGCGCACAATGAACTAGTTCTATTAATATAGTAGAATTTGATAATTTCCGCTTATTAATGACGTTTTATCTCAACGGTCCACATCCGCAGTCCAATGTGCGGATGTTCCGCGGATGCGGATGCGACCTACATCACTAGTGACTATATTGTAGCAATCGTTCGCAGTTGCTGATCCCCTTGACTTGATTTTTTCTCTCTTTTAAATGAAGAAAGTGTCTGACAACATCTGCCTTTGTAGGAATCATTGATCGGCGGAATTCAGTGGCAAAACCAAAAGCTGCATTCGAAGATTTGTTTCTGGTTGACATTTTTTCAACCTTTTTAAAAATTAAAAATCCAGATTTTATAGAATCATGCATGGATCATAAGTAAATCTGAAGAGCATAAATTCTTATAATTCCTGGAAAAAAATATGATAATTAGAACATGAAATTTATTGGTATTGAATTTGAAATTCAACACACAGCTCAGTAAATTGATTCCACATAAATGATGTTTATGTGTAGTCAATTTTCTGATATAGCAAATATTTTGAGAAAATGTGTGGTGAAAATTTTGAGAAATCCAAATTTTTGAGGTAATTGCCTGAAAATTGCACACGAGATATATTATGCAATTTTAGGGGGGGGGGGGGGTCATCTCTATGAGAAGATGCTCTAAATGGTCTCCATTTTCATTTATGAGACTATTTTCATTTTTGGGGTGGAGCCAAAAGTAGGAGGGAGTATGCTAGTGGTACAGGGGGGAGCATAAACTTTCTTTTGGAGTATGTGGTCAGGACCCCAATTCATGAGCCCCACATAGTGCTCGATCTGCCCCCAGAAATTCGACCCAACCTAAATTATGTATCTGTAACAAAATAGCAACAATCATTATGAAGAACAATGAATAAATACTGTATATAAGCACAAAAATTTTAAAGGCCAGTTTTTAATTTTATTATTCACTTTTCTTATATTAGCTATAGAAAATTCGAAAAACCCTGATAAAACCTAGGTGTGTTGCGGGTTTTCCAATAAAACCCAGTTTTTTGCCAACCCTCGCGATTGTCCGGTGTCTTGCGCCCTCGACTCGAGAATGAACTCTTGCCAGGGTACGATCTATGTCCCTCAACTCTTACACGTCTCGGAGGAGGACCTCCGTTCATGTTTTGCAGAGTGGAAGGTGTCTTGTGTACATCGGTTTACGAAGTGAGTTAATGGCTGTCTTCAGCCCACTCCGCGCCTACGCTTGACTTTTGACCAGCTGTCGCCTCCAGCGCATGTCTGGTATGCTTGGCTTCGTTTTGATGTATGCCTTGGCCTTACGTCTTTCCACCTACCCGTTGTTTTAATTGCCATACATTGCCAGACATTCGGGCATACCGGTTCCCGTTGTCGCCGGTCTACTAGTGTCTGTGTCCATTGTATCCAGGATTTCCATGATGTGTCATGTTCTAACACCCCTTCTTGTATTAACTGTGGTGGTAACCATCCTGCTTCCTCAGCCTCATGTATTATTTATAAGTTTGAATTTGAAGTTGTTACTCTCAAGACCAAGGAGCACACGACTTTCCCTGAGGCTGGAGCTCAGGTTCGCGCTCGTTTTGTGCGATAACATGTCACATTCATGGACATTCTTCGTGCCTCTCGTTCGCAGCCTCACCGTTTTCGAAAACCCCCTTCTGCCTCGTCTCTTCCCCAAGTTCCTTCTTCCCCTACTTCGGCCCATCTCCGCTCTCCACAGCGTCGGTCTCAGCATTTCAGGTCTCCATGTTTCTCCTCGACCTTCCTTGGCCCGAACTCCTCTGCGCCCCATTCCCTCCTTCGAGGGCGTCTGTGGGGCTGCCTCCGCGTGGGGACCCTCCTGCTGGTCGGGAGTGTTAAGCGTAGGGTCGAAGAGACCTCCCCTGGTTTCTCAGTTTCCCACCGCCGCCACCGTTGCTCGGATCTGGTTCTCTCTCCGCACTCTTCCCCTGCCATTACAAATGGTACCATTACAGACCCTGCCCGAGGCTCTACTTCATCCCTCTGTCCCAGGTCGGTGACTCCTCCTCCAAGCCAGAACCCTGTACGTACCATGGGTCCTGGTGGCTCAATTCCCTCCTCACAGGTGGGTGTCGTCAGTCTCTCGCGAAAGTCGTCTGTACCCGTTTCTCGCCCTCCGAACTTCCGCCAGTTGGACAGCCAACTTGCGGTGTTGGACTCCCTACCGTCAGCCTTACCCACCCGTTCTCGCTCCTTGTTAGACCTCCCTATGCCCCAACATATTTTTGCTCTCCGCCAACCGTTCCCCCTGGCTCCGCCTCTCCTTGTTCCGACAATGCCTCAGTCCCTGCTGCTTTAGGAATGCGCCGTGGTCGATTTAGGAAGTACCGCATTCCAGTTCCTGTTACCTCCTCTCTCCCTGCTCGCCCGGCTGATCCCCGCCTGCGGCCTCATCCTGAACAGGTTGGGTCAGACCCGGACTTGCAGGAGAACCGCCGTATCTGCTCCATTGTTTCTGGTCAGTAGTTCTTTAACTTTTACTTTTTAACTTTTTCTTCTTCATATTTAAAGTTTACCTCTTCGCAGCTACCTCTTAATTTTACCGCATCATCTTTAACTCTTATCTTTTACATTTTTCTCTCTCATTTTTTATACTTTTCTCTTTTACACTTTTCACTTTTTCATTCTTAACTTTTACCCTTTTACATTTTTAAATTTTTTCCTTTTATATCTCCATTATAATGACTAATTTTAATTCCATCCTTCACTGGAGGTGTCGCGGCATTTTTGCCAACTATGAAGGTCTTTCCCTCCTTTTACAAACGTACCAACCTGCTTGTGTTTGTCTTCAAGAAACAATTTTGGGTTCTCGATCTATGCCTTCTGCTGGCTACATCTCCTTAACAAACCCTTTTCCAGCTCACGGTCCTCGAGGTGGTTCAGCCATCCTGGTACGTAGATCAGTCCCTTGTCGCCCACTCATACTTCGATCTACATTGCGGGTGGTTGCTGTCCGGCTTTCTTTGTCTCGGCAGTATACCGTCTGTTTAGTTTACCTCCCTCCACACGCCCCCATCTTTCGAGAGGAGCTAGTGAAAGTTGTTGATCAACTCCTTAGACCTTTCTTACTTTTAGGTGATTTTAATAGTCGTAGCCCAGTGTGGGGTGATGTTCGGGACACTTTCGTGGATAGCTCCTTGATATCTCTGATGTCATCCCACTCCCTCCACTATCTCAACTCAGGTGCTCCTACTTACTACCCCGTTCACACTGATACCTTCTCCTGCATCGCTCTCTCCTTTTGTTCCACCGATGCCCTTCTGGACTTTTCCTAGGAAGTCCTGGGAGACGACTATGGGAGTGACCATTTCCCGGTGCGGCTGTCGTTTATTGTTCCTGGAACTAATCTGCCACCTTCCTCCCGTTGGCTTTTTTCTAGAGCCGACTGGGAGTCCTATCGTAGCCTTACCTACGTGTCCTCTACAGCCCACGATTTTTCGTCGGTGGACGGATGTTTAGATTTCCTGGGTTTGAGAATTTTGAATGCGACTGAAAAGAGAATTCCCAGCAGACAATGTTCCTTTCATTTGACTCGAGTCATTTGGTGATCTCAGAAGTGTGCGGAGGCTGTTTGGAATAAGAAGACTGCTACTCGTCGGTTTTACCGCCATATATCTCCAGATAACCGCATTGCCATGCATAGGGCTCGGGCAGTGGCTCGTCGAGTCTTTAAACAAGCCCGGAGGGACTCTTGGCAACAATACGTCTCCGAGATCACATCGTCGACCCCGATTGCCACGGTCTGGAACCGGGTCCGTCGCAGCTCCCGAAAGTTTAAGTACTCCCTCTCGTTCCCTAGTCCTCCATGTCGATGGCAGGGACATTTTTATTCAAAAGAAGTAGCGAATACTCTGGCTACTTCGTTTGCCGCAGCTTCACTGTCGCCGGATATTCTCCGACTTTCCATTTACGAAAAGAAGCAATGGAAAGAGAGGATCTCCATTTCGACCGCCCGAACAATGAACCTTATAACCGATTGTTGACGATGCGCGAACTTAAATCTGCCCTATCCTTACGGAGAAACTCAGCGTCTGGCCCGGATGGTATCCTCTACAAAATGCGTCTATGCATAATTCGACTTTATACTTTTTACTTACTGTTTTTAACTAAATTTGATTGAGGGTGTGTTTCCCTCTCGATGGTGGGAGGCCATAGTTATTCCTATCTCGAAGTCTGACAAGGACGCCTCCCTTCCTCAAAACTTTCGCCTAATAGCCTTGACCAGCCGTATCTACAAGTTAATGGAAAAGATTGTCGCTTCCCGACTGTCCTTTATCCTAGAGTGGCGAGGACTCTTTCCCCCATCTCAGTCTGGTTTACGTCAACTTCGCAACACACTAGAGTCTAGACCCTTTACTTCTCCTTAGTCATGATCTCCAAACCGCTTTTTCTCGTAAACAAATCACTGTGGCTGTCTTTTTCGACATCCACAAAGCTTACGACACGACGTGGAGGTATTATGTCCTCCAACGTCTCCATTCTATGGATTTTATTGGTTTTCTCCCTCTTTTTATTAGTAATTTTTTAAGAAACCGAACTTTTCGAGTTCGAGTTGGTAGCTCTCTCTCCGATTTAACCACTCAAGAGGAAGGAGTCCCGCAGGGATCTGTCCCCAGTGTCCTGTTTCTCTCTGGTTATGAACTCTGTTGTCCATTCCTTACCAACTTCTATAAAGTGTTCTCTCTACGCAGATGATCTTGCCATTTACGGCGCGGGCAGTTCTCTACAAGTGGCCGCAAGACAGGTGCAGCTTGCAGTTAATGCCGTCGAATGATGGGCAACGTCTGTGGGTTTCCGTCTTTCCCCAGCCAAGACTGTGTGCATATCTTTTCATAGACGTAGGACTACTTCTGTCCCCCCCTCGCTGTTTTTAGCCGGTAATCCCATTCCGGTAAGGGACACTTTTAAATTTTTAGGCCTCACTTTCGACTCCCGTCTTATTTGGGTTCCTCATTTGAGGAATTTGAGACTCTCCACCCGGCGTACCCTTACACTTTTAGACCATCTCTCCAATATCATATATCTTGGGGCGCTTATACTCTCCTGCCGGTACACCTCTTTAGTTCAATCGAGAATTGACTGAGAGGTGACTGAGGTCTACGGCTCCGCTTCTGTCTCGATTAAGAATCCTGGACCCTCTTCATAATTGGGGCCTCCGCCTGGCTACAGGAGCCTTTCGCTCTTCACCGGTGGCTAGTCTTCAGGCGGAGTGTGACTCTCCTCCCCTTCGGTACCGTCGTGCATACCTCCAAACAAAAAGTTATTACCGTGCTCATAGGATTCCTTCCTCCCTTCTTTGTATTACCCTTGATACAACTCTTCCCCTAGACGACTCTTGGCACCTCACTTCAACTGTCCATGCTTTCCTTTCCCATCATTCTCTTCCTCCACCTCAGATCTTCCCAGTCTTGTTTCAGGTCCTCCCTCCGTGGATTCTACAGCCGATTTCCTACTGCAAAGATTTGTGTCCCCTTTGATAAAAAGTCCACCCCTAGTGCTGTCCTGTTGTCCTTGTCCCATGAACACCTCGCTTGTCACTCTTCCTCCATTCATATCTATACAGATGGCTCCCATTCTCCGTTAGGCGTAGCCGCTTCGGCGGTTTTCTATCTCCCTTGCAAGACTGTTAGGAGTATTCATCTCCCTCACGACACTTCCATTTACTCAGCGGAGCTTTTTGCTATTTTGGTAGCGCTAACCCATATTGGTGCTCTTACCCAGAGTTCGTTTATTATTTTTTCGGATTCCCGCAGTGCTCTGATGTCCTTAGAATCTTATGACCCCAAACGTCCTCTGGTCCGAAGGATACAACAATTAGTCCATTTTCTCACTGCTTATTCCGCGCGGTGTATTTCTTTCTGTTGGATCCCCTCTCATGTGGGTATTGCCGGTAACGAGGAGGTGGACCTTTTGGCCAGGCGAGCTTGCTCTCTTCCTATTACCCCTAAATCTTTGCCCTTCTCAGACTTCATTCCTTCCCTCCGCCGCCATTTCAGGTCGCTGTGGCAGCGCGACTGGGATGGCGTCGGCGTAAACAAACTCCACCGTCTCAAGTCTGTTCTTTGTCATTGGTCTTCTTCATATCCTAAACCCCAGCATAAGGAAGTTCTGTTGGCTCGTCTGAGAATTGGTCATACCCGTTTGACCATGGCCACCTTATGTCTAGAAATTCCCCTGAGCCTTGCCCGCATTGTCATGTTCCTCTCGCTGTTGAGCATGTGTTTGTTTTTTGCCCTCTTTACTTAACCTTCCGTTTGCGGTGCTTCCCAGAGTTACATTCTCATCCGGCCTCGACGCGTCTTGGGTCCATTCTTGCAGAGGGTGCCTTTCTCTGTCGGCCTCCATATTATATAAGGGTGTGCCACTTCATAGAGTTAGGTTTAACGATGTTTGTCTTGGCTAAAGTCTCATTGTTTTATGAAATTAGCTGGCCATAAATCATAATCTCATTACTTTGTTAAGATGGAAACAAATGTCTGAGATTATTCTTTCAACATATTTCAACTAAGTAGGCACTCTACTCTCGTGCCAAGTCAGTCTTCTAATGTAGTCATTCTATTGTGTATCTATTAATACTTTAATTAAAGTTTGTCTCGGTTATTTATCATTCATTTCAATATTGTTCTAGCCCTAATACAGTATGTGTACACCCGAGTTTGTTTGAAACAGCCTTGGATTATTCTTTCAAATTGTATATTCGTAATTTCACTCACCTCGAGAGAGAAAAGGTCCGTCAATCATTCTTCAATGATGAAATACTGTACGCGCTATGAGTGACATGCGAATAAGCATTTTACATTTTCGCTTAATGTTCATTGAAGGATAAAACTACTAAAGTTTTTGGTGTTCTCAATCTTGACCATTCCCGTTTCATTCTTCATCAAAGAATGAGAAATTGCAAAATGTGAATGTTGAGGCAGGTTTTATCAAATCAGCCTTTTCTCTACTTCATTCCATTAATCATTCTCATCCATGGTATTCTCACTCGGCTCCCGATTAGGTTAGGATAATGTAGGCTAATTGCCTTTTTCTTCAAGTTATTCTCACACCAAGAAAGAATTTCCCAATTCTAGCATTCTTACTTCGGGATTACGAATGATGGCGGGAATGGCGTGAGGGGGGAAATAATCAGATTTAAACTAGCAGTCTTTAATAATTATCATTCAGCTCGGTAAAATCCACGCAATTTGAGGAGTTGGTATTTAGATTTTGCTTTAGAATTATAGGACATCTTTCACCAGTCATTGAAAAACGGCAGTTTTATGCTCGACACTTGACACCCTGAAATTTATGCAAATCCCAAGCCATTCTTCAATTTCCGCTTCCCATTGTGTAATTTTTATATAATTCATATTATATTATTAATGTTCAAAAAAGTGTTTACCCAATGAGAAAATACACTGAAACTCGTAGTCTGATGGGGAATATATTTATTTATGGAACCATATCGTAACTTCAAAATGTTCCTCATTCAGATCAAAGCGTGTTAATGTAATTCCTATTGGGTAGAGACTTTTTAGATACTTTGTACCAAAAACTGTTCAGTCTAAACGAGAAGGGCCTTAAGTATTTTAATGAAACTTTTCAGAATGCGTTATTTCCATCCATAGGTACAGGATTCGGAATACAGTACCGATAGCAGTTGAGAAATGTCTATAAAGTTCGGGCATTTAAGCATTGAACTTTAGTTAAAGTCGTAGAATTGAAAACTTTATTTAATATTTACATTTAAAGAGAGAGATTCCGATCCAAGCTTTACCCCCAACCCCAAAATCATTAAGATTTTGTAATGTACAAAACGAGTGCCTGTGGCCCAGTTGTTTGGAGATTGGACTCGGGCTATGAAGGCGCAGGTTTGATTCCCATCTCCAGCCACCTACTCTTTATTGCCGAGTCTTTGGTGACTCTAATTTAGAGTTCACTCCATCCATTTCCGTGTGGGGAAATGGGGTTACCAGATGTTATCCGTTACCATAACTCATTTATTGTAGTTACAGAGATGATTGAAATTGGAGAGAAGCTTCTCATTCAGAATAAAGGTGATAAAAATGGGGTTCGAATGGGATTCCATTGGCCCCCCTTTCACTCTGTTTCGCACCTCCATCTCCACGTTATCGCCCCGGAAGAAGAGATGGGCTTTATTGCCAGAGGAATCTTCAAAAAGAACTCTTTTTGGTTTGTGTCTGTAAGTATAGTACCTAGTGAACATAGTTTTTGAATGCAGTCTAAGATGTAAGTGGAACCTCGCACATGGCTGGGATTCATTGTACAGTTGTAGTATTTATAGAGTACAACATTACAGTATGTATTCGGGGTGATTCGGTTCTTGTTTTAGACAGGGGTAACCTAGAAAGGCCCTGGTGACTTTGAGTTATCCTTGTGGTGCTTATAGGTTTGATGGTTTTGTTGCTTACTGTCTATTATCCTTTGAACTAGGTTCTTTGTGAAGTATTATTATATGTGACTAATTCTCTGTTTCCGCTACATTTGGTAGGATTAAAAAACTTTTATGCCAGTGAGAAAAGAATTCTAGCTATATAATACAGGGTGTACATAAAGTCAGGATCTATTTTTGTGAAATAATTATTTTTTTCTATTTTTCTTTTCAGAAGCCCTTAGAATGAATACAGAAGAGCGTGTGGCAATAGTAATTTGGTGAATCGAGGGAAAGAAATACAATGACATCAGAGAGAAGTTTAGAAGGAGATTTCATAAGCCGGGGCCAATAGACAAGACAGTACGAAAATTGGTGAACAAATTTAAACGAACGGGATCTGTAAATGATGAAGCAAGATCAGGACGACCGTGTATGTCAGATCTTACCGTGAATGCAGTACGCGGAATTATCACTGAGGAGCCACGTACGTCCGTTCGTGCTGCATCACACAGACTCGGCCTCCCGACGTCATCTGTGCACAAAATTCTGAAAGTTAATTTGCAGAAGAAAAGCTATCATTTGCAAGTTTTACATGATTTACATGAGGAAGATTTCCCTCGACGAAGTGCTGTGTGTGTGCTGATCTCGTAGAACAAATCTGGAGTGATAATTTAATGGACAACATTCTCTCTAGTGATGAAGCCACTTTCCATACGTGTGGAAAAGTAAATCGCCATAACTGTCGAATTTGGGCAGATGAAAGACCGAATGATTTCGTCCAAAATTGGGAAAGAGAGTCGCCTAAAGTTAATAACTGGATGGGTTTAACAAAATCTAAGGTTTATGGTCCTTTTTTCTTTGCTGGAGCTACAGTTACGGGGCTTATTTATCTGGACATGTTGCAGCAATTCCTTGAACCTCAGCTGATTGGGGATAGGATTGTTAGTACCGTCGTCTATGAACATGATGGTGCTCCTTGTCACTATGCCAAAATTGTTCAGGATTATCTAAATGGACGTTTTCCAAATCGCTGGATCGGACGCGGAAGCAACAGACCTTGGCCAGCGAGATCACCAGATTTAACCCCTTTAGATTTCTTTGCATGGGGCTTTATCAAATCGCACGTCTATCAGACGAAGATTACGAGTCTTGAAAACTTACGTATACGAACTGCTGCAGATAACATAACCCCGCAAATGTTCCAGAATGTGTTTAGAAATGCTGCGGAACGATTTGAACTGTGCAGGGATACTGATGGGCGTCACGTCGAATCCTACTCTTAATTATTTAATAAATGTTACCACTTTATCATTTTATGATTGAATTCCATATAATTTCCAAGTGCTTCACAAAAATAGATCCTGACTTTATGTACACCCTGTATATAAAATTTAAGGATGCATTCTACTAATTTAACTTAATATCGATGATGATATTCCAAGAGCTCGTAAAGAGCAAAACCACACGAATTTACAGAAGAGAGAAATGAATAATGTCTAATGTTGGGAACGTTTACGCGCGTCTGAAACGTAATTATTGCGATGGCAAACGGAAATGAATTCTAATTTTTTGTCCAGTTACAGTATGTGCTAACACGAATGAAAGCGAAAACTTCAATGAAACTGAATTTCGAGGCGGTGGTGCTTAATACAGACATGCCAACCCTCCTGTTTTTGTACCAAATTCAAAACTCCTGGCAGGAGTCAAAAACCTGTTTTTTTACCAAATTTCCTGATATTGAAAAAAATGAACTCTTATAATCAAACCAGAAAGGAGAGTTTTGAGAGGTGACTTAATTCAAGTGTATAAGATGTTATAAGATATTATAAGATATAAGATATAAGATAATATGGGCATCAATACATTGTCAGACCTCATGGTCCAAAAAGTGACACTCTAAAGCCAGGGACAGAAATGTTATGAAGCACAATTCAGTAATTCTTTATTGTTGAAAGCTCAAGGTGCATTATACAAGCACTTCAAGCAATGAATTAATACCCTTATAATATCGTGTTTGAAGTGTGCGAATAAAATTCATGAACTTTTTTTTTTTCTAGCAAAGGGTTGGCATGTCTGTTAATATGAGGTTTTGGAATATCACTATTTATCTACTGCAGCTAATATTATAATTTCTTGTCAAATTCTCTTATTTTTCTAGCCTGAAACAGCGATTGAAAGAATACGAGGAAGTTCTTAACAACAGATAGGAAGCTGTGCTAATCTAAAGCATAGGAAGCCTTTTTAATTATTATTTTGGGTATTATAATGAATATGTAGGTATACTATTTTGACTCTTAGCATCTGTGATCTAATTGGTCAGTAAGAAAATTCTATTAAAATATATCCATTATGCGCAGATGTGTATAATTTGGATGTTACATATTTCATACGCCTTTTCTTGTATTAATTATTATTTATTTTTATATAAGTACCGTAGGTTACCAAAGTCGGGATACACTGAGCTACACCAATGTAACTTGTACATAGATTGTAAAATTTATAATATATTGTATATCACTTTTTTTTTTTCATTACTGTAAATAATTCGTCTTCATGAATGTTAATAGATAATAGGATTAAGTATTTATTTTCGAAACACTGATTTGTGTTTAGTTGGTAAACGAGTCTTGATAGCCTTCTAGTATGAATTATTGTGACCTTATAATTAAGGCTGATGTAACTCAAAATTATCACTCGACCATTTTGACTTTCGTAGATAAGAAGAGAGTCGTCTCTTATGTATTGGTATCAGATGCGATTCAGTAATAACGTTGTACGGTATATTTATTGGTTTTTCTCATTTGATTTAATGCTGTTAGAGTTTAGTTCTAACTTGATTGCCATTGGTGGTAAGTTTGGACATGTTATTCTTCAAAAAGTTATAATTTGAACAATTTCATATTTAAACTGCACTTACTCTCTTCCAAGACAAATAAATTTAATTGGATGCACCAACTCAACCGATAATCCTAACTTCGCAAAGAAAACTTAAATATTTGATTAGCCTTGAAGCAATTGATAGGATATGCTTAAATTTTTGTATTTTCTGAGTCAGTGACAGGAAGAAGGTACTCGGCCCTTAGTTTAAGTGAAGCTAAGGTTTGTAAGATAGATAGGCTCAACTCTCAAAAAGAAGCTACGTCAGACGGAAGTTTTAACTGGCTGGCCTTCTCAAAATACAGCCTGGTTTTCTTTTCTAATCAGAACAACAAATCCATTAAAGACCTCAGATAGACGACCGCCACTGGGTACCTACTGAATCGAGGGTGAAAATTAGAACTCAAAGGAGCTGGCTGAGCAATCCGAATCTTACTCGAAGTTAGATTACTTTAGAAATTTTTAGGCTAAGGCAGAATAAAGTTCGACCTTTTGGCGTCTCCACTTCAGCTTAACACAACCTTAACACAGTTCCCAGCAGCTATAAACATCCGACCACAAACATCTGATATAGCTTGCCATGTAATCTTTAATTTAAACTTGAACTGGAAATAAAATTCGACAAAAGATTACACTAGGCTTAGGTTAACGAAACTTTATTGTAAACGTCATTAGAATTTACGAGAATTTGCCGCTTCCAAACTGCTTGAACCCTTAGAACCCTTTTATAACACCCTCAACCCTTGATTAGAACCCTTTATTATAACATCAATGATAGTAATTTTTTATTCTTTCTTTCAGTACAGGAATTTTTCAAGTTGTCAATTCCTCCTGAGCAAAAATTAATTTATAATGACACTTTAAATCAGTCATTAACCAATGCGTTGGGTGGATTAGGTTGCATTATTTCCACCCTCCTCTTAACCTTTCATTCGTTTCAGTTTCATCATTGTTTTTTTTTACTCTAATATACCGTATGTGTAGAGTCATTGAAATAAGTAATTTGGAGACGTTTTTTGTGTCCATTAAATATACACACATTAAAACGATAGAGAGTTAACTTAGACATCTACGTGTAAAGTGTATTATATAAATTAAATTTTTATATTTTTCGTGTTTTTTATTTCTTAATCAATTTTTGTGTCCAAAGACCATATTTATACTATACTCTTTGTCCCTAATTTGCCAATTTCATCCGAGTGACTGATGAGGAGACATTTTTTTTTATCACTGGTTTTAAATTTGAAGCAGCGTCATTATATAGGGTGGCGCAAAAGTCAGGAACCAAAGGCACATTTTAATAATTTGTTTTAATGTGTTTTTTCTTTTCAGACTTCTTGTTGAACCTATGGCACAGAAATTGACAATAGATGAACGGGTTGAAGTAGTTTTAATGTGTGCGAGGCGTGGTAACAGACACCTATCAGTTGCTTCTGCTTTTAATGACAAACACCCTGAGAGGCCGCCAGTTGTTCAGGCATCAGTTGGAAAACTGTTCACTCGTTTCAAGAAACGGGAAGTGTTCATGATCGGCGGCCAAAAAGTTCAACCGATGCAGTAACATCACTAACGGTACTCAATCACCTCGAAAACAGCCCACGTAAGTCCTTAAAGTTATCTCAGGAAACGGGTGTCTCCAGAAGATCCATTCAACGAATTCTTAAACAAATCGTTTTCACCCCTACAAAGTCCAACTCGTTAGGAACTGCACGTGACGACTCAGACCGTCGTGGAGAGTTCTGCCAGTGGTTTGTATAACATCGACAGCTTCAACGAAGGATCATGTTCAGCGACGAAGCGATATTTCACCTCAGCGGTCGTGTCAATAGGCATAATGCACGCTATTGGCCAATGAGAACCCCCTACTGGATGGAGAAAGGACATGTGCAATTCAATCCACGAATTATGGTGTGGGCTGCGCTCTGGGGGGATCGGTTAATTGGTCCGTACTTTTTCGACGGTAATGTAACAGGTGAAACATATGCTGCAAACATTTCTAATGCCCATACTGGACGATATCCATTGGCAAACGCGGAGATGTGGTTTCAGCAGGATGGTGCACCACCATATTTCGCAACCATCGTCCGGAGCTCTTTAGATGAAACATTCCCAAGCAAGTGGATCGGACGGCGAGGGCCCGTCGAATGGCCACCTAGGTCTCCAGACCTCACGCCTCTTAACTTTTTCTTGTGGGGCCACCTGAAATCGGTAGTGTTTGCTGATGTGACCCAGAACCATACGTTCTCTAAAGGATAAAATCGCATCCGAGTGTGCCATATTCTACCAATGTGTTAAGGAATGTTCAAACATCATGCATTCACGCGTCAGAAAGTGTCTCCCAAGTGGAAGGCCACTAATTCGAACATTTATTATAATTTAATAAAATATGCCTATGGTTCTGACTTTTGCGCCACCCTGTATATTAAGCGGCATATTGTCATCCAAAAATGTGGAAATCCCAACACTGTTGTTCATTCTTTGAAATTTTTATTTTCCTCCATTAATTGCGATTACCGAGTAAGGTATTGAACTTGCTAAAGGCATTTACTACTTGAGAGGTAATTTTGCCAGTGAGGTAAATCATTGAGTAGGTTGAACGAAAGCAGATTCGAATTAGTTTTTTTATGGTAACATAAAAAAAATTTCCATTTGCTGAATAAGATATTTTGGTGAGTTCAGATTAATTAGTGAGAAGTTGTGTCGACTAGCCGAGAAGTTGGAGGGGAAGTCTTTCACCAACTGGAGTATCCAGGAAGCTGTTTTCCGGAGAGCTTCAGACCGAAAGTCGCTAGAAAGAGGAACGTTGTTGCTCTCAGAAGATCCCACAAAAAATAACGGAAGAAGAGGGTGTTTGGGGGCTTTTTTAACCTCTTTCGTAGCAAAGAAGGTCATATGACTTGTGCCGTTCAAGTATTACTAACACAACGAGAGGAAGGGGAGGGTTTATTCAGATGTTACAAGGTGTCACGAGATGGGAGGTTACCTGATGTGTTACGTAACAAAACATTTTTGTGTAACTGATTTTTTTCACGAGTTAAAGTTTTGAATTGAAACTGAAAGAAATGTTTTGTCTTCAAAATACAAGATGTTCAACACTTTTGAACCAGATCCAAGAAATGTTTCCTCGTAGTTCTTGATTTAAAACTGGATTAAGCGGCTATGGGAGGAAACAAATTCCGTTTCTTCGGAAATAATTTTTTTTTAATTTATTTTTAATGCTTATTCTTTCTAAGTCACTTTAATACCTTGTAACCTTGTAGTTCCATGCGTCGCCCTCTCTTCATACCAAGATCAAGTTGTGGCCCCACCTCTGGGCCTGGCATGGTGGAAGAGCGCATTGCTCTCGCGATCTCCATCACATACCCAGGTACACCTGGCTCATCCGGCACCGTCCTGAGCGGGCATCTAGTCTTCTTTCAAAGACTTCAATTTTGATACTGTGATGTTCCTGATTGTCTTTGAGAAGCTGGTTGAATAGCCTTGGGGCTCCCCTTTGACAACCAAGCTATTTTCCTTCAGAGTTGACGGTGTCCTTATCTGGCATTTAGTTTGCAAACTACACTTTTCTATTTTTCCTATTTTCCGTGTTGTTTGGATGGTTACTGGGTTCCAGTTTGAGGTTAGGTACCAGTTTTTCTAATAGGTGTGTATCTCTCTTTCCAGTGAGTATAGTTTTAAATTGCAAAGTCTTTTCCAGTAGCTGAGTTCTTTGCACCCATTAATCTTGCCGTGAAATTTCTTTGAATTTATTCTAGTTTATTAATTTCTTTTATATACGAGTATATTGGGTACGTCAGGACTGAGCAGTATTCAAGTTTTGATATGATCAGTGTTTTCAGCAGGGGACACCGTTACTTTCTTGTCCCTTCTTTTAAAGGTTCTCAATAACTGTCACGTACTCTCTTGCATTGTTTGTCGCTATCTTATTTTGAATTTCAAATTTCGTATCATCGGTCATTATAACTCCGAAATCTTTGCTTTTGTGCTTCTCTGAATTTCCTATCTGTTTAAGTTTCTCATTTATTCCATATTTTAAGAGCTAAAACATTTCGGTGTTAAGATTTGTTATTGTCTACTGTGTCCCTCTGTAGGGCTTCCACCCTTTTGCATTTCTGATTTTTTGTTGATTTTTGTATTATCAGCAAAGGATGTTACAATAATGTTGTTACTTCACTGTACATGTCTGTTAGCATGATAATGAATGGGACAGGGGCTAATACTCTTCCTTGTGGTGTACTGAGCTGCGTACTTCCTATTCTGATGATGATATAGCTTGGATTTTTACGACTTGCTGACATTCTCTGATGAAGTTGTAGATCCATTTTCTCACTGTGCCTGCTATTCCTGTGTGTTTCATTTTATGATCAATGCTTTAGCAAAATTTGTGTATATTACATCGTAGTTTCATTGCTTTCAAGTGCGTCTTTGGTATTGTTACGGTGCTCTATGTTGTGATAAACATTATCTTCCTGATAAAGTCATGGATTTTCTCTCTGACTATTCTTTCAAATATTTTGGTGAGATGGGATGTCAGTGACGCTGGTCTATAGTTCTTTGCTTGGGATCTATTCCCTTTTTTATATATAGGGACAAGTTCGCTCTTTTCAGAACGCCCGGTATTTCTTCTATGTCCAGGGCTTCTCCATATCCAATATAGGGGTGTAGCTTTTTCACGTACAATTTTTAATCAACAATGCGTTCATTTGCCCCGACTTAATTAAAATTAGTTGTATGCAAGAAAGTAAAATTTATCGCATTACGTAACGCTTGTGGTAGTAGTGGGGATCTTCAAAATGTTACATAGGGAAGGAGGGGGCAGTCAAAAAGTCTTCCTTTTTGCGTTACGAAATATTTGAACGGTTCCTTAAGGGACTTAAACAGCTTTACGTGGGATCCAAATCACATATTGCTACATCCGGACGCGGAAGATGGTCACTCATGCACCACCTATCCAGAGTCATATCGCTCAACATCGCTGATCGACGGAAATGGTGTTGCAACAATGGCTGAAAACAAAAGAATGAACAGTCGGTGAAGAAACGAGGTCTTTACCAGTGAGAAAAGATGAACGACAACCCAGTTGAATATATTAATGCTCTAATAATGTCTGTCTGCTTATACAGGTAATCAATGAATAATCATGTTTCTGGTTAAAGTACCTAACTCTTGAATTAATTAATTAATTAATTAATTTGTAAGTTAATTAATTTTTTAAATTTAAAATTTATGCAATTAACCAATTTCGTGCATGGTCGAAACTTGCTTTCGTTAAAAATCTGCCTTCATAAGGAAAGAATATTTTCAAACTATTCACGCAGACATTGAGGTGTTCATCACAAAATTTTGCATTTACACTTACTGGAGGCTTATTAATCTAACCAAATCCTACGTGGAGAGACCCTGTTATTAAAGTTATTAAAGTTATTAAAGTTATTAAAAGGATTTAATTAAATGGTATTAAGTATAAGTGAAACTAGACTGCCAAAGTAGGTCTGGAACCTATATTTTGGGGCGCCTCTGCTAATGAACCGTTGCCCACATTGTGCCTCCATCATGAAAAAGAAAAACTATAGTATTTGTCATTTACCATTACTTATTCGAACTATAGTGGATTTAATTTTATATATATATATATATAT
Source organism: Bathynomus jamesi (assembly GCA_023014485.1). Classification (NCBI taxonomy): domain Eukaryota; kingdom Metazoa; phylum Arthropoda; class Malacostraca; order Isopoda; family Cirolanidae; genus Bathynomus; species Bathynomus jamesi. The sequence goes on along the minus strand of JAJOZX010000333.1, from coordinate 1,289,170 downwards.
ATATATATATATCAAAGCTATTGACTTCTCCTTAGGGAACCGGAGCTTACAGATGAAAAGAAGGATCAACACAACGGCAAACATTTTCATTTATTTGTACATCAGACGTTTCGACAAATCTTTTGTCATCATCAGTGAGTTAAGTCTTAAAACCTTAAAACAAAATTGAAAAGTGAAAGTTACATCAATACAATATTAAGACAATTAAAACCTTAAAGCAAAATGAAATTGCATCAATACAAATTAAAAACATTTAAATTTCATCACTATAAAAACTAAAATTAAATTAAATTTCATCACTATAAAAACTAAAATTAAATTACCTCAATAGGTAAATACACAATGTTTACATCCACCTCCATACTTGGCAAAGTCTAAGTGAACACTAGGTGGTCAGAGGATTAGGAAGGGTATATCTGTGAAACACGGTTGGTTGTCAAAAGAGTCGTAATTTGTAGGATGAGCTATTATTATTAAGGGAGGGTTTGTTTCTATAGATGTACAAAGATTCTAAAATTCGGAGTTCTGTAAGGTTATTGGATCTAGTTAAAATTTCAAACTGAGTTTTGTGAAGGGGATGGTCGTTTTCATCACTGTGGTTTCTAATTGCGGATTGTGGAGGGCTACTGAGGGACGGTTGGTACGGACTGACAAGCCCAAATGTTGAGAAAGGCGCACCTCCAGTTGGAGTTGAGTGCTGCCAATATACGCAGCCTTACAGCTGTCGCACGTGTATTTGTAAACAACATTGGGGCATACAGTTTTGGGGAATTCATCTTTGAACTTTAAAAAATTTGATAATTTAAGTGGGTTGACGAAGGCGAATCTAAAATTTATTTGGGGATAACTAGACTTGAGCAGTTTGGACAATTCACCTCGAATATGCAATGATAAATAACCATAAAAAGGTAATTTAATATATCTGGTTTCTTTTTGTACTGTAGTTATGGGGAGTTTAGTATCAAAAGTGTTATTTAAAAATTTCTTTAATTGGTTATCGAATAGATGAGAAGGGTAGTAATTGTTAATAAAGTACTGTTTTAAAAATTTAAATTCTTCGTTTAACGAAAAGTAATCCGAACAAATACGGTAACTTCTTGTTAATAATGTTACTATAGCAATAATCTTATATTTATAAAACATACAACTTAAATAATTGGTTCCCAAGCCAGTAAAAGTTTGTTTCCGAAATAGTGAAGTATGGAACTTATTATGGGCCCGTTTAACTAAAACATCCAGGAAAGGTAAACTATTATTTGTTTCGTTTTCACACGTGTACTTAATATTACTATGTTGTTTATTAAGATAATCAAGAAAAAGTTTCACGTGTGAAGGATGGTTAAATATTAAGAAAGTGTCATCCACGTATCTTCTGTAATATATGGGTTTAAAACTACTAGGACAATTTTTCAACCAAATTTCTTCGTAATGGCAAAGAAATGCATTTGCTAGTGTTGGGCTTAACGGGGAACCCATAGCTACCCCATCAATTTGGCTGTAAAGGTTGCTATTAAATAAGAAAAGATTATCAAAACACACTATTTCGAGAAGGTTTTTAAATTGAGTCTGAGTGAGGCCATTAATAAGAGTATTATCAGTAGTGAATAACTTATTTAGTATGATATTTAATGTTTCTTTTAACGGGACATTAGTAAACAATGATGAGACATCAAAACTGGCCATAGTAAGAGAATCGGCATGATTGATCTCTTTTATCTCTTTAGCAAATCAAACGAGTTGTTAATAGAATAATCATTAAAGGTGAGTTTTGAAAGCAAGGGAACGAAGAATTTGGCTAAGTTATAATTGAATGTACCACATGCCGAAAGAATAGGTCTTAGTGGGAAATTTGGCTTGTGGACTTTAGGTAAACCATATAGAATTCCTGGATTAGAACCAGAAGCAAATAAAAAATTGTATGTATTGTCAGCAATAATATTACTATTTTTTAATTTACGCAAACACCTATTAAGTTTATCTTCGAGTTTTAGTAATTTAGACAGAACATTCTCTTTTACCCTTTTAAATTTAGACGTATCCGACAAAATTGTCTCCATTCTATTTATGTAAACTGTTGAATCAATCAGCACTACTCCTTTACCCTTATCCGGTTTTGTAATGATGACAGAGTTATCCTTTTTCAAATTATTAAGAATTTTAAAATCTTGCTTATTAAAGAGGGGAGAAAACACCTTATGGGGTTTAAAATTGTAAAAATTCTTAAAAGAGATGCTCTCCACTTGTTTTACCAAGTTATGAAACGAGAAATTTGGTCGGATCTCACAATTCTTAATATTCATGAGAAGATTTTCAAAGCCAGAGAAAAATTTATAAAAATTTAGTTTATAATGAGGTAGATCAAAATTTAAGCCTAACGACAATATTTCTTTCTCTCTAATACTTAAAACTTTATTAGAGAAATTACAAATAAAATTATCTGGATTATTAAAAAACGACTGAGTGATTCCCAATTTTCCAATTTGGCAGCATGTATCCTTTTATGTCTGTTGACAGTTTTATCACAGCAAGTTTGAAATTTAGTAACTAAACAATGATAATCAATATAAGACACCCTAGATTTTAGACCAAACAGAGAATTTTTATATTTCAGCTTGAGAAAACTCACTGTTTTAGTTTTCGATTGAAGCTCCAAATTTAATAATTTATGTAGCCATGATTTATATAGTTTGGAGTTATGGAGGCGTTTATATAAAGTTTAAATCTAAGGAAATTAGGCACAATATTATAACTTTTGCACTTAGACAAGAAACACTCATCACAGATAGCCTTGTTCAGTTTCAAATAGACTCTTTCACATTGTCTGTAATAGTTCAATGTCGATCGGCCATATCTCTGGGTTAATATCAAAGCTATTGACTTCTCCTTAGGGAACCGGAGCTTACAGATGAAAAGAAGGATCAACACAACGGCAAACATTTTCATTTATTTGTACATCAGACGTTTCGACAAATCTTTTGTCATCATCAGTGAGTTAAGTCTTAAAACCTTAAAACAAAATTGAAAAGTGAAAGTTACATCAATACAATATTAAGACCATTAAAATTAAAACCTTAAAGCAAAATGAAAATTGCATCAATACAAAATTAAAAACATTTAAATTTCATCACTATAAAAACTAAAATTAAATTAAATTTCATCACTATAAAAACTAAAATTAAATTACCTCAATAGGTAAATACACAATGTTTACATCCACCTCCATACTTGGCAAAGTCTAAGTGAACACTAGGTGGTCAGAGGATTAGGAAGGGTATATCTGTGAAACACGGTTGGTTGTCAAAAGAGTCGTAATTTTAGGATGAGCTATTATTATTAAGGGAGGGTTTGTTTCTATAGATGTACAAAGATTCTAAAATTCGGAGTTCTGTAAGGTTATTGGATCTAGTTAAAATTTCAAACTGAGTTTTGTGAAGGGGATGGTCGTTTTCATCACTGTGGTTTCTAATTGCGGATTGTGGAGGCTACTGAGGGGACGGTTGGTACGGACTGACAAGCCCAAATGTTGAGAAAGGCGCACCTCCAGTTGTATTGATGTAACTTTCACTTTTCAATTTTGTTTTAAGGTTTTAAGACTTAACTCACTGATGATGACAAAAGATTTGTCGAAACGTCTGATGTACAAATAAATGAAAATGTTTGCCGTTGTGTTGATCCTTCTTTTCATATATATATATATATATATATACACACATATACAGGGTGTCCCATAAGTCCGGAACCATAGGGTAAAATAAGTAATTCATGTTTTTCCGTTTATGCAAGTGCCCATAATCAGGGGCAGATCCAGGAATTTAAGCAGAGGGGGGTCCAGTCTTGGTGGGGCTCGTTACTGATATGAAGGCCGAGGACGCGCGAGCGCCACGGGGGGTGCCCGAGGGGGGGTGTTCCCCCCTCGGTAGGAAATTTTCATATTTGAAGATAGCTTTAGATGGATTTGAAGTATATTCCCGTTATCAAAATCCTGCTTGTTCACACACCCAGGCCAGGTCTGAAATGTCTCAGGATCGGACATAAACTTTTTTTTCTTTTCTTTTTAAGGAAATTAATTTTGTGGCAACCGGGATACATGTACCTTAAGCCATTTTAAGTCTTCAGGTCTTATTTTTCATATATAGGAGCAAACAAACGCCGCGGATGTTTCTGTATGAACATTCGGACCACTTTGTCAGTCTCAATCGGAGTGTCATAATCGAAAAATCGTTGGTCACCGTGAGCAGGGGGGGATCCGGACCCCCTGGATCCGCGCCTGCATAATGTCTTTGAGTAAGGAAGAACGCATCTAGGTAATTCTGCTCGTAGGAAATCGGAGTCAGAGGGAGGTCGCTGACGAATTTAACAGATTGCATCCGGACCGCGCGCCGATAACAGCTGTGTCGGCAAACTTGTAGCAAAGTTCAGGGAAACGGAATCCATAGGAGATAAACCACGCAGTGGACCTCCGAGGACATCCACCGACGATGACACAGCCGCTACCATCCTCACTCATTTCACAAACAGTCCCCAAAAGTGTCTTCGGCGTTTTTATTGCCGTTTTTATCATTTTGCCCTATGGTTCCAGACTTATGGGACACCCTGTGTGTGTGTGTGTATATATATATATATATATATATATATATATATATATATCTAGTACAGTTCCCGTCGCTTCGCTGACAGTTAGACAGGCTAAACTACAGAAAAGAACGCAGCCGTGAAAATTTTGAGCTTCACATTGTGTCAACATTTCTGAATCTGGTATCTCCCAAAACCTCCTCACCCCCATTCATGCAACTTGGGGGCTAACCCCCTCCCCATTACCCCACCTATCCCCCATTACTGCCCGGGATAAATTTCACAAACAGACAGACAGGCTAAACTACAGAAAAGAAGTCATGAAAATCTTGAGCTTCACATTATAGAATAACCTTTATTAATAATAAAATAAATACAGTAGTCTTTTTACAACTTACAATATTTACAATGACATAAATAATTGTGAAGCTCGACTATTTATTTATTTATTTTTTTTTTTTATTTTTTTTTTTTTGGGGCCCTTAAGCTTTAGGCTTTACTGGGCTCTCATTAAAAATAAGCAGCTAGCCGTTATAAATTAATAATAATAAAATAAATAAATAAGTAAATAAGTATTATTAATAGTTAAAGCCTGTATTTCAATATTAAACAATCTTAATGGACAATATAAAACATTATTAGTGGACATTAATCCAAGATTTTTGTTAGTATCCCATTATTAATCGGGATTTTAACTTGATTTTAAACAAATTTACATTCGCAATATTTTTTATATCGGCATGCAAGTCATTCCATAGTTTCAATCCAATGAAAATGGGTAGTTTTTGAGATGAAGACAATCTAAATTGAGGTATAACAATCTTTGATCTATTTCTGGTCTGATACGGGTGGATTTCTTGATGTTACAAAATATCTATTTACCCATTGCAAATTAATGATTTTGCTCTTACACTTGTAAATAAAAATAAAATGTGCCAGTTTGGTTATATCATTGAGCTTTAGTAGGTTTAGCTCTTTAAATAATGCACTAGAGTGATCAAGGAAATCGGCATCAGATAATAACCTTATTGCCGCCCGTAATACAATTTCTGAATTTTTTTCTCAATTTTTTCTCACAATTTCTGAAACTGTGACGGACGGACAGCTCTCTTATTATAGTATAGATTAATATATATATATATATATACAGGGTGGGCCGTAAGTTTCCATACATAGGAAAAATAAACATTTGTTTATGGACAACCATTTTTATTTATATAATATGCTCTACATGGTTGCCATTGTTTTGAAAACACATTTCAATACGTGTTCCCCACTGTTGATGAACACGCATTAGCACAGTTGACGTTATGCTTGTAATGGCGTTGGTGATATGTTCCTTTAGATGATTTATGTCTCGTATCTTTTCCTGATACACCATGGCCTTCAAGTGCCCCCAAAGATAGAAATCAAGGGGGGTGAGATCTGGGGATCTGAGAGGCCACTCCACAGGACCACGCCGACCAATCCAAGCATCCGGAAACTGCTGATCCAAATACCGACGCACGTGAAGACCATAATGAGGTGGAGCTCCATCTTGCTGGAAGTAAACTGGGAAGTTACCTTCCTCGTTTAGCAGGGATGGGAAAATCTCTTCTTGCAACATGTTAAGATACCTTTCGGCATTAAGATTTCCACTGACAAAAATTGGTCCAATAATTCTGTCACCCCATATCCCGGCCCACACCATCACTACCGGCACCTTGCATCTTCGTCGGACTCAGCCAGTTAGGGTTAGCATTACTCCAATAACGTATGTTTTGCCGATTAACCTCTCCATTGACGTAAAAATTTGCTTCATCAGTAAACAAGATCTTACAAACGCATATTCTTAGGGTATCTGAAACATAAAAACAAACGTTTAAATTTTCCTATGTATGGAAACTTACGGCCCACCCTGTATAATGCACCTCGGTGGTGTATTAGTTAGCGTCGCTGACTACGAATCCATCGGCCCCAGGATCCAGACCCGGTGACGGCAGACGGCGCGCAGCAAAACCCAGCTGTTCATCCTTATACACACAGAAAGTGGTTGGTAGATAAATGGGTACCTTGGATAGCCTAGTTGTTAAAACGCTGGGCTGCTGGTGGGGCGTGGTTCGGATTCCACGTTAAATTGTAGGTCTAAGGTGGATAGGAAAGTTTGATCTTCGTCAGAATGAACAATTCGGGTGGAAGCAAACCAAAGGTCTGTGTGTATACACACATACATACACACACACACACACACACACACACTTGGGTTTGCTTTCGCCCAAATTATTCTGACGAAGCTCAAGCTTGTTGCCCCACCTCAGACCTACAGCTTAACGTGGAATCCGAGCCACGACCCGCCAAGGGTGGTCAGAAATTACAAAGTCTGCACTCGAACTCGATCTCACAACCTTCCGATCAGTAGCCCCAGTGTCTTAACTACTCGGCTACCCAGGTTACCCATTTATCTATCAACCAATTTTTTTGTATGAAATCGAACCCGCGGCCGGTGGATTCGCAGTCAGCGATGCTAACCACTAGACCACCAAAGTTTATGTAAGATGTTCGATCAAAGAAATCAATCCCAGAGCCTTTCATAAGTTGTTGGATGGTATTTGCACAGTGAGAGAGACACGGGACAGTAACCTAAAGATAAACCAGGTATCTTACATTTTGTGGCTCCGAAAGAAATGGAATGGCATTTTCTGTAAGAATAGTCTGCCGATAACATGCACCATCCCATGAAACGCCGCCTCCTTTGATCACCCACATTCAGAGCTGGGCAGTATTTAAATACATTTGTATTTAAATACGTATTTAAATACATTTGTGTATTTAGAACTGTATTTATAAATACATTGTTTTTCATGTATTTAAATACTTTAATGAGTATTTAAATACAATGTATTTAAATACTCAAAATATAAAAATGTAAATACTTTGACTGGTTTAATACACGTTCTGTACTAGCACAGTACGACGCGTCGACAGTGTAGTACAGCATGGTTCATGTTTCAACGTGTCAGTTCAATCAGTTGTGTGCCACTCTTAGTCGAAAGCGGTTTTTATCGTGTGTGTGTCATGGCTTCAACAAGCAAATCCGGTGAATCAAACTGATATATCTGCAGATAACAATTTAAAATGAATTTACAAATGTATTTAAATATAATTGATGTATTTATTTTGTATTTAGTATCTAAATACATTCGTAAAATGTATTTAGTATTTAAATACATTTCTCCCATGTATTTAGTATTTAGTATTTAAATACATTCAATGTATTTATTGCCCAGCTCTGCCCACATTATTTTGACAGCAGTGAAGCAAGTGAATATCCCAATGTAAAGAGGTATTTTGCAATGTTGTTATTAATGCTCATGTCTTCACTCTTCTAAGGAAAGTGACCACACTGTCATTTTGATAATTTGGCCGACGGACAGTTTAAACGAATAATTCATCACTTGGTGCCAGGTGTATGAACTCATCTTGATCCTGCAGACGCAGATAATTGCAAACCCAAAGTCAATTCATAATGCCTGTTAGGAATATCTTTGGCTTTTGGACTACATAGAAAGGTTTCAATTCTTGCCTCGTGCGATATCGTTGAATCACTGAGTGGTCAACAGCCTTCTTTCGCCACTCCAAGATGATTTTGGCAACTTCAGTGCAGCTTCGTCGCCTTTTGCCATTGCTTTCAGTCACAGTCTTTGCTCTTCTGCGACAGTTTTTCGAACCTACTTTCGCCAAATTTTGTAAAGCATGAATCTTATCAGTCACCAAGTCAAGCCACCATTCAATAAAGGTTTTGGACGATCCACTTCCGATTGATGAAAGTTGCACCTTGCTTCTCGATAGGCATTTGCTCAAATTCGGTCTACCACACGTTATTCTTCACTATCTCCAACGACACCAGCCATCGTCACCTTCAGTTATTGATCTAAAATCACACTGAAATTGCATCTTAAATTGATAATGAACTAAAAATATCATTCAAATATGAAAGAACATGCATAAATTGTCTTATTATAGTAAGCATATATAAGTATAACTCGGTATATATCATCCTGTATGCATATTTGAACAATCAGATCAATGTTCGATCTTATATCATGAGTATATGTGATTCACGCACTTTGAGTGTCCATACAAACCTACCATATATACATTAAACAGAGTGGTCAAAGTGTGTTAGTTTTATGCACGAGAAATTCTTGAGCAGTCATGCATGTATCACTCCTAGAAAGCACTATACAGTATGCTGTTCGTCTGAGAGCGTGTTTACAGAACAGGAAGACCCACAAGAGAAGAATTAATAAACAGTTGCAAGGTCAGAGTATGAATCGTTAGAATTAATGAGAAGAAAACATGCTGAACAGAAGAAGCAATGAGACAATTTGCTGTAGTAGAATCTATTAAACAGTGGATAACAATAATCATTCAGGAAGACCAGGAACTGGCACAGTGCTCAAGCCAGACTAATGTGGTTCATTGCACTAACCCCTGGATTATTATTAATCAGTACCATCGGGAGTCGAACCCCTGACTTCAGTGTCTTCGCTTGTAAGGCAACGGTGTTATACCCACTGAGTTACGGGCGATGGCAAACAATGGGTAAAATTTTACATATATATTTTCGGTCCTCTACAAAAACTATGCCTACACCACTTAATCCATTTCTCCAGCATGTTCTAGAGCTCTGATAATAACGGTTAAACCCTCCTTTTGCATAAAGAGAACAAATAGACTACAGTATTCATAACTGGTCAACACGCAAAAAGATGTTTCTGAAACCAAATCCCACATCAAAGAACCTATTGTGACCTGTCGAAATGTTTCGCACTCTGAGTTAAATGACAAACTACACTAAAAATGAATACAGTTATCATCATACAAATTCATCGAGGTTTAGAAAAAATTTATAAGTACACCCAAATTCCATTTTTCTTTATATGTATAAACCTCAGCACTTCTGCAAAAGAAAAACAAATTATGTACATTGTTTGCAATTTGCAATATGATGCAAAGTTTTAAAGAAAGCTTGCGGATCTATTTGAATTTTTATTTATTCCAGTATCCACGCGAAAAGGTTCTTTATATATCATCTAGGCATCATTTTGTTTTCCAATTTATATTTACTTGTACTTTTTTATTCGTTTGTGACCATAGTATGCATGATTCAGACAATAACTAAAAAACCTTTGGTAATTTTTCCCTTATAAATTGGTGTGCCTCTCTTAAAATTTATTTTTCAATTTATTATTATTATTTTTTATTATTATTTTTTAATTTTTTTTTGTTTTTTTTGTTTATTTCTTTATTTCTTTGTGACATATATATCAATTTGGCATCATCTATTTGATTGTAAACTTCCCTTTTGAGCTTGAATTTGTAGACTCCACTTACAATTTTTGGTTTTTTATCTGTTGGTTTATTTCTTTATGGTTATTTAGGCTGTGACATATATATCACTAAGGCATTATTTTGTAATTTTTTTTCCCTATTTATATTTATATTTATTTTTATTTCTTTAGTCTTTTGTGACCTGTTCCATAAACAAGCCATTTGAATTTATATTTTCCCATACAAATGTGTTTGCTCTTCCCACAATTTTTCTTTACTTACTATATATATGTATATGTGTGTATATATATATATATATGTATATGTGTGTATGTATATATATATATATATATATATATATATATTTGTGGGTTTTTATTTGTTGGTTTATTTCTTTATGGTTATTTAGGCTGTGACATATATATATATCACTAAGGCACTATTTTAATTAATTTTTTTTTTTTTTTTTTCCAAATTTATATTTATTATTATTTTTATTTCTTTATTCTTTTGTGACCTGTTCCATAAACAAGCCATTTGAATTTATATTGAATGTCGGCCAAAGTGCTAAAAGTGTCAATTTCCCATACAAATGTGTTTGCTCCTCACAATTTTTTCTATGCTTACTATATATATATATATATATATATATATATATATATATATATATGTGTGTATATATGTATGTTTATTTTTGTAACCTATATATTGCCTTGATCTGTGCTTTCACTCCAGTGTTCCTGAGGATGTCATTAGACGAAAGCGCTTGAGCACCCCTTTGTGTTTCTTTTCCCTTCGTGGTTTTATTCATTATATATATATATATATATATATATATATACAGGGTGGGCCGAAAGTCTGGATCCATAGGAAAATATTTATTTTAATACATAAATTACAACAAATGGTAAATACTTAAAATGAATATCAACTTTAACTCGTAAATGCGTATCCGTGATACTGTACAGTGGTTCGTACTCCAGTATAAACAACAAATTATAACAAATGCTCAAATTGGCGGCCTCTGACATCGAGACACTTAGGGATGGAATTTATGATTTTTAATAATTCCTCGAATTGACGTTCTCGAGATGCGTGTTTCATTTGATAATCTTCTTGTTGACTTTACTGGACTATTCGTTAAAGTTTCACATACCATTGCAGAGGTATTTTCATCAGTTGCAGTTTTTGGACGACCAGAACGCCGTCGATCATGTACACTTCCTGTTTCTTTGAAACGTTTAAACAACTTGCCAACAGTCGCATGTGTTACTGGATGCTTATCAGGATGATTTCTATTGAATTCGGTAGCAACTTCTCTGTGTGTAGCGCCCTGTCTTGCGTACATGAGCACAAGTTCTACCCGGTCTTCTTCTGTTTGATTCGAAGCCATTTCTGGGCTGAAATAAAAAAGTATTTGAGTATTTATACTGGAGTACGAACTACTGTACAGTATCACGGATACGCATTTACGAGTTAAAGTTGATATTCATTTTAATTATTTACCATTTGTTGTAATTTATGTATTAAAATAAATATTTTCCTATGGATCCAGACTTTCGGCCCACCCTATATATATATATATATATATATATAATATATATATATATATATAATGGTGGGGCTGTTTACCTCTTCCGCAACATCTAAGTATGACGGAGGGGACCTAAAGCTTTACATGGGATCCGAAATATAAGGAGCAGCACTCAATATTTGTAATATTTTGTAAATGACCCACTTAGGAGTGTGACGTGTTAGAAATGGATTCTGTAGAAAAATTCAGGTTCACGAGCCCATTCACATGTATTATATCTGGGCCTACAAGATGTGGTAAAACTGTGTTTATGCTTAAAATCATTAAAGAAAAGGGAGAGATGTTCTCAAAACTTGTGCATAAAGTTATATGGTGCTATTCGACATACCAATCAGTGTTCAACAAATACCAAGATGAAATCTTGTTCCACAAAGGTGTATATGACGTTAATTCGTTAAAGGGAAATGAACATAGTCATTGTAATTGACGACCTCATGTTGGAGATGGATAAAACGTTTGCCGAGACATTTACAATATTCTCCCACCACCTTAACATAAGCGTGTTCTTCATCAATCAGAATCTATTTTTCAAAAATAGATACATGCGCGATGTGTCGCTAAATCCACAATATCTAGTCTTATTCGCGCAACGTAGAGATGTGTCACAAATTGGGGTATTAGCCAGCCAAATGTTCCTGAATCAGCGTAAGGAGTTTTTGGAGGTTTATAAAGAGGCCACAAACCAGCGTTATGGATATTTGCTTTGTGACCTTCACCCGCGAAACACGTTTAGAACGAATATATTCCCAAGCAAACCTGAAACGGTGTATATTCCAGAATGACAAATAGGCTAAAGAAATACCTGAATTAATAAAAATCTATCAACGATTGCCCCGGACGCTGCAACAGATGTTTGTTAAAAATATCAACTCTGACTTTTTAAAATGCATCTGTGAACTCTGTCTTAATGTTATAAAATGAAACCCTCTCAGAAGACTCGCTTACGTCGTTACAAGAACATAATACGAGCGCTCGCTCATAAAAATCAAACTGTGGGTAAGAAAAAGTGCATTATTGTACAAAGGGAGGATCATTCCTGCCCATCTTATTTTCCGTTTTGGGTCCTTTACTGACTAGTTTAATATAATGAAGAAGGTAGTTGTGATTCCGCACGAGGTGTATGCTTCATTGCAAAATTCAAAGATTTCAGACACGGCTCTAGAACCCCGTAAAAGTAGGCTTAAAAGAATGGAAAGCGAGTTGCTAGCCCTATTAAACAGTGAAAAGTCACCTGATGAGAAAAGATCTTGTACCAAGAAGCTTTGCAGAAATTTCTTCATGAGTACGAGGATTATAAGCATCCTACAGAGCTCCCCGTGGTTATTAGGCACAGCGCGAGTAGTGCTGAGCATGGCGACACAGGACCTGACCTTGACGATGCCCAACCAAAGAGCAACGGAACACATCACATCGAACATGTGCTAAAAAACAGCCTCCCACATACATTGAGGAATAAAGGCTTAAGTCTTTATAATCTATTGAGTGAGGACCCCATCATACAGTGGACCGATACAGGCGAGGTCATTGTTGAAGGAACAAGGGTACAAGGATCCAATATCGTTGATATTGTTCATGATCTGGTGAGAAAGTGGGACAGACCCTCGACAACAGGCTGGAAGCATATTAAAGCAAGACTACAGCAAATAAATGTTCCCAAAACATTGATAGGTAATCTGAATAGGTTAAAAGACTTGGGTCAAGTCTCGCATGTGTCACACCTGAGTACGCCATCGCCCCCAGCAGCAGCGGCGTCTCTGAAGAGGAGAAAGAAGAGAACAAACGGCCAGCCTTATCCACGTGCCTCTAAAATACGCAAATGGCTAACATATTAAGTAAACGCTATTATGACATTTCTAACCCCGCCTCCTATGGTGACGTTAATAGACTGTACAGAGGTGTTTACGGTGTAAGGAAAAAAGATGTTGAGAGATTTTTGCGGGAACAGGATGCTTATACACTTCATAAATCGGTGAAAAAAAGGTTTAAAACGGCCAAGACAACAGCTGCATCGATTGACTCTATTTGGCAGGCGGATTTAACAGACATGCAAAAATATTCAGTGTATAACGATGGTTACCGCTACATCCTGTTCATAATAGATGTATTCTCTAGATACCTGTGGTTAATTCCCCTGAAAAATAAATCGCCTGAAACAGTTGCTAAAGCGACCAAAACGTTGATGTTGAAAGAAAACAGGATTCCTGGCTATTTTTGTACGGATATGGGGAAAGAATTTATCGGACGCGCTTTTCAGAACATGCTGGCAGAGTTTAATATCAGCTATTACACTACCAATTCTATACATAATGCTTCTTTAGCTGAAAGAGTTCAACGTACCATAAAGGAACGCATGCACCGTTATTTTACACACAAAAACACATACAGATATAATTATAAACGTTCTCGGTTCATTGGCCTCATTCTACAACCGCTCACACCATCGCACGATTGGGACAACACCTAACGAAGTTTTAGAAAGAGGTACGCCCTCAGAGGTGAGAAGAGATGAAACACCACCGCCACCACACTGCGCGTTTCAAAATCAATGATTATGTAAGGCTGTCGCGTTCGGGAAATAAATTCGCGAAGGGATATGAGCAAGGATGGACACGTGAGATTTTTAAAGGTAGGGTTATGAGACCTAAAGGTGAAATAATGATGTATTACGTTGAAGATTTGAATGGGGAAGAAATCGCAGGAGGCTTTTACCGCGAGAAGTTGCAGAAAGTGGCATTTAATTTAGGAAAAAATGTTTAAAATTGAGAAAATTATAGGAAGCAAAGGTTCAGGAAAGAGAAAAATGTACCTGGTGAAATGGCTAGGTTATCCAGAAAGCTTCAACACCTATATAGAAGCTGATGCAGTAATGAAGCTTAAATAGTATGCAACATGGCTCCTAACCATTTCTACGTCACACTCCCGGCCTCTTCTTCTCTGTCTGTACATCCTAACAACACCCTCGTCAACTTTGTGACAGAACTCCACGGGCCCATCGAATTGGAGCTGATTCGTATGAGGTGGGGTTATGTGAACTCCAGTTAGCCACCAAATTTTTAACTCTTGAAAATGAACAAATCATATTTCTGATCATTAGAAGATATGACGAGTGCGAAAAATTAGGCATAACCTTAGACAATACTATGCGCTCAGTCCTGTTCGGTGAGGAACGGTACTATAGCACAAGTGTATCGCTAGGAATCGGGCATTATGATACAGCCATGAACATTGTGACGGGGTTAAACAGGAGTCTTGAAAGGTCGTACCTGACATACGATTTACTTTTTGAAGTCGTAAACATAGACACGCCTGCATGCACATTGAAGTTAAAGTCAACGCTTAGTAGAAATATTAAATATAAAGAGCTGTTCACAATTGTGGCTGAGGGCCGATATAGCACAGCTCTCCAAAGAGATACCTTTCATAAGGCATAGCATGACTTGTCCAGCTTAATGTATCAAATGAACATGGAGAAATTGGGTGAAAACTCTCCGCCCCCAGACATGTGCTATATTTACAACAATATCGTAGAGCACCAATTTGTTGGGGACACCCAGGCCCGCCTGCTGCGCATTGCAGACATCCCCAATCATAGAGAGAAAAGTTTGAGCATTACATATGACAAGCCCCATTATGTGAATGTTGCGACTAATCTATTAACCAACATCTCGATATATATAAGAACGATTGAGGGAAAAAAATTCTCATTCGGTGATGGGAGCTTAACAGTGAAACTACACTTTCGTCGTTTATAATGACTCGAAGACCTTTCACAGTCTACCGAGGGGTGAGGTACCAGCGTGGGAGTGGACTTGGCTCCATTTTTTCATCCATACTATGCACCGCTATCCCACTGTTGAAGAGGGGCGCCAGGTAACTAGGGCGGAAGGCGTTACAAACAGGTTTTAACGCGGCAGAAGACATAATGGGTGGAACTAAGCCTAAAGAAGCTCTAAAAAAACATTTAAAACGTACACGGGACGAAATCATCAAAGATGCAAAGAGAAAAATGCGTGGTGGCGGAAAGAAGAGATCTGTCAGGAAGAAGGGGTTACCATCACGTGGCGTTAAACGTAAAAGGAAATAAAAAAGTTCTCTAAGTGTATGAAACCTATGGCTGATCATTTTTTTAACTGATATAAGCTGAGGACACTACTCTCACGAATCATAGGTTGACTAATACTTGCTGAGGGAGGTGGCACTATTTCTGACTCGTCATGGCGCGTTTCATCCATCCGTGTAGTTCACAATTCTGTAAATCGGAACTGTCCCTCTTTGATATGCCCCCACTCAGGTCTCTATTGAGCATAGCGACTTTATTACAATTAACCCATTAAACACAATTAGTTCACCCAGTGCCCCTATAGAATTCGTGATACCCAATTCAGGCCCTTACTTTTTTGACCCGAGCTGCATGCACATTAGGGCGGCTCGTTTTTACACTTTTTTCGATATTTGATTGGGGGTAGTGCGGAAAAGTTGCGATTTGGAGAGAAAATAAAGTGTGTAAAATTTTTTTGATCTACGTCAATACCTTCCGGTGGCGGCGAGTCCTTAAAAATCGAAAAATAGGCCTAACGGGGTAGATTGGAAAATGGTTTTAAAGACTTACAAAATAAACAATAAAAATTTCAGCACAATCTGTTAATAACTTCCGGTGGCGTCTTAGCCGTTAAAATATCCACAATATTGATTTAAAGCAAGTTTTAACAAGATGTTATACAAATGTTAATTCCGGTATATTTCTGTGCAAACAACCCTGAGAACACTATTATAGGCTTGAATAAATTAATAGCAGTCATTGAACAATGAACATTATATAAAAATTATATAAATTTTTAGGCCTAATTATTATTTTATTTTTTGTTTTTTTTTTTCGATTTTTAAGGACTCGCCGCCACCGGAAGGTATTGACGTAGATCAAAAAAAATTTACACACTTTATTTTCTCTCCAAATCGCAACTTTTCCGCACTACCTCCAATCAAATATCGAAAAAAGTGTAAAAACGAGCCGCCCTAATGCACATGTACGCTAAACTGCGTATAGCCCATTCTGATGGAACGGACTGCGATGATAGTTACTCTGCCTACCCTGAAACCAACTTTTTACATTCTATATTCAGCCAGTGTGAAGTGTATTTAAACCAGGTTAACATCTCGGCAGGTACGGGGTACTACCACCTACGAGCCTATCTGGAAAATGTCCTCAACTTTTCAAAAGAAGCGAAGGACACCTTTTTAACAGACGAGGGGTATTACCACACTAAAGATGAAAATGGAATAAAGGATAAATTTAAAAATTCTAAAAAAAAGATATATGAATGTTTTGGACGCCTGCATACAGACTTCACATTCCAGGAGAAGTTGCTTATGAACGGGATGGATATGAAGTTGAAGCTTACCCGCACGATTCCTGAGATCTGCACAAATCTGGGGTCTGATCAAGAAGAAGGCGCGAAACCCGTTGTGATACACATCATGGAGACGTATTTGCGTATACGCCGAGTGAAATTAAGTTCCCCGAAACAAATAGAAATTGAGAAAGACTTAATACACGCCACAGTAAAATATCCAATTAACAAGGTACAGATCAAACTGTACACAGTCCCCGCAGGGTTGGCCTCGAAGCAACTAGAAACCGTGGCCCTTGGAGTCCTACCTAAAAGGATATTAATTGGAATGCAGGACCACGCCTCGACGAATGGAAAATATAAAGAGTGCCTTTAAATTCGAGAATTTCGGCCTTAAAAATATTACTCTATACGTAAATGGCGTCGCTCTGGGAGGGACCATGATTACGGACTACTCATCAGACGCTGTGTTCCCGCTTTGCGCGAGAGCATATAGTAGTCTGGCTCATAATACAGGCGTCTGTGACGAACTTGGCTTTGGTGTTACGCAGAAAGAATTTGTTGAAGAATTTAACATTTACTCATTTGATATTATACCTTACTTGTCTGCTGGCGCAGATACGCATTTAGGTCCACAGCAGAGTGGAAATATCTCAGTCAGGTTGGAATTTGCCAAGCCTATGGACGCGCCTATAAGTGTACTAGTTTACCTCGAATCACAGGCACTAATAGAAGTTGATCGTTTCAGGAACGTGATCACAGACTTTTAAAATGGACGCGAATACACTCCAGAGAGTGATGAAAAGTGACCGTTTCACACGCTCAAAATTTATCGGTGTGTTTGCGAAGAATGAAATATTGGAGCTGCCAAGTACAAGAAACTGGTACGGAATTATCATTAACACCGACATTGTGGGGGGTGAGGGGATTCATTGGTTTGCAATCTATTTTAAAAATAGGGAAAGAATGTACTATTTTGATTCACTCAGATTTCAGCCCTGGAATGATTCGGTAATTGTACAGTTTATCGCGCAATTACATGTGCCTGAGATTGTTTGGAGCCCATATCGTTTCCAAAGATATTATACTGAAACATGCGGATTGTATTGCATTTTATTTCTCATGCACATGTCACGTGGGAAGGGATTTATGATTTTTTTTTAATTATTCGATTTGTGCGACACAGAGATGAACGATAAAAGTGTATGCAGACAGATAAAAAAAAGATTCCCATCTGTTAGCACCCCCTGGAATGTGTAAGGTGTATATCTATATTGTGTAAAGTTGTATATACCTTTGTAACTGTAGCCATTAATACTTATTTAACGGATACTTGCCCCGTTTTGTACATGTTTTCTACCATTTAATAAATTAAAATACAATGTGTTTTGTTCTTAACCTCAAAATACTTACATTAGTTCTTCGATGATCTGACACTCGTTTGACCGGATGTGAGCCAATACCTCGACTTCTGTATTCAGATCACTGGGTTGGCTGAGCGGAGAAGCCTCCATTTCATTTATCCCTCTTTCATCAAAAGTAGCTATAATACGGCCTCGCTCCGATTCGGTCCTATAATGGTAATTAAAATAAAGAGTAATGCCACGAATTTAAATGCAGATAATTCATAAAAGTTTTGTGTCCTACAGCGGTGCTGAATTATCGAGAAAAATATTATTAAATCTCCACCATATATATATATATATATATATATATATATATATATACCGAAATAATCACCATGGAAACATACAAAAACATGATGGGGTTAATTTTTACGTTAGGGTAACAACACATTGTGACCATAAGTAGATATCCTGACAGTTTTCAAAAGTAAGATTAGCTGGGTGTGCTATGATACCGTTCGCTTTGGATACCATAATCTTTGATATGTCTATTGTTGACTTATTTATTACACGTATTTGTAAATAAGCACACCGGACAAAAAATTAGTCACCCCTCTCAGAATGTACCTAATAACGTGTGACGGCGCCTCTGGCCTTGATAACCGCACGAATCCGGCGAGGCAGAGACTCTACGAGGTTGTGCATGTACTGAACATCGATTTGCTGCCACTCGTTCATCAGCCGGTCCCGAAGTTCCGCCAGAGTCCGTGGGTGTCTATTCCTGCGCTTCACTTTCTGTTTCCAGCCTGAACAACACCTTCGACGCATTCAGGATTAAAGGCTTCATTGGACCTGCGATGTACTCGTCGCCTCCCATCATTGGAGAACAACAAAAACGGGACTCATCGGACCAAATTACACTTTTCCAATCTGCCGCAGTCCAGTTTTTGTGCCTCTGAGCCCATTTATAACGTGCCAATTTGTGACTTGCTGTTAACAGCGGCCTCTTCCGTGGTACCCTGCTCCAGATGTCCATCGCATGCAGTTCTCGTCGCAATGTCCGTTCGGAAATTGGTCGCTGGAGAACCTCATTGGTTTCTTGGAGCAATTGTTCTCTGGTTTGAAAACGATTTGCAGTTACTAGACGAGAAACATGGCGGCGGCCCCTATTGTCGAGAATTGTTTTCCGGCCACAGTTACGCCGTCGATTGTCAGTTGATTGCGAACTACACCCTCTTTGTAAACTCGCTGGACAGTACGCGTTGACACACCAACAAATTGGGCTACTTCAGACATTTTGTGTCCGTGGGCTCTGCCAAACACGATGGCTCCTTTTTGCCACTGAGTAACGTCTGCCTCACGACCCATTTTGCAGACTATATCCAACACACATTTGTTCTTCACCACCTCACGAAACAGATCTGATCCTGTGTGCTACGTCACCGCTACTTGTCACTTACCAATGCTACATCAGCGCCCTCTGTGTGACCTTGAACTTCCTACTATCGGTGCTATTAGGGGTGACTAATTTTTTGTCCGGTGTGCTTATATACACCTTGAATATTTCGTTTATTACATAAATCGTGTTTCAATTAGCGTTTCACTATCTCCTTTGCGTGCTTGCGTGTGTGTGGGTACAGTAAAAAGCTAAGCCCCTCTCACTGTAAGACCAGCAACGTGAGTCCTGCCGCTACCTGAGCATGCCTCTATCCCTGCGTGCTCAGTTGACCTCTGCATACACTTGAGCTCAGGCGTGTATTCTCTGGCGTAGAAGAAAAATAGTAACGGCTACCTTTAATATTGCGTGTTCAACATTTATGAAGTGGTATTCGGCAAAGTGCCAAGATGTGGTGGATACTGAAAAACTCCCTATTCCCCCCTCCTTTGCCTCTTTTAAGGCTACATTGAGCCGTGCGAAGGACCAAGATGTTCAAATACTCTAAGGGTATTCTGGCGAGGGCGTTGTAGAATTTCGTAGTACAGACGATGTATTGAAGTATGTTATAGACCTAAGCTTTATAAGGCTCACATATACCGTGAAGTAGAAGAAGCAACACGTTCAGAAGATAAGCAACGGTTATGGATAGTGAGTCTTGTTGATGAGTGGTGTGACAAACGATATTATGTCATGATACACCATACCGACTACTCGTACCCTACGGTTGAAAATGCAAATCTTGTCATGATGGAGAATCTTAAGTATTTTTACCACTATATTAATATATATCATGATGAGGTTTGTAGTGAGGTTGTGGCTAATGGGCTGTGTAAGTTTTTAACAGACTTTAGAGACAAGTATCTTTTGTTAAACAAAAAGGACAAATATGGACATATGTTTCTCTCAAATAGTGCGCCGGACTGTGAAGATGTCTAGTTTGTGGAAATGAACGTCTAGTGAGTGATAAAACATTAAAGTCGATATTGTTTCAGAAAATTCTGTTTGTCCAAGATCACAAGTGTTCGAACAAGCCTGTACACGCTTTAGCAGTGTGACGCTCTCCCCCCAGCTAGCCGACCACCCGTGTACTTCACGAAACATACGAGTTCGAACAAACCCATACACGTTTCATAAGCGTGACTCACACCGCCCGTCGAGCCGATCCGTCCACCTGTGGCTCATAGTCATCTCAGAGCTTGAACTGAGTGGACGTGCGAATACGATGGAACTTCCTTTGCGAAGCATTCTCAACGCCTCGTACGATGTCTCCGTGACGAAGTCATTGCGTGTGTTCAGGCGTGAAACCGGCACCATTAACTATGTACTTGAAACGATTTGCAGGCAAGCAAGCGAGCGTAATGTTATTTATTTAAGTGTTGAGGAGATGAATAGTCTTCGTGATAATTGAGAAGTGGGGAGAGGACCGTTATAAAATACCTGCAGGTGTAGGTACAAGAGAGCAGATTAGTGACGCCCCCTCATACGCCGTTGTTTGCACGTTCTGTATAAATAACGAACAGCCATGCATTGATATACGAGTGATGTGGAAGAACGCATCTGATAATAACGTTCTTGCCCGTACGCGAAACCGTTTCATCCTCGACAGAATGTTTGAAATTGTCGGATTCCGCAAGCTGAAGCCTATATTAGGCGTTCGTGTTACGGATATGATTTATTTTGACACGGTTCTTGAATACGCACACACCGCCCTGCTCGATGGATTTATCGAATGTAGGAATGAACAAGGCGAGAATGGTCTAGAGCCGGATGCATATTTAAAAGGTTTAGATTCTTCGAAATATCCTGAACTTTGGTACAAAGCACTTGAGCGGTACAGGACTGAGCTCACCTACACTGTTCACCCTGAAGAGCTGTACCTCTATATCATGAATAGCTGTCGTTACGACTTGGAAGATTATTTCAATTGCCGCTATGCAGAGTGAAGAAGAGTTCACGATTGAAAAGCTCGGGGCGGTAAGAAAAAAACCCTCGATTGGAAAGGCTTGTTTATAAACTTGTATTTAATAATGATGTTGTGGTTAACGATGACCTCTTTGTGCGTGCTTTTGATTGTATTCTAGTCGTGTTTAAAGATAACTTGCCAGCCGGATGTAAAGTAGGCACAAAAATAATATTGAACGATATGAAATCCATTTATGTCGAGTATATGCCTCCGTATCAATTAAACGGTGAA
Organism: Bathynomus jamesi; assembly: GCA_023014485.1. Classification (NCBI taxonomy): domain Eukaryota; kingdom Metazoa; phylum Arthropoda; class Malacostraca; order Isopoda; family Cirolanidae; genus Bathynomus; species Bathynomus jamesi. The sequence continues at coordinate 1,267,365 of JAJOZX010000333.1, read as the reverse complement.
GTGCTGCTTGGACGGTTTTATCGCGTGGTACGAAGTAATAGCGATGTGGATGACTCTATTACGTGTGAGTTTAGCGTTTTGCACCGTAGAACATAAAGGATGTATATTTATTTATTTAATTGTGTGTGTATATATATATTTCCTGTACTAATATGCATTTGATTATACGTTTCGTATATTATTATTTTCAATATATTTAATTATTTAATATAACTATATATTTTTCATGTACTAATATGCAATTGATTATACGTTTCGTATATTATTATTTTCAATATATTTAATATAACTGTATATATTTTTCTTGTACTAATATAATGATACTACAAAGTTTTGTATATTTTTTATTATATATTTCCCGTTCGTGATGCTATTATTATTTTTTGATCATATATATATATAGTTATATACACATCCCATTGTATATTTATTTCCACTAATTCGTTTAAATAAACAGAATGATGTAGTGGCGTTTTATTTATTCCTTTTTGTTTGTACACGGTATTTAATTATATCAAATGGTTGGTTTCTAAAGCGGATTTCTAAACCAGAATATATGCTTTATTTAAATGAATATTGCTATCTGGCAACTCAACCTGAACAAGCCAAAATGGCGGATTATGTCAGAATATATGCTTTAATTAAATAAATAGTGCAAACTGGCAACTCAACCAGATACGCCAACTGGGGGTGAGAGAGAGAAATAAACAACATGATCGAGTGTTGCAATAACGGGGTCCTGCCCCTACGAGCCGTGGAAAGATGTTTACACTCCACCTTAGAGTTTAACACGGATCATTAGGGCGCCCTGGCCAGCAATCACGATTTTTAGATGAACTTTTTTCCTGAAATTTGCATATATAGGCTAGCTTTTGCTTCCGGTACGAATTGTTCGAAGCATTACACTTCACCTTAGAGTTTAACACGGATCATTAGGTAACCCTGGCTATTACCGCGGAAGGCCGCGCCTGGTCTCGAGCCCGCCTCCACTTTAGAGTTTAACGCGCGACGCACATACACAGTATAGATGGGTGTGTACACTGTGCCAACTGGCTGATGATGCCCGGAGGCACTGGCTGATTAAGCCAACTGGCAGATTAGGGGTCCTATAAGACAACGGCAGCTCGGCTGAAGTCTTAATATGCGCTTGGCAACTGCCAGGCGAACACCTCTCCTCTCTCCTCTCTCTTAGGTTAGGTCTCCCCCTTTGGGGGTTCATTGCAGTTTGGGGGATAACTCCGCCTCCAAGTTGCATAACCCCTTGTTGCTCTTGCAACCCCAGTTTGGGGTGCCTTGCAATGAGGGGTGGGGCTCTTGCAACATTTGCAATTGCATTGCACTTTAACATTTTGCGCCCATACTACACTGTTACTTTTTAAGCGAAATGAAGATACTGAGGTCGGGGTTTCGATTCCTGATGGATGGTGCTAGTTAATAATAATATCCAAAGAGTTTGTGCAGTGGGCCGCATTAGTTTGGTTTGAGTGCTGTAACAGTTTCTGGGTTTCATAGCTGCTTATTATCGCCGTTATTATTATTTGTATAAAAATAATAAAACATCTTCCTCAGTTTAGCCAAAAGGAAAATTTTACGCAACCAGCTCAAGCATACAACACGCAGAGGAATACCCATAATTCTCCTGATAGAGTACGCAAAGGGTAATTGAATGTCGATTTCGAACAAAAGAAATAAATCTCAGTAAAGTTTATATTCTAACACTTCAGTTAAGACTCTTCGTACTTTCGTATATTAAGTGTTGCAGATTTCCGCATCATTTTGAATTTTTATCAAAACAATGTTAGTAGTATAGCCGCAAAAGGGGAGAGTGCAGGAATGTTGCAGGTTATTATGTAATGTTGCAAAGGGGGTGGGGGTTGTTGCAAAGGGGGGTTGTCGCAAAAAGGGGGATGTTGCAAAGGGGATGGGGGAAAGGGGGGTGGGGGGAAAACTTGGAGGCGGCGTTATCCCCCAAGAGAAAGAAGGAGGAGGAGAGAAAGGAGGAGAGGTGTTCACCTGGCAGGAGCCAAGTGCACACTGAGACTTCCAGCCGGGCTGGCGTTGTTTTATAGACTCCTAATCAGCCAGTTGGCTGAGTTGCCAGATAGCGCCATGTATTCCATTGTATACACTATTATCCTAATCAGCCAGTTGGCTGGTTGTCAGATACCTCTTTTTTTTTTATTATTGCATACATTATTATTATAGACTCCTAATCAGCCAGTTGGCGTAAATGGCTTGAGTTGCCAGATAGCGCCATGTATTCCATTGTATACATTATTATCCTAATCAGCCAGTTGGCTGGTTGTCAGATACCTCTTTTTATTATTGCATACATTATTGTTATATACGCCTAATCAGCCAGTTGGCTGGTTGTCAGATACCTCTTTTTATTATTGCATACATTATTATTATTATATACGCCTAATCAGCCAGTTGGCTGAGTTGCCAGATAGCATTGTATACATTATTATTATTATATACGCCTAATCAGCCAGTAGGCTGAGTTGCCAGATAGCGCCATGTATTCCATTGTATACACTATTATAGACTCCTAATCAGCCAGTTGGCTGGTTGTCAGATACCTCTTTTTTTTATTATTGCATACATTATTATTATAGACTCCTAATCAGCCAGTTGGCTTAGAAGGCTTAAATATTGCCAGATACCTGTTGTATACAGAATACCGGTAGTAGAAGGCATAACAATAAACAACATTGCATCATTCTTTTTATTATAAATATATAGAAAATAAATATACATTTGAGGAATATGCGTATAACAGAAATATATACACACAATTATGGATATATATATATATATATATATAAATAAAATATACATTTCATATACATTTGAGGAATATGCGTATAACAAATATATACACATAATTATATATAAAATAAAATATACATTTCATCAATATGTACATAACAGAAATATACACACACACAAATATGGTGATATATAAATAAAATATACATTTCATATACACTTCTCCTGTACATAACAGTACAGGAGAAATATCAAGCAAAATGTATATATATATATATATATATATATATATATATATATATATATATATATATATATATATAAACACAAATCAATAGAAATATGTACATAATCAAATATATATATACAATTCACTTTTTTTTCAAAATACTAAAATCGGTCTTAATCGAGTTTACAATTACATCATTATTGCTCTGCATTACGCAGTCTATGCGGCTTAATAATATTTCACCGCTTAAAGTATAGGGAAACCTGTATTCGATATGAATGGCTTTCATATCGTTCAGTACTATTTTTGTTCCCACTTTACAACCGGTTGGTAAGTCATCTTTAAACATGTCTAGAATACAATCAAAAGCACGCACAAAGAGTTCATCGTTAGCTACATTATTAAACACAAGTTTATAAGAACGCTTTTCCAATCGAGGGTTTATTTCTACCGACTCGCGCTTTTCAATCGTGAACTCTTCACTCAACATAACGGCAATTGAAATAATCTTCTAAATCGTTACGGCAACTGCGCGTTATATAAAGAAATAGTTCTTCAGGGTGAACGGTGTAGGTGAGCTCAGCCTTGTACCGATCAATTGCTTTGTACCAAAGTTCATGGTATTTCAAAGAGTCTAAACTTTTTAAATAAACATCCAGCACTAGACCATTCTCACCAGTCCTACACTCGGTAAACCCATCGAGCAGAGCAGTGTATGCGTATTCAAGTACTGTATCAAAATAAAACATATCCGTAACACGCGCGTCTAATATAGGTTTCAGTTTACGGAATCCGACGATTTCAAACATTCTGTCGAGGATGAAACGGTTTCGCGTAGGAATAAGAGCGTTATTATCAGAAGCATTCTTCCACATAAGCCTTATATCAATGCACGGCCGATCGTTATTTATACACAACGTACATACAACGGCGTATGAGGGCGCGTCACTAATCTGCTCTCTTCTTGTACCTACGTTAGCAGGTATTTTATAACGATCTTCACACCACTTATCAACTATCACGAAGATTCTATTCATCTCCTCGATACTTAAATAAACCCGTTTGTTTGTCGGTCTACATTCCGTTTCCAGTACATAGCTAATGGTACCGGAATTACGCCTGAACACGCGCAACGATTTCGTCACGGACACATCGTACGAGGCGTTGAGAATGCTGCTCAAAGGAAGTTCCATCGTATTCGAGGAGCGCACGTCTACTCGGCTCAAGCTCTGAGATAACTATGAGCCGTGTGAGGCACAGGCAGGAACGGTTCGACGGGCGGCTGACTCGATGATACGTGAATGGGCATGTTCGTACGACTCGAATTGTTGCACATATTTGTTTTTCCGTTTCGTCACTACCAGCCTACGCACTTTGAATAAGAACTAGGCGCTAATCATCTCCACACTCCGGCGCACTATTTGAGAGGAACATATGCTCATATTTTTCCTTTCTACCCATCAAACGATGCTCGTCTCTAAAATCTGTTAAAACTCACCATCGGCACTAGCCCAACCTCACTATGAACCTCATCATGATATACGTTAATATAGTGATAAAAACACCTAAGATTGTCCATGATCACGAGATTCACATTTTCAGACGTAGGGTATGAGTAATCGACATGGTGTAGCATGACGTAATACCGCTTGTCACACCACCCATCCACAAGGCTCATATCCATACCTGCTGCTTCTCTTCTGCACGCGTTGTTTCTTTTACTTCACGGTGTATGTGAGACTTTATAAAGTTTAGCCCTGCAGTATACTTCAGCACATCGTCTGTGCAACGAAACCTTCAACAGTTCTCACCAGAACATCCGTAGAGTATTTGTACATCTTGGAACTTCGCACAATCCAATGTGGTTTTAAAAGAGGCATAGGAGGGGGGAATAGGAAGTTTTTCGGTATCCACCACATCCTCACACTTTACTGAATACCATTTCATAAACGTTGTGCAAGCGATATTAAAGGTAGCCATTTCAATATACGTCTGATCTGAATACACGTCTGATCTCTCGGGCTTACTGCGGTCGACTGACCACGCAGGGACTCCCAGATAGTAGCATGACTCACGCAGTGGGCGGAGCTTAGAACTTTCACCTACACACACACACACACACACACACACACACACACACACACACACAAAGGAGAAAGTGAAACGCTATTTGATTTATTGAGATATTCATATATTTACAAATACGATTCGAGATATTCAAGTTATATATACATATATATTTACAAATAGATACGATTATATACAAGACGTGTGAGTTAGAAGCATCATGGTATCCAAAGGGTACGGTATCATAGGTGCCAGGTAACTGGTAACGTTTCCTATAGGTGTTACGGCACACCATCGTACCCCTAAGTTCCTTCACGCCTCCCAGCTTCTGCGCCCGAAAATTGTGGGTGCCTACAATTAGTTGGTGAGGTTCCAAACATACTAGATCCTTCAACGACTCAAAGTTAACAACCTCCCGATTCGCATGGTTGAGCGTAATACCCTTTGCCTTCACGATATATTTCATTTCATCCCCTACCCTGACCCGTACCCCATAAGTCTTAGGTCCGTTGAGATAAAAGAGTCGGCGTATGCGTCGTCCCCATACTCATCCTTGATCTCATCAGTGAGCTCGCCGAGGAACTCCCCAATAGCGGGCATGTAATCACCCTCCCTCTCTGTGAATATCACGCTATCTGTATCGGCATACAATACTCTCCGCCCAAGAGAATGCAATAGACTCCAAAGTTTTATACGGGCGTAGGCTGTTGTGAAGCTCGCCACAGGTATGTTTGTAACCCTTGAGGTATCTGTGGCAAATTCAGTGTTGTTGTACTTTATTACGTAAGTATTACCTACATTCACGATCTCCATGACCTCTTTATCGGGGGCATTGGCATAATCCCAGACATCGCTTAACTTTGTGCCAAATGAATGTTCCCTCTGCCGGTATTCTGAGCAAATTTTCCCCATAGACTGTTTAGACATAACTTTGCACTAAAGCGCTTGCCAGGATTCTTTACATTTGGACACGATCAAGTTGTATACCTTCGCGGTCGCGGTAACGTTGAATATAGGCCGACTTTTCATCTTCGGTATCAACTCCTCGCGGATACCCTGATGCTTCAACCTTATCCTTCAAAAAGGCGTTTATATATGGTGTGAAAAGGTTGGGGAGCTTCTGAAACCTCCACACCTCGTGTATCTTCAGTATTCTATAACCATGGCGTACGGCTAGGGCCAGCTCAGGACTTTGTATATACGCCTCTGATCTTACGCTGTGGGGTATATGGTTACATTCGCCGTTATCCTCTTCCGCGCACTTCACGCACAGGGGAAACATGAGCTTGTCGTCGATAACGACAGGTAAGATCGGCATCCATAAATTGCGTGGGGGGAGTACGTCTACGAAAGAGAGCCCAAAGTAATGATCATTCAAATTTTTTGAAAATTCATTGATGGACGGCATGCTAGGTCCCACCAGTTTCTCAGGAGCGCCCACGGGGTACGGATTGCTCTTCATCACGTATGGGTATAAAGAACAGAAATCGTAGTAATGGAGCTTCACGCCCTCCGTAGGTGGGAAGTATAGTCTGAAAGGATTTGTACGTCCTCCAACAAGCTATCACCACATTTGAGAGGATCCAGCACCATTGAACGCTTGATCGTTTTTATTTCCTCACGGTATACAACGTCTGTCTCCATCCGTGCATCATATTCATGCTCCCACAAGACTTTGTGAGTGAACTGTGATCCTATAAGTTGATCGCGGGTGCGGGTCGATGCAAGACAGTCGGCAGGAGACCTACCGTTGATATCTCCGGTGACTCCGCACTCAGGACGGGGCATCCATGCCACCAGCAACAACCGTTAAAGGAGTACACAGTCTTCACACCAGTGACACGTTTTCACTTAACCCATCAACCCAAAAAACACGTCCATTAATCTTAATGGGTACTTCACCCGTGTTGCGGGCGTGCTTTATGTATACACCTGTTTGTTGCTGCAGGTGTATGAGCCAGTAAATAGCCTTGTGTCCGTAACTGCGGGGGTTGTTTCGGTGAATAATGGCTAAGGTGTCTTTAGGCATGAAGTTATTCTTGAACACCGTAAAACATAATGATGCGATGGTGGTTGCGACTTGCAGTGGATCGCATTTGAAACGGGCTATGTACATACTTCTAAAGGCCTGGAAACATACTCTAAGCACGCGCACATCATTCACGCAATAACGCTCACATTCATCAGCTATATTATAAGGGTTACTTTCATTAAAACTGTCGTAGTATCGATCAAAGTCTTCATCCATACAGTCAAAATAATGTTTGGGGGGTGGTGGGCCTACGTAGTTTAAAGTCTCGCTGGTGAGGAAAGTGTATGGGAAGTATCCTTTGGAAACTTCAGCTGCTACTCCCATCACCTTGGGTAGCTTTGCTAATTTACAAGGTGTGAATAATAAAGTATCTTTAAATTGTACATTGCCTCTTATCTGCATCTGTATTAATTTGTTGCCTCTTTTCAATGGATCACCTGTAAATATCTCAGAGGATTCGTGTTCAAGCAACTCCTTATAAAGGAACTGCGTGTCAAACTTTGCCCCGTTATGGGCGAGAATATACACAGTCATTTTTTGAACTTGTCGGCTAACTTGACAATATAGGACACAAATAGTTTCACAGGACTATCGCTGACATTCGTTTTAAAAACGTTTGTCCGTTTACCGCATTTGGGGCACTCGTCACATTCGATACCCATACACTCATCACAGATGGTCTGGCTCACAAGTAAATGTGGAATTACCTCTTTGGTTTCAGCGTTCGTATATGTTTCTTTCTATATCGTAGTACACAGTTATACAAGGGTTATTTTTAGGCTTAGCATCTTTCATATAACACACATGCTTTACTCCATCCGCCTTATATTCCTCCTGGCATGTAGGACAGTGAATTACGTCGCACTTGTGCTTAAATTTTCCCCAATTATCCATTGTGTGAAACATACCACATTCACAGATTCTCATTTTCCTGCACGTACCAATTGATTTATGGAGATCAAAGCAGCTATTATTGAAAAATGTGAAACTGAAAATAAGATGGGGAGAAATGACCCTCCTGTTTGCACAATAACTCGTTTTTTCTTCGCTACAGTTTGACTTTTACGAGCGAGTGTACGTATTATGTTCTTGTAGCGGCGTAGGCGAGCCTTCTGATGGGCTTTCATTGATACATTGCAATTTATAACGTTAAGACAGATTTCACAGATGCATTTTAAAAAGTCGGCGTCAATATTTTTAATAAACATCTGCTGCCCTGCCCGGGGCAGTCGATGATAGATTTTTATTAATTCATGGTATTTCTTTAGTCTCTTTGTCATTCTGGAATATACACCGTTTCAGGCTCGTTTGGAAATATATTCGTTCGCAGAAGCACTCTAAACGTGTTTCGCGGATGAAGGTCGCAAAGCAAATATCCGTAACGCGTGCTTGTAGCTTCTTTATAAACTTCCAAAAACTCCTTACGCTGATTCGGGAACATTTGATTGGCTAATACCCCAATTTGTGACACATCTCTACGTTGCGCGAATAAGACTAGATATTGCGTATTTAACGACACATCGCGCATGTATCTATTTTTGAAAAATAGATTCTGATTGATGAAGAACACGCTTATGTTAAGATGGTGGGAGTATACTGTAAATGTCTCGGCAAACGTTTTATCCATCTCCAACATGAGATCGTCAATTACAATGATTGTATGTTCAGTTCCCTTTAGCGAATTAACGTCATATACACCTTTGTGGAACAAAATATCATCTTGGTACTCGTTGAACGCTGATTGATACGTCGAATAGCACCATATAACTTTATGCACAAATTTCGAGAACATCTCGCCCTTTTCTTTAATGATTTTAAGCATAAACACAGTTTTACCACATCCTGTAGGTCAGATATAATACATGTGGATGGGCTCGTGAATCTGAATTTTTCTACAGAGTCCATTTCTAACACGTCACACTCCTAAGTGGGTCATTTACAAAATATTACAAATTTTGAGTGCTGATCCTTATATTTCTTCTCCCACAGAACCGACGATGAGGTAGAGCACCCTATCATTACGGATGACCTCGACGACAGTGTGATCTCCTCCCCTGAACCAGCGATACAGGTTGCACGTCCAAAGCGGAGGTATGAGAACCCCACATCAGGTATAAGCGGCCGAAATACGTACCTGTTGCAGCAGATCCCCAACCCTCAACCTCTTACGCAACAACCTCCCCAGCAGCAGCACCTCCCCTTATTCCGCCCCCCGTTCTGTTAAGTCTACAATAATAGATCCCCAACCCTCCTACGCAACAGGGCCCCCATCAGCAGCAGCACCTAATATCCACTAATTCATCCGCCCCCCGTTCTGTTGAGGATGTTATTACGTTCGAGTTAGTGCGATCCGCTGCCCCCACCCCCGCCTTGACTAGAAATCGGTATAGAGTTAGGGTCGACCCTAGAGCCCTGTATAGCAATGGAGTTGAGCGCGGGATACGCAGGGTAGTACAGCATATTATAGAGTTTGCTCTTCACGGAATCGCGACGAGCGTGAGGTCAGGACGAGTCTGTCCTTTGGGTTCGGGTCAGATGACGGTGATGTAGACGATTATTGGTGATAGTACCGTTCAGGCGTTTGGCTGCTGAAGATGTAGAATATATATTAGGGCGTATAATGCAAGCCGTCCAAAGTAGTATAGCCTTCAATATGGACAACTTCACGGTAAATATTGACCATGTATACCGTGTTGCGGGCATAGTGCCATACCGTACACTCTTAACTTCAATTCTCCAACTATTTACCGAAGGCATATAAACGTCGATCGTGGTTGCGGCTTTATAGCAGTACTCTTAGCACGTATGTTTACTGTACAAAATACACGGACTCAAAAAATTTGGCTGCCTACGATCGTTGAGCGTGCCCGTAAACTAGCTGTAGACTGTGAACTTGAATTTGACTATAATATGGGTCCTGAAGAGCTGAGAAAGGTAGAACAGGAAATGAATGTGCGCATAGTTGTATTTGGTTTGGATGATCGCCGCCGGACTGTGTATGTTTTTAAAAGCTGTGTGAGAGATCGTACAAGACCCCTACTTATTTTAGGATTGTCAGGGACAACGTATCTCCCCATCCGTAATATAAGGGGTCTTTACGCGAGTTATGACAAAAGTCGAAAATATGGGAGACATCATGATTTGTGTAAGGGGTGCCTCGAGTTTGCGGCTGATATAGTGAGACATTGTAAAGAATGTCACATGGTATGTGAGCAGTGTAAAAGCACCAAATGTGAAAGCCGTGTAGTTGAGAAGAGAGACTGTGATGTGTGTAGACGCACATTTTTCAATAATAGCTGCTTTGATCTCCATAAAATCAATTGGTACGTGCAGGAAAATGAGAATCTGTGAATGTGGTATGTTTCACACAATGGATAATTGGGGGAAAATTAAGCACAAGTGCGACGTAATTCACTGTCCTACATGCCAGGAGGAATATAAGGCGGATGGAGTAAAGCATGTGTGTTATATGAAAGATGCTAAGCCTAAAAATAACCCTTGTATAACTGTGTACTACGATATAGAAACATATACGAACGCTGAAACCAAAGAGGTAATTCCACATTACTTGTGAGCCAGACCATCTGTGATGAGTGTATGGGTATCGAATGTGACGAGTGCCCCAAATGCGGTAAACGGACAAACGTTTTTAAAACGAATGTCAGCGATAGTCCTGTGAAACTATTTGTGTCCTATATTGTCAAGTTAGCCGACAAGTTCAAAAAAAATGACTGTGTATATTCTCGCCCATAACGGGGCAAAGTTTGACACGCAGTTCCTTTATAAGGAGTTGCTTGAACACGAATCCTCTGAGATATTTACAGGTGATCCATTGAAAAGAGGCAACAAATTAATACAGATGCAGATAAGAGGCAATGTACAATTTAAAGATACTTTATATTCACACCTTGTAAATTAGCAAAGCTACCCAAGGTGATGGGAGTAGCAGCTGAAGTTTCCAAAGGATACTTCCCATACACTTTCCTCACCAGCGAGACTTTAAACTACGTAGGCCCACCACCCCCCAAACATTATTTTGACTGTATGATGAAGACTTTGATCGATACTACGACAGTTTTAATGAAAGTAACCCTTATAATATAGCTGATGAATGTGAGCGTTATTGCGTGAATGATGTGCGCGTGCTTAGAGTATGTTTCCAGGCCTTTAGAAGTATGTACATAGCCCGTTTCAAATGCGATCCACTGCAAGTCGCAACCACCATCGCATCATTATGTTTTACGGTGTTCAAGAATAACTTCATGCCTAAAGACACCTTAGCCATTATTCACCGAAACAACCCCCGCAGTTACGGACACAAGGCTATTTACTGGCTCATACACCTGCAGCAACAAACAGGTGTATACATAAAGCACGCCCGCAACACGGGTGAAGTACCCATTAAGATTAATGGACGTGTTTTTTGGGTTGGGTTAAGTGAAAACCGTGTCACTGGTGTGAAGACTGTGTACTCCTTTAACGGTTGCTGGTGGCATGGATGCCCCCGTCCTGAGTGCGGAGTCACCGGAGATATCAACGGTAGGTCTCCTGCCGACTGTCTTGCATCGACCCGCACCCGCGATCAACTTATAGGATCACAGTTCACTCACAAAGTCTTGTGGGAGCATGAATATGATGCACGGATGGAGACAGACGTTGTATACCGTGAGGAAATAAAAACGATCAAGCGTTCAATGGTGCTGGATCCTCTCAAATGTGGTGATAGCTTGTTTGGAGGACGTACAAATCCTTTCAGACTATACTTCCCACCTACGGAGGGCGTGAAGCTCCATTACTACGATTTCTGTTCTTTATACCCATACGTGATGAAGAGCAATCCGTACCCCGTGGGCGCTCCTGAGAAACTGGGGGACCTAGCATGCCGTCCTCCATCAATGAATTTTCAAAAAATTTGAATGATCATTACTTTGGGCTCTCTTTCGTAGACGTACTCCCCCCACGCAATTTATGGATGCCGATCTTACCTGTCGTTATCGACGACAAGCTCATGTTTCCCCTGTGCGTGAAGTGCGCGGAAGAGGATAACGGCGAATGTAACCATATACCCCACCAGCGTAAGATCAGAGGCGTATATACAAGTCCTGAGCTGGCCCTAGCCGTACGCCATGGTTATAGAATACTGAAGATACACGAGGTGTGGAGGTTTCAGAAGCTCCCCAACCTTTTCACACCATATATAAACGCCTTTTTGAAGGATAAGGTTGAAGCATCAGGGTATCCGCGAGGAGTTGATACCGAAGATGAAAAGTCGGCCTATATTCAACGTTACCGCGACCGCGAAGGTATACAACTTGATCGTGTCCAAATTGTAAAGAATCCTGGCAAGCGCTTTAGTGCAAAGTTATGTCTAAACAGTCTATGGGGAAAATTTGCTCAGAATACCGGCAGAGGGAACATTCATTTGGCACAAAGTTATAGCGATGTCTGGGATTATGCCAATGCCCCGATAAAGAGGTCATGGAGATCGTGAATGTAGGTAATACTTACGTAATAAAGTACAACAACACTGAATTTGCCACAGATACCTCAAGGGTTACAAACATACCTGTGGCGAGCTTCACAACAGCCTACGCCCGTATAAAACTTTGGAGTCTATTGCATTCTCTTGGGCGGAGAGTATTGTATGCCGATACAGATAGCGTGATATTCACAGAGGGAGGGTGATTACATGCCCGCTATTGGGGAGTTCCTCGGCGAGCTCACTGATGAGATCAAGGATGAGTATGGGGACGACGCATACGCCGACTCTTTTATCTCAACAGGACCTAAGACTTATGGGGTACGGGTCAGGGTAGGGGATGAAATGAAATATATCGTGAAGGCAAAGGGTATTACGCTCAACCATGCGAATCGGGAGGTTGTTAACTTTGAGTCGTTGAAGGATCTAGTATGTTTGGAACCTCACCAACTAATTGTAGGCACCCACAATTTTCGGGCGCAGAAGCTGGGAGGCGTGAAGGAACTTAGGGGTACGATGGTGTGCCGTAACACCTATAGGAAACGTTACCAGTTACCTGGCACCTATGATACCGTACCCTTTGGATACCAATGATGCTTCTAACTCACACGTCTTGTATATAATCGTATCTATTTGTAAATATATATGTATATATAACTTGAATATCTCGAATCGTATTTGTAAATATATGAATATCTCAATAAATCAAATAGCGTTTCACTTTCTCCTTTGTGGTGTGTGTGTGTGTGTGTGTGTGTGTGTGTGTAGGTGAAAGTTCTAAGCTCCGCCCACTGCGTGAGTCATGCTACTATCTGGGAGTCCCTGCGTGGTCAGTCGACCGCAGTAAGCCCGAGAGATCAGACGTGTATTCAGATCAGACGTATATTGAAATGGCTACCTTTAATATCGCTTGCACAACGTTTATGAAATGGTATTCAGTAAAGTGTGAGGATGTGGTGGATACCGAAAAACTTCCTATTCCCCCCTCCTATGCCTCTTTTAAAACCACATTGGATTGTGCGAAGTTCCAAGATGTACAAATACTCTACGGATGTTCTGGTGAGACTGTTGAAGGCTTTCGTTGCACAGACGATGTGCTGAAGTATACTGCAGGGCTAAACTTTATAAAGTCTCACATACACCGTGAAGTAAAAGAAACAACGCGTGCAGAAGAGAAGCAGCAGGTATGGATAATGAGCCTTGTGGATGGGTGGTGTGACAAGCGGTATTACGTCATGCTACACCATGTCGATTACTCATACCCTACGTCTGAAAATGTGAATCTCGTGATCATGGACAATCTTAGGTGTTTTTATCACTATATTAACGTATATCATGATGAGGTTCATAGTGAGGTTGTGGCTAGTGCCATGCGTGAGTTTTTAACAGATTTTAGAGACGAGCATCGTTTGATGGGTAGAAAGGAAAAATATGAGCATATGTTCCTCTCAAATAGTGCGCCGGAGTGTGGAGATGATTAGCGCCTAGTTCTTATTCAAAGTGCGTAGGCTGGTAGTGACGAAACGGAAAAACAAATATGTGCAACAATTCGAGTCGTACGAACATGCCCATTCACGTATCATCGAGTCAGCCGCCCGTCGAACCGTTCCTGCCTGTGCCTCACACGGCTCATAGTTATCTCAGAGCTTGAGCCGAGTAGACGTGCGCTCCTCGAATACGATGGAACTTCCTTTGAGCAGCATTCTCAACGCCTCGTACGATGTGTCCGTGACGAAATCGTTGCGCGTGTTCAGGCGTAATTCCGGTACCATTAGCTATGTACTGGAAACGGAATGTAGACCGACAAACAAACGGGTTTATTTAAGTATCGAGGAGATGAATAGAATCTTCGTGATAGTTGATAAGTGGTGTGAAGATCGTTATAAATACCTGCTAACGTAGGTACAAGAAGAGAGCAGATTAGTGACGCGCCCTCATACGCCGTTGTATGTACGTTGTGTATAAATAACGATCGGCCGTGCATTGATATAAGGCTTATGTGGAAGAATGCTTCTGATAATAACGCTCTTATTCCTACGCGAAACCGTTTCATCCTCGACAGAATGTTTGAAATCGTCGGATTCCGTAAACTGAAACCTATATTAGACGCGCGTGTTACGGATATGTTTTATTTTGATACAGTACTTGAATACGCATACACTGCTCTGCTCGATGGGTTTACCGAGTGTAGGACTGGTGAGAATGGTCTAGTGCTGGATGTTTATTTAAAAAGTTTAGACTCTTTGAAATACCATGAACTTTGGTACAAAGCAATTGATCGGTACAAGGCTGAGCTCACCTACACCGTTCACCCTGAAGAACTATTTCTTTATATAACGCGCAGTTGCCGTAACGATTTAGAAGATTATTTCAATTGCCGTTATGTTGAGTGAAGAGTTCACGATTGAAAAGCGCGAGTCGGTAGAAATAAACCCTCGATTGGAAAAGCGTTCTTATAAACTTGTGTTTAATAATGTAGCTAACGATGAACTCTTTGTGCGTGCTTTTGATTGTATTCTAGCATGTTTAAAGATGACTTACCAACCGGTTGTAAAGTGGGAACAAAAATAGTACTGAACGATATGAAAGCCATTCATATCGAATACAGGTTTCCCTATACTTTAAGCGGTGAAATATTATTAAGCCGCATAGACTGCGTAATGCAGAGCAATAATGATGTAATTGTAAACTCGATTAAGACCGATTTTAGTATTTTGAAAAAAAAGTGAATTGTATATATATATTTTGATTATGTACATATTTCTATTGATTTGTGTATATATATATATATATATATATATATATATATATATATATATATATATATATATATATACATTTTGCTTGATATTTCTCCTGTACTGTTATGTACAGGAGAAGTGTATATGAAATGTATATTTTATTTATATATCACCATATTTGTGTGTGTGTATATTTCTGTTATGTACATATTGATGAAATGTATATTTTATTTTATATATAATTATGTGTATATATTTGTTATACGCATATTCCTCAAATGTATATGAAATGTATATTTTATTTATATATATATATATATATATATATATCCATAATTGTGTGTATATATTTCTGTTATACGCATATTCCTCAAATGTATATTTATTTTCTATATTTATAATAAAAAGAATGATGCAATGTTGTTTATTGTTATGCCTTCTACTACCGGTATTCTGTATACAACAGGTATCTGGCAATATTTAAGCCTTCTAAGCCAACTGGCTGATTAGGAGTCTATAATAATAATGTATGCAATAATAAAAAAAAGAGGTATCTGACAACCAGCCAACTGGCTGATTAGGAGTCTATAATAGTGTATACAATGGAATACATGGCGCTATCTGGCAACTCAGCCTACTGGCTGATTAGGCGTATATAATAATAATAATGTATACAATGCTATCTGGCAACTCAGCCAACTGGCTGATTAGGCGTATATAATAATAATAATGTATGCAATAATAAAAAGAGGTATCTGACAACCAGCCAACTGGCTGATTAGGCGTATATAACAATAATGTATGCAATAATAAAAAGAGGTATCTGACAACCAGCCAACTGGCTGATTAGGATAATAATGTATACAATGGAATACATGGCGCTATCTGGCAACTCAAGCCATTTACGCCAACTGGCTGATTAGGAGTCTATAATAATAATGTATGCAATAATAAAAAAAAAAGAGGTATCTGACAACCAGCCAACTGGCTGATTAGGATAATAGTGTATACAATGGAATACATGGCGCTATCTGGCAACTCAGCCAACTGGCTGATTAGGAGTCTATAAAACAACGCCAGCCCGGCTGGAAGTCTCAGTGTGCACTTGGAATAAACTATTTTATACCAACAAAGTATTGTTTTTCTACTACTTCTTTCACCACCTTTCTCTACAAAAAAAAAAAATGGTGTCAATAATCCAGCAGGGTTGAAAGCACCTTAAACAGAAAAAAACAAGTGTGCACTTGGCTCCTGCCAGGTGAACACCTCTCCTCCTTTCTCTCCTCCTCCTTCTTTCTCTTGGGGGATAACGCCGCCTCCAAGTTTTCCCCCCACCCCCTTTCCCCCACCCCCTTTCCCCCACCCCCTTTGCAACATCCCCCTTTGCAACATCCCCCTTTTGCAACAACCCCCACCCCCCTTTGCAACATTACATAATAACCTGCAACATTCCTGCACTCTCCCCTTTTGCGGCTATACTACTAATGTTTAGTAGGCCTATATACGTTGCATTTTATTTGATCTGTCAACTTTGACGCGTAAATATTATATAGTAGTGACAATATTTCTATCTATGTAAATATTATCTAAGTGTAAAATATACTGTACATTTCAACTCCAGTTTCGAGTTGTCATGCACCAATCTTTATTATAAACATTGACGATAAATGTCACATTGATTAGGCATATATCATGTATACATGATATATTAGGTGCATGTAACAAAAACGAAAAGTAACACGTTAAATTTCATGACAGATCGACATCTGTCTTATATATATATATATATATATATATATGGTACCCCAGTGTTGCACCAGATAATTTGAATGAAATGCTGTCATTACCTCGAGTGCGGAAGGGTTAACACGTAAAATGCCTCTGAATGCGAAACCATTATGCGTTCCCCAGGTTGTTTAAATGTATGACAGGTTGTACCAACTTTTATCCCGTCGTAATGTAGCGGCTGGCGCCCTCATTTTAACCATCACTATCGGCAGTCGAATCCCCCCCCCCCACAACCATCAGTGCCTTCAGTTTGCTTGTATAGGGAAGCGGTGTTATTTACTGAGCTACGGACGCTGCGTTGACAGCGTTACTTACAAATTGTTCTGACGATGTTCTGTCTCGACTCAGAAAAGAATAATCCAAACAGTGCGTGTCTACTATTATATATCACTAGTACAGTTCCCGTCGCTTCGCTGACGGTTAGACAGGCTAAACTACAGAAAAGAACGCAGCCGTGAAAATTTTGAGCTTCACATTGTGTCAACATTTCTGAATCTGGTATCTCCCAAAACCTCCTCACCCCCATTCATGCAACTTGGGGGCTAACCCCCTCCCCCATTATCCCCACCCCTCCCCATTACCCCACCCCTCCCCCATTACCCCCACCCTCACCCTTCCCCCATTACCCCCACCCCTCCCCATTACCCCACCCATCCCCCATTACCCCCACCCCCACCCTTCCCCCATTACTGCCCGGGATAAATTTCACAAACAGACAAACAGACAGGCTAAACTACAGAAAAGAACACAGTCATGAAAATCTTGAGCTTCACATTGCCGCCCGTAATACAATTTCTGAATTTTTTTCTCACAATTTCTGAAAGTGTGACGGACGGACGGACGGACGGACGGACAGCTCTCTTATTATAATATAGATTGAGCGTGACATCAATGTTGTCACCCATCGAATCTCCTTCTTGTCATATTAAATGTGTTCTTCAGGCTACCTGCGGGAGTGTCGGGTCATATACGTCAAGTTACAAATCGTCAAAAGGTTTTTTTTTTTTTTTATGCAAAGAGACAAATAAGGAATCAGGAACATTTTTAGAACTTCAGAAAAGTTATTTTAAGCTGTAAAAACACTGATAGTATTTGAACTATATATATATATATATATATGCATATATAACTGCAATGACCGCGCAGTATATAAATGAATAGAAACGACATAAGTGTTAAGGAACGTCTCTGCACACGAGGAGGAGAGATAACGAATAATGAAAAATGAGGCGAACCGCCCGGGAATCGAACCCAGGGCCTTCCAATTGCCGGTCGGACGCTCTACCATTATGCTACGGACCCCACTCAATCACAAATCGAAATTCTCCCACATAGGGCAGAAACCAATGCCCTGAGAGGGCACCCTCGCAAATCGTGAATATGCGCATATAACTGCAATGACCGCGCAGTATATAAATGAATAGAAACGACATAAGTGTTAAGGAACGTCTCTGCACACGAGGAGGAGAGATAACGAATAATGAAAAATGAGGCGAACCGCCCGGGAATCGAACCCAGGGCCTTCCAATTGCCGGTCGGACGCTCTACCATTATGCTACGGACCCCACTCAATCACAAATCGAAATTCTCCCACATAGGGCAGAAACCAATGCCCTGAGAGGGCACCCTCGCAAATCGTGAATATGCGCATATAACTGCAATGACCGCGCAGTATATAAATGAATAGAAACGACATAAGTGTTAAGGAACGTCTCTGCACACGAGGAGGAGAGATAACGAATAATGAAAAATGAGGCGAACCGCCCGGGAATCGAACCCAGGGCCTTCCAATTGCCGGTCGGACGCTCTACCATTATGCTACGGACCCCACTCAATCACAAATCGAAATTCTCCCACATAGGGCAGAAACCAATGCCCTGAGAGGGCACCCTCGCAAATCGTGAATATGCGCATATAACGTTCCTTAACACTTATGTCGTTTCTATTCATTTATATACTGCGCGGTCATTGCAGTTATATGCGCATATTCACGATTTGCGAGGGTGCCCTCTCAGGGCATTGGTTTCTGCCCTATGTGGGAGAATTTCGATTTGTGATTGAGTGGGGTCCGTAGCATAATGGTAGAGCGTCCGACCGGCAATTGGAAGGCCCTGGGTTCGATTCCCGGGCGGTTCGCCTCATTTTTCATTATTCGTTATCTCTCCTCCTCGTGTGCAGAGACGTTCCTTAACACTTATGTCGTTTCTATTCATTTATATACTGCGCGGTCATTGCAGTTATATGCGCATATTCACGATTTGCGGGTGCCCTCTCAGGGCATTGGTTTCTGCCCTATGTGGGAGAATTTCGATTGTGATTGAGTGGGGTCCGTAGCATAATGGTAGAGCGTCCGACCGGCAATTGGAAGGCCCTGGGTTCGATTCCCGGGCGGTTCGCCTCATTTTTCATTATTCGTTATCTCTCCTCCTCGTGTGCAGAGACGTTCCTTAACACTTATGTCGTTTCTATTCATTTATATACTGCGCGGTCATTGTAGTTATATGCGCATATTCACGATTTGCGAGGGTGCCCTCTCAGGGCATTGGTTTCTGCCCTATGTGGGAGAATTTCGATTTGTGATTGAGTGGGGTCCGTAGCATAATGGTAGAGCGTCCGACCGGCAATTGGAAGGCCCTGGGTTCGATTCCCGGGCGGTTCGCCTCATTTTTCATTATTCGTTATCTCTCCTCCTCGTGTGCAGAGACGTTCCTTAACACTTATGTCGTTTCTATTTATATATATATATATATATATATATATGGGATGAATTTCACAATTAAACACGTAAAATGAATGAATGATGCAAACCCACAGGGAAAAAGAAAAATGATTCTAAGGCCTTTTGTGTATTCAGAAGTACACTTCGTCAGGTCAGGGAATAAAGGGAGAGGGCGAGATGACGAAACTATATACTGTACACAGTGGCGGTCCTAGCTTACATGACGCCCTGGGCGAACCTCACCTTCAGCGCCCCCCCCCCCTGTTCGCCAACACACACACATTCGAATCCCCCCAAAATAAAGGACAGACATAACTCTTTCACAAAATAACTTTTTATTGGACTAATTGTTGGAACTTCAGAACCAAAACAAAGACTCAAATTTCTGAATTTTACAAATCCTTCATCACGTAAATAGAATAACTCACTTAAGAGAATGTAATTATGATACTATGAACAGGAAAAATACAAATTAAATTGCACAACTGCCATAAATAAACTATTTTTATTTATTTCTTTATTTATTTATTCTTATTTTTATTTTTATTTTTTTTGCAGGCGCTCATGCCGCCCCTCCACAAATGCCGCCCTGTGCGGCTGCCCATATTGCCCATATGAGGAACCGCCACTGTATGTACAACGGGACAGAAAAATAAAAAAGATTAGCACATGATTAACAAGAGTTGATTAAAGAAAAAAGGTATTTTAACAGGATATTATCAATTTTATATATCTCCGCACTGTTTTAACAAGCGCTTTAGAACTATCCCACTTGATACTGTGATTACATCTGTACATATGGTTAAACATTGCACTAGAATTATTTGCTGTTCTACACGCATATTTATGTTGTTTTACCCTGATATCTAACATTTTTCCTGTTTGACCTATATATAGGGGCCTACTGAGTTACATTGTGTATATCCGATCGAATACACACAGCCAACCGTATTATCCAGGCTATTCTTTATTAGGCGTGATTTAACAGTATTATTACACTTAAAGACTACGTTGATACCAATTGCTTTAAGTAAAGTCGGAAGATATTTAAAATTAGTATGGTAAGGTAGGCTAAGGATATTTTTTACGCTCAAATTCCTTTACAGTTACACTTTTATAATACCTAATCTTAGCTTTCCTAAGACAGTTATCTAGAAATGAAACAGGACAACATAATTTAGTACCTATATTCATGATATTGCATAACTTGGAATCTAAAAATTCAGGACTGACAACTCTCAATGCTCTAAAAAACATAGCAGAGAAAACAGAAGATTTTATCGAGGGATGATGGTCAGCATAAAAATGCACATAAGAGTTATTATTAGTAGGCTTACGATAAACTTCAAATTTGAACTGATTGAAGCATCTCCGAATTTTTAGATCCAGAAAAGATAAGCATCCATCATTTTCTTTTTCAACAGTGAACTTAAAAATGGGACTAAATTGTTGAGATAGTTCTTTGAAATCAGAATTTTGCCTACTATTGTAAATTTTAACCTTGTTTGGTACCGGTATGTAGATGATGTTTTATGCCTCTGGCCTAACAGTTTGGATGTTGACTTATTTCTTAGGAGGCTCAACAATTTCGGTCTGTTTCTTTTTGGCAACTTGCAATTATTTAATATAATTTATGTAGTCAAAATGCATTTTGTAAATCCTTCATTTGCCTCAGTATTGCACTGCGCAAAGCGTCTGAAGACATGTAATAATTTTTTACTTCTAAACTTGGCTTTACCTCTTCAACTTCGTCACCATTGTCCTCCTCCTCCTCCTCCTCCTCCTCTTCTTCCTCCTCCTCCTCCTCCTCCTCCTCCTCCTTCTCCTCTTCCTCCTTCTCTTCTTCCTCCTCCTCCTCCTCCTCATTAGGAGCACTTCGGTGGTATTTTGTAGTCCCATCATCGATAATTTCACGGATTATCGTTGAATATAATTTTCACCACAATTGTAGGTCTTTATTTGACGCGTGCTCGGAAAAAAAATATATCCTTCATCGCTTTTACTCCCTATTTTAGCCCATATCAGCAACAGGTCATTAAAGTCAGATTAGAGAAGGTTTTCAGTTATTAACGATGGAAATAAAATATTCTCACCTAAGATTTAGATTTGTCGCTATTTCTTAAATACTTAATTTGAAAAACTGTACTCGAAATGAATCGTTTATCCGGATGTTTGTGTATCTTATATCCGGCAAAAATATACAATTATTAAATTGAATTTGAACCGGGGATTAGAAAAATGGCTCTTAAAAGCGACTTATCCTTATTATAAACGTAGATCTTATATGGAAATTCGAATATATATATATATATATATTATCTAGCAAACATTGAATAAACTGCAAGAATACTTTAACCTCAAAATAGACATAAAGAACATAAAAGTCAGAATTTAACATTACATATATTTTTTCATATAAGAGTTTTGCGTGAATTAAAGCCGTTATTTCTTTTTAAGGTCTTATATTATCCTCGTAGAAGAAGGATGTGGTAAGGAATACAGTCAATACACTCCCTGTGAGGTCTTACGAGGTCAAGGAGAATTAAGGGAAACCGTGTAAAGAAATCAATTTACTACAACCTAATCAAAAGACACTCCAATCAAATACACTTTAGGTGCCCCGGGCAACGCTGTCCTTTTAATAATTCATCAAAAGTGATTTTGGCACTCGTAGGATCAATAAGTGCCATCGTGAGGAGAAGCTCCCAGTGGCTGATTGGTTTTCAATTTTGGCTTCCCATTGGACAAGTCGTTTATAGATTATTGACTTTGAAGATTTTAGTCGTTGATCAACCAATCAGCGGATAGCGTTACCCCCTTTTCGCTTTTTTGAATAGTAATGGACCAATGAGAGAACGCAGCATTGCAAACACCACGCCCAGTCTCATTCAAAGAACCAATCAGAATGCAAAGAGCAGCAAAGGAATTGGAGTTTGACCGATCAAATGCCAGCTCAAGGGTTCGATGTCGCGGATTGGAGGCGGCATCAGAAGCCCAGAAGTCAGACGGTCTGAGGCTGGAGGTCAAACCACAAAGCCTTCGAAGGTGGATGGTGTCTCTATCGAAGGTGAAATTTTCCGTGGAAGAGAAAGGAGAAACCTTTTGCGAGAATACTGAAGGTAAGTGACCAATTTTATACGTCCGCACTTCATTATTACTTCCCCTCTGAAAGGGTTTTGAGGGTGGGGAGAAAGAGAGGGGAGGGAGGCTGCGATAGATGCGAACAGTTTCCGGAAAAGAAATCCGGTGACCGATCAATGGGTAATTGTCGGCTGTGGGAAGGAAGTGGCTCCCATTATCATCGAATCTGTTCATCGGCTGTAAGGCAACAACGGTTTAATCCGAGCTGTAACAACAGTATTATTAATCCTTTTTTAAAAACGTTATTTTTTAATTTGAAAGTTTTGTGTATATATATATAAATTAAAACAAATAAATTCGACTCAAATTAAACTAAACTAAACTAAAACTAAAACTAAACTATATATATATATATATATATATATATATATATATAATAATAAACTTATAAACTACAAATTCATTATATAGTTAAAAAAACAAACACGGCGGGATACGAAATGCTTGCGTGAATAGCCGCCCGCAAGCAATTACACGAGCAATTCGCGGATTGGAAACAATCGAAGGAGGCGGAAACCAAGGCTTAAAACACCTGAACAAAGAGTTCTCCCCTGGGACGTGAATAGGACGCCGTGTAGTAATTGCCGCATGAAAGCTCGAGCGCCGCTGGCCTCTGCCTTGATTAGAGTAATTTCGGCGCAGAGATACGGGTGATACAGGTGTCTACCACGTGTTCTCAGCTGCTTTGTTTCACTGACTTAATTGACTCATTGACCAACCGCTTTCCGACACCTGCATAACCCTGTGCGGCCACTTTCTTTGGCGCGTGCACAGCGACCGACTAAATAATATCATGCCGCAAAACTTAAAAGATAATTTTTTTGTAATATATCTGTATCAACATCGATGGAAAAACAAACGCATGATCGTCTCAGTGTCTTTCTGCAACCCTAAAGTAACATATATATATATATATATATATATATATGAATAGAAACGGCATAAGTATTAAGGAACGTTTCTGCACACGAAGAGGAGAGATAACGAATAAATGAAAAATGAGGCGAACCGCCCGGGAATCGAACCCAGGGCCTTCCAATTGCCGGTTGGACGCGCTACCATTATGCTACGGTCCTCGATTAATCACAAATCGAAATTCTCCCACATAGGGCAGAAACAATGCCCTGAGAGGGCACCCTCGCAAATCGTGAATATGAGCATATAACTGCAATGACCACGCAGTATATAAATGAATAGAAACGACATAAGTATTAAGGAACGTTTCTGCACACGAGGAGGAGAGATAACGAATAAATGAAAAATGAGGCGTTCCTTAATACTTATGTCGTTTCTATTCATTTATATACTGCGTGGTCATTGCAGTTATATGCGCATATTCACGATTTGCGAGGGTGCCCTCTCAGGGCATTGGTTTCTGCCCTATGTGGGAGAATTTCGATTGTGATTAATCGAGGTCCGTAGCATAATGGTAACGCGTCCAACCGGCAATTGGAAGGCCCTGGGTTCGATTCCCGGGCGGTTCGCCTCATTTTCATTTATTCGTTATCTCTCCTCCTCGTGTGCAGAAACATTCCTTAATACTTATGTCGTTTCTATTCATTTATATACTGCGTGGTCATTGTAGTTATATGCGCATATTCACGATTTGCGAGGGTGCCCTCTCAGGGCATTGGTTTCTGCCCTATGTGGGAGAATTTCGATTTGTGATTAATCGAGGTCCGTAGCATAATGGTAGCGCGTCCAACCGGCAATTGGAAGGCCCTGGGTTCGATTCCCGGGCGGTTCGCCTCATTTTTCATTTATTCGTTATCTCTCCTCCTCGTGTGCAGAAACGTTCCTTAATACTTATGTCGTTTCTATTCATTTATATACTGCGTGGTCATTGCAGTTATATGCATATATATATATATATATATTATATTATATTAATATATATATATATATATATATATATAATGTTTAGAATGAATTCGAGGCTATTTAGGTGAATTTGGGTAACAGATTCAGAATCATTATCTCTGCATGACATAATTGCTTCAATAACTTATTCCAAGCCCGATTAACAAACATATAATATCTTGGTATATGATATACGCACAGTATTATAGATTCACTCGTATAAGAATACCCAAACCTCATGTACTATAAAAGTATTTTTATTAATTTATGTAAAGGGTGTCCCAAAAGTTCCAATCTATTTATCGTGAGTAGTAAACAAGAAATAGATTGGGACTTTTGAGACACCCTGTAGATGTGAGTAAATGGGCCCTCGAATGCGTACATAGTATGTGTGTGATACAAAAAGTGTTCGAAGTTTGACTGGATGCGAGAAATTTAATTGTTAAATCATTCATTGCATGTATGCAAGATATAAAAGTGGGGAATAAAAGCAGCGCTTAGGTTAAGTGCATGCATGCAATTGATTTGATGGGATTTGCTTGTGCACCATATGAAGCAATTAACCGAAATTCTAGGAAAATTATATACAATATATATATATATATATATATATATATATATATATATATATATATATATATATATATATATATATATATAAATTATATATATATATATATATATATATTATATATATATAATATATATATATATATAAAATATATATATATATATATATATTATATATATATATATATATATATTATATATAATATAGCGTGTCCCAAAGAAATGTATACCCACTTTGTTCGATAATACCAGCTATGAGGATAATAAATATATTACTTTTTATATGTTTTTTAATAAAGAATTTTCTCCTGAATCTAAATATGTAATTATTTTTATTAAAAATTGAAGAACAAAAAAGTTACAGATGTTTAAATTATAATTATTATTTTCGAGACTTCATGTGCGATATTTTCTAATATTTTAACCGACTGTTTTGAGATACTTATGTTTAGTGTTGATATTGAAGCATAAATGTTGTAATTATTAGTTAATTAAAAAAAATTACAAATTCCATAGTTAAATGACACTTTATCTAAGATGTTCGACGTCTTCCAGAACGTTGTTTTTGTAAGTTTTGCACAGTGCCGTCGGTTTCAAACTTATCTCGTATACGTGCAAAAATATTAGAAAATATCGCACATGAAGTCTCGAAAATAATAATTATAATTTAAACATCTGTAACTTTTTTGTTTTTCAATTTTTAATACAAATAATTACATATTTAGATTCAGGAGAAAATTCTTTATTAAAAACATATAAAAAGTAATATATTTATTATCCTCATAGCTGGTATTATCGAACAAAGTGGGTATACATTTCTTTGGGACACGCTGTATATATATATATATATATATATATATATATATATATATATATATCTATTTCTTTCTTGTCCTTGAAGATGTGAATATATCACGAAAGCGCTCGGATTTCGTTTCTTTTTCCTTTTTCCCTGTGGTTGTTTGCTTATTAATAAGATCACGTGTTATTTTGTGATTTTACTGCATATATATATATATATATATAATATATATATATGAAGTTCGAATTACTGATACAAAAATATTAACAAGATTTTTAATTTATATTTTGAAAATGCTATTTAATATTTTTAATTTTTTTAGTAGCTATTATTTTTTTTTAATAATAATCCACTTCAAAATTATCCATTTTTAAAATAATAATAATTTTAATAAATAATTATGGTTTGTGATATTCCAAAACTTCTCTATTGGCCAAGTTCCACCCCTTACCATTTTTTTTTCTTCCTTTTTTTTTTTAAATTTTCGTTTTCATTCGTGTTGGCAGATAATAATCGTACCCCCAAATTGGCCCCAATTTTTGTTTCTTTAATTTCTTTAACAATTAGGTTTGAATCGTTCGTATATAAATGCTCTTTACATCAGACGTTAGTCACTTTTCTCCTTCTGTAAACGTGAGGTTTTCATATTTAATTGGTTTTGGAATATTGAATATGCTTTTGAAAAACTCTTGCGCGAATTGGTGGATGTCCATTTGCGTAAAAAAGTTCGCCTAGAAATATATAATTTATATAAATAAAAATATTTAATAATCATTAATGAATGGATTTTGTTTTTTGAAGTTTTGTTACTGTCACCAAGAAGAATAAAATATCCATTCCTCCGAAAAAATAAATATATTCCCAATTAGTAATTTTTTATGCTTTTTAGACATTTCATATGTTTCTAGGCGAACTTTTTTCCGAAACTGTACGTTTCCTGTGACGAACTTGATCATTATTAATTACTATATATAAAATCATGTGCCTTACGGTCTTACTTAAAGCATTTAATGCACTTTTTACCGAGTTTAACCTCTTTCAAAGTTTAGGCCTATATGATACACTCAAAATAAAATTTTCTAAATTTAGATAAAATAACTTCTTTTTGTGAGCTGTGACGTAACTAGTCACTCAGTAATCGTTACCTTTTTGAGTAACTGCAACGGTAACTATTTAAATTTTATGGCCAAGTAACTGTAACTAGTTCCAAAAAATTATGAGTGTAACTTGTATCAGTTACTTTTTTCTGAGGACAAAAAGTTAGCAGCTACTTTTTTTCACAAGCCTTGCTCAATGTAGGCTACATATTGTGCGCAGTGCGAGTTTATTGACAATATACGAGTATATCTAATGATAATATGATAAAATCTTCTTGTTTATTTGTTCAATTGCAATCAATTCGAAACAATGAACAATTTTGGCAAGTATCACTTGTCAGGGAAAGTACTTTTATTAGGATCATATGCTCGTTAAAACGGGGAAAAATGTCGAAAATAACTTTTGAATACAGTAATTAGTAACTACTTACTTTTTCTGAAACAGCAACTAGTAACTAATAACTCTAGTAGTTACTTCTTGAGACAGTAACTAGTTGCTTAATTGAAGCAGTAACTAGTAACTGTAATTAGTTACAAAAAAAGTAATTGTCACAACACTGTTTCTAGCGAAAGTTTTTCCTTCCTTTGGGTGTCAAAGCTTCTTTTCAGATGATAGAATAACTTCTTTTTGTTGGAGATATGGTCTTCAAAACTTCTTTTTTAAATTGAATGAACTGAGAAAATAGACTCGCAGGGGTTCTTAACCTCTGGGTCTCGCGACCCAAACTTGGGTCATTAAATTATCATTTATAATTTATTTATGTTATCCCTAATCATTTTACCATTATTATTTATTTTATTATCTATTATTAGTGAACTGTTTGAAGGCATTGGTCGCCGAGCTAGCCCCGAGACCAGAATTTGGATCGCAGCCTAAAAAGGTTAAGAACCCCTGAAATGGAGGATAATATTTTTATTTATAGAAGGTTGCGGGAAGGTTTTTCTGTGTGTAGGACTTATTAATTCAATTACATCATATATAACCTCATTACAAGAAGTAGGAAATCAGACAGACTTATAGAGTTACAAAGATGAAAGGAGGTTGAGAGTGTGATTGGAGGAGTGTGACTTTACTGATTTTGTTCTGGCTAACGCCAGACGATTTTAATCAGTCTCTGTGCAGTAAAGGGTTAAGAGACGTTTACTTAATCCTTTACTGTACAGAGGTCTTTCCGAGACTGAATAAAATCGTCTGGCGTGTATGAGTTCCCGGATTGTCTGTGTGACATGAATAG
The DNA here is from genome assembly GCA_023014485.1 of Bathynomus jamesi. Lineage (NCBI taxonomy): Eukaryota > Metazoa > Arthropoda > Malacostraca > Isopoda > Cirolanidae > Bathynomus > Bathynomus jamesi. The sequence continues at coordinate 1,238,833 of JAJOZX010000333.1, read as the reverse complement.
GAAAGTTGGTATGGGTCCGGAGGATGAGGTGTTGGGGAAGCATGGTGTACTAGGAGTGAATGATAATGGGTGCAGGCTGAAAGAATTGTTCAGTGAGAGAAAGTTGCGTGTAAGGAATTGCATTTTATGTACATAAGCATACTTGACATAGAACAAATGATATATATATATATACATGGTGAGAAAAGTCTAATAGATTATGTGCTCGTGAAAAAAAGTAGGCTGAAAGAGGTATATGACACACGTGTGGTGCTAAGTATAAGTGGGGGTCTCTCTGACCACATGATAGTCCTGTGTAAAGTGAGGTTATATGGAGAATGGAACATAGTGAATGGGAACTGGCTGTATGCGAGAGAAGGTTGTTGAAAGTGAATGTGGGTAAAAGCAAGTTATTGATTGTGGAGATAGAGGGAAATTCGGACTGTCGGACGGGGAATGGTGAAACATTAAATAAAGGTGGTAGAATTTTTTAAGTACGTGGGATGTGTTTTCAACAAAAGAGGTACGAGTGCGAAAGAAGTCAATAGAGTGAATCAAGGACGAAAGTTGGGGGGGGGTGCGCTGAAAGCGGTTATAAGAAAACGGAGACTGGATCGAGATGTTAAGATGTATATAATTGTGAAGCTCGACTATTTATTTATTTATTTATTATTTTTTTTTTTATATTAATTTGGCCCTTAAGCTTTAGGCTTTACTGGGCTCTTATTAAAAATAAGCAGCTAGCTGTTATAAATTAATAATAATAAATAAATAAATAAGTAAATAAGTATTATTAATAGTTAAAACCTGTATTTCAATCTTAAACAATATTAATGGACAATATTAAACATTATTAGTGGACATTAATCCAAGATTTTTGTTGGTATCCCATTATTAATTGGGATTTCAACTTGGTTTTAAACAAATTTACATTCGCAATATTTTTTATATCGGCATGCAAGTCATTCCATAGTTTCAATCCAATGAAAATGGGTAGTTTTTGAGATGAAGACAATCTAAATTGAGGTATAACAAGCTTTGCTCTATTTCTGGTCTGATACGAGTGGATTTCTTGATGAGTTACAAAATATCTATTTACCCATTGCAAATTAATGATTTTGCTCTTACACTTGTAAATAAAAATAAAATGTGCCAGTTTGGTTATATCATTGAGCTTTAGTAGGTTTAGCTCTTTAAATAATGCACTAGAGTGATCAAGGAAATCAGCATCAGATAATAACCTTATTGCTCGTTTTTGGATGACAAAGATACCATTTAATGCGTTGTTAGCGGAGTTTCCCCAAACAAGGGTGCAGTATGTTATATAAGGAAGAACAAGAGTATGATAAAGAGTCAATAAAACTTGTTTAGGGACTACATTTCTAAGTTTAAACATTATAGCAACGCTCCTTGAAATCTTTTTCGCGATATAATTTACATGATCACTCCAATGCAAATTCTTATCTAGCATTACACCAAGAAATTTTGTTACAGTACACTCCTTTATGGCGATTTCATTAACATTAAGTTCATCAAGATATACATTTCTTTTATTAGTAAAAATCATGAAATTTGTTTTACTGGTATTTAGGAAGTTTATTGGTGGTCAACTATTTCATTACACTGATCAATTCGGAATGAAATATATTCTTAGCTGTATTAACATCTTTGCAAGAAAAAGAGAGAGTTGTATCATCTGCAAACATTATGAAGTTCAGTATATCAGATGAACGTGGGAGGTCATTTATATATAATAAAAATAACAGTGGACCCAGAACTGAGCCCTGTGGCACACCATGTTTGACAAGCGTTTTAGTGGAGCAAACCTTATTTACTGATACAAAATTATATCTATTGGACAAATAACTTTTAAACCAATCACTGATTGCTCCTCTAAAGCTGTAACAATACAATTTATTAAGTAGAATATTATGGTCTATTACATCAAACGCCTTACTCAAATCCATAAATATTGATATCATTATTTCTTTGTTCTCCTTAGCTATATTTACATTTTCCATAAGATTTAAAATAGCCATTTCCGTTGTTCTATTATTACGGAAGCCATATTTTGATTTGGAGATAATAAATTGTAGGATTCTAAATATCGCTGCATTCTACTTTTTACAATTTTTTCGAAAACTTTGCTGAACACAGATAATGAACTCACCGGCCTGTAATTTGTTGCTAGTGTATGATCACCCCCTTTAAAAAGGGGTGTTATACAACCAGATTTTAGCATTGATGGGAATATTCCTTTGGAAATACTTTGATTGATAATTTTAGCCAAAGTTACAGATATCTTATCTTTAACAAGTTTCAATATATTAAAGTGTGTGAGTACCAGCACTTTTGTATGGATGTGAAACATTGACATGTCATGAAAGGGAGAAGTCAAGAGTAAGAGCGGTTGAGATAGATAACCTCAGAATTTTATGTGGTGTGCGTCGGATTGATAGAGTAAGAAATCGTGTGGTTCTGGAAAAATATGGTGTTCAAAAGTCATTGGAAATGAAAATTGAAGAAAGTGTGTTGAGGTGTTTGGACATGTGGAAAGAATGGAAGATGATAGAGTTGTGAAAAGAGTGTATAAGAGTGTTTGCGAAAGAAGAAGGAGGAGAGAAAGACCGAGAAGATGGTGAATGATTGCCTGAGTAAACGTGAACTTGATCTGGATGATGCAGAAGAAGTGGCCGCAAGTGGGTTGGAATGGAGGAGGTTTGTAGAAGTATTTAAGTTCAGGCCTCTGTTTCTTTTATTTTTGACAAGGCCCAGAAGAGCCACTACGCATGGCGTATGGAGCGCCGCAGGTGTGAAATTTTGCTATGTGGATGGTGGGGTACGCTGGTCTACCAGGATGTTTATGTGAATGGATGTGTACGCTTTATTTTCTGCCTTTTCTTCCTTTTCACTAACTTTTGTACTGTATATCCCGGCTGTTTTCTGGCCTAATCACACCAAATCCTTGGAAAATAAGAGTTTTCATAATGTGTATAAAAATTAGGGTTATAACTTTTAGACTTTTTTTCAAATAAAAGATCTCCTGTATCATAAATCGATGAACATTTGCTTAAAAACAATGAAAAAGACCCTAATTCCTCTCAGTTTTTAAAAAAGATCACCCCCAAATCAAAAGTTTGAATCACCATAACAATATATTTACGTTACTACTCATAAGTATATAAATATATTATTATTAGAGGGCGGACTTTTAGGTTTTAACCTAAAAAATATTTTCGAATTTTTCAGTACGCTAATATATCGTGAGATCGCCCGAAAAATCACTTCCGGTGCTCAAATTCGATGACTAATATCAATCCACCCATACAAGAAAATTCTAGAACACACGACATTGTTCTTCATGCACTCGCAAATTGTATAAAAGCACGAAATGAAATCAACCGAATCACTTGTGTCCAGTATTGCGCAATAGTTACTCAACTGTTCAGTTCAACTCAACTTCAGGTAAGCTTTTATTATTTGTAATATGTTCGCTTAATTAAAAAACGTAGCGAAATGTGAAATTCGCTTCTGCACTCTTGAACATTCCAGAACATTTTTGAAATTTATTAACCATAATAATTTGTTGAATTTTTCTTCCATTTTAACACGTAAACAAAAGCGTATCCAGAATGTTTTGTAGAGGGGAGTCAAACTAAAAAAATATATAGAGCCCAAAATATTTGGTGATAAATATTTTCGTGAGACGTTCTATGGATGTTCTAAAAATATTTTCCAAAATTTTATCACCTAAAAAATAAATATTTGGTCATATTTTTTCACCTAAAAATCCGCCCTCTAATTATTATATTATTTCTATATATTATATTAATATTATATATATGTAATATATATATAAACAAACAAACAAATCAACTTAATACCTTTTTATATCTGTTTCAGAAGCAATATAATGTCACACAAGAAAAGTGATACTACCATACAGAAGAACAAGGATATCTGGACCAATAATCTGGTGAGATTCCAGCAGTCACATAGAAGAAGAGGAAGTGTGCCTTTAGAAGAATCTTCACTAGAAGAAAAATGCAGAATGCCACTCCAAATCCAAATCATTGGACGGTACCAGTTTCTTGGAACAGAAATCAAAGGAAGAAAGGAGCGAATAGTGGAAATTTCCAAAGAAGTTACAAAATTATGGAAGAATAAATTGAATTTTCCGCATGTGTCAGATCAAGTAATACGAGCAAAGCTTGACAAGGTGATGAAGACTTATGACGAATGTGTCAGGAGAGGAAAATATGATGCCCTGAATGAACTTTTTGATATCACTAAAGTAAATGGCCAATGGTTATCCTCGGAAGACAAACGACTGTACCACCTTCAAGTGGAAAGCAAAGGAGAAGTGGGGTACTCTACAGGTCAAGTTGCAAGTGAAGAAACGATTCACCCTTCAAAGAGACGAAAATTGCCTGCTGAATCAGCATCAACATCTTACAATCATGTATCTGGTGGTAGTGGTACTGAATCTGAAGAGAGCGAGCATGAAGATGAAGATGAGAGTATTACTCCACCAACCAGAAGACATAACAAAAGTAAAGTTGCAACCAACTTGGTGATATCCACAAGAGTATCAACAAGTAAAGCCGCTAAAATATGCAAACAGTTGTCACTTGATGGTATTGACATTCCAACACCAAGTCAAGCAGCAATTTACAAGTCAGCATACAAAGAGGCTGCTAAATTGAAGGAGGAAATGATTGAAAATTTACAGATGGAAGAGTGGTCTTTACATTTTGATGGAAAGCGCATTGAGGAAAATGAGTATCAAGTAGTGGTACTTAAAAATGAAAGAACCGAAGTAAAATTGGATGCATTGCGTCTGAAAGATGGCAAGGCTGAAACTATTGCTGAAGGAATTGCAAAAGTTATTGATGAATACACCTTATGGAATGCAATAAAGATGGTCGTTGCTGATACAACAAGTGTTAACACTGGGAAAAAGAGTGGAGTTGTTGTCAAATTGCAACGAATGTTCTCAGAGAAGGGTATCTGCAAACCACAATTTATCAGTTGTCAGCATCACATTCTGGACAGGATTCTCCGTTTGGTAATGGACGAAGATCTTGGTGCTAACACCAGTTCTCCAAACATCGAATATCCATTTGTATCCCAACTGGTGAAGAATTATGAGGAACTAAAGGCACAGTTTGTTAATGGAACAGAAGAGGTCCTCGAGAAATCAGGATGGAGAGATGATATTAAGTTTTTGTACCATCTAACACGGGTGTTTAGATTCTTTGAAGAAAAAGGGAATTTTCCTTTGATTAACTTTCAGAAATTCCAAACATCAGCAATGCGAGGTGGCATTCAAGAGCCATTCTAGCTATCCTTGCATTTATTCTTATACCTACAACAAGGAAGACTTTGGAGAAGGTATGCAGATTCATTTCATACAACTGGGCAGAATATTGGTTTACTAATCAGATGTACAATGAAAATGACTTCAAGAACTTGTCAGAAATATTGAAACCTTACAAAAAAGCATTGAACTCATTGGAAAATCACTGGAAGCAGGAGCCATCCCCACTCAAGATACCAAGAAGTAATCAGTATGCAGAACGTGCAATCAAAGTTATGCAGGAACTGTATGCTGCCTGCAGAAACAAAAACAAACTGCAACTTCGGTTTATTCTAAGCAATAAGCAGTAATATATGTACAAGTATTATAACGATTATGTTGTGAGTTCTTTTATTATATCGGGTGTCCGAGAATTATCTGTAAAATGTTTGGCTGTTATTAAAAGTCAACCATGAAGTGTAGAAATTCCAGTGTTGTCCCATTTTACAGAGAAACTCATTAAGTTTTTTCTGATAACAAGTTTTGACAAGTTTTTTCTTTTTTGTACGCGGGTGACAGACATTAATGATTTAAAAGCAAGAATCACAGCTGCTATTGAGCGAATTGATGTGGATATGCTGCAGCGTACATGGCAACATTTGGAGTATCGATTGGATGTTTTGCGAATCACTGATGGTGCACATATCGAATGTTTGTAACAACGTTACTTTAATAAAAGAAACTTTTGAAAATACAGATTCTAAATAATCTTGTTTAAGAATTTTACGTGCGTTATCAAGAATTTTATTAAAAGATGAAATTGTACAGATAATTTTTGGACACACTGGAATTTCTAAAAAACTTGTCAAAACTTGGTATCAGAAAAAACTTAATGAGATTCTCTGTAAAATGGGACAACACTGGAATTTCTACACTTCATGGTTGACTTTTAACAACAGCCAAAACTTGTACAGATAATTCTCGGACACCCTGTATTACATGGCATATGCAAAAAAGTTACGTATGCAATAATCGATTTTTTGATTTCGGGGTGACCTTTTCTAAAAAGATATTAAAATGAAAGTTAATTTCTTTGTTTTTAGGCAAACGTTCATCGAATTAAAGTACAGGAATATTATGTTGTAAAAAGGTTATAACCCTAGACTGTATATATATATTTTTTTCTTTCCCGTAAAACGTTTCATGCCTTCTGGTTAATTTATATTGGTTAGCGTTGCTGACTACGAATCCATCGGCCCCGGGTTCGAGACCCGCTGATGGCAGCCGGCGCGCAGCAAAACTCAGCTGTTCATCCTTCCACACAATAAAGAAAGTGGTTGGTAGATAATGGGTACCCTGGGTGGCCTAGTGCTATCTTAATCTAACTTAACCTAAACTCGAAAAGAAACTTTTTGTGTGTATATATATATATATATATATGGGGGGGGGGCTACGTCGTGGCCGATGTCGTAACACCGCTTCCCGGAGATCAGCGAAGTTAAGCGACATTGGGACTGGGTAGAAGTTGGATGGTATGGATGGTAGACCGTCCTCTGCGCCCAGATTATGTAGCTACCCGTGGTCCAGATCCCACGTAAAGCTGTAGGTCCCCTCCGTCATATGACCTTAGATGTTGCGAAGGAGGTTAGACAACCCCATTAAAAAAAAAATATATATATATATATATATGTGTGTGTGTGTGTGTGTGTGTGTGTGTGTGTGTGTACATATATATGACGTCATACTATGAACTTTAGCAGCCACTCTTCAAGTCTGTCTTAGGCATAGCAGTGATATGTCACCATTGGAAGTGGAACCTCCGACCTCATTGTGAGTTAAAATATATATATATATATATATATATATATAAAGGGTGATCCAGAGAAATGGGACCCAAAAGAAACCCTGTAACTCTTAAAGTATAAGTCCTTTTATAAAATCATACGCATCATTCGAAAGAGGATAGTTACAAGTTTGTACAGGATTGTATAGGTTTTGACAATACAAGACAAGATAAGATACAAAACAAAATAAAAGTGTTAGTTAAAACTAACCCTTCAAGATGACTGCATGGACTGTGGAACAGCTGCGTTTCATAACTGAGCAATATTATGAGCATGGAAGAAGTGTAGTTTCAGCTCAAAGATCTTTCAAGACAAATTTTCAGATGTCAAAATCACCTTCTAAGAAACTAATCCGTCGGTGTGTCAGAAATTTTTCCCTAACTGGCAGCATTGGAAAAAGAAAACCAACTGGAAGAGTGCGCACAGCAAGGATAGACGAGATCATTAACAGAACTCATGAAATTGTACAGGATAATCCTAACATAAGCATCAGACGTGCTTCTCAGCTGTTAGGAGTTGGATATGGAACAACACCCTGTATATTCAAGCAAAATTTAATGCTCTTTCCATATAAAATTCAAACAGTGCAACAACTAAACGATGGAGATTTCGCACGAAGACGACAATTCTGTCAATGGATCCAACAGAAGGTAAATGACACCACCAATTTTCTAGCAACTTTGATTATGTCAGACGAAGCCCATTTTCACTTGAATGGAACTGTAAACAAACAAAATTGTCGTTTCTGGGCAACAGAAAATCCATTGAATATTACCGAAGTCCCGTTGCATAGTCAGCGTGTAACTGTTTGGTGTGGTCTTACTGCATCTCAAATCATAGGGCCGTACTTTTTCGAGGATTCCACCGGAAACACGGTCACTGTAAATGGTGATCGCTACGAAAAAATGTCGACCGATTTCCTTATTCCTAAATTAAGAGATCTTTGTCTAGAAAACCACTGGTTCCAACAAGACGGAGCTACCTGCCATACCACGAGGAACTGCATGGCAGTTTTGCGTCAAATGTTTCCAGGCGAGTTAATCTCAAGATTTGGAGACGTTGAATGGCCCGCAAGGTCTCCGGATTTTTCTCCCTTAGATTATTATCTCTGGGGATATTTAAAGAGTAGGGTCTACAGAAATAACCCAACGACCTTGCAAGAATTGAAGGCCGCCATCACAAATGAGATACAGGCCATACCACCGCACACTCTTGCAAAAGTGATGCAGAACTTACAAGCGAGAACACTGGAATGCTTGGCAACTAATGGAGCACATTTGAAAGGAGTCATTTTAAAAAAATAAATATTTCATAATAAACTTGTAACTCTACTCTTTCGAATGATATATATAGTTTTTATGAAGGGAATTAAATATTAAGAATATTTGGCTTTTTTTTATGGGTCCCATTTATCTGGATCACCGTATATATAGGGTGTCCATAAAGTCACGTATCATAGGAAAATACATTTATGTTGTTTATTTATTTTGTTTTACTTATTTGTTCGAAATGATTCCCTCCAATCTAAAAACATGTTTGTAAACGAAAAAGCAGGTTTCTTTGAATGTTCCTCAACATATTTGGCCTGATGGAGACAAATAAATAGACAGTGCTTATACTCCTATGATGCGTGACTTTATGGACACCATATATATATATACAGGGCGTCCCAAAAAAATGTATACACACTTTAACAGCTGATAGCTCAATTGATGTTTCTTTCTTTCCAAGTTAAACCCATTAGAATTAATAATGGCAGTCAGACTAAGCTTTGAACAAAGGAAATTCATTCTAAAATGCTACTGGAAGTGTGAAAACGCAGTTGAAGTGCAAAGACAGTTTAGGAGGGAGTTTCAAACAGATCCACCAACGCGACTTACCATCACTCGAATTAGAGATAAGTTTGAAGCCGATGGAACTGTTCAGAATGTCCACAAGAAGCGTTCCGGAAGACCACGGACATCGACAAGCCCCACAAAGCAAGAAAGAGTACTGGAAACGTATCACCAAAGTCCAAGAAAATCTGTGCGGCAAGCGAGTCGTGAGGTAGGAATTTCAGAATCGTCTGTCCAACGCATTTTGAAGCGCTGTCAATGGAAAAGTTACATTCCAAGATTAGTCCATGCTATTAATGAAGATGATGATCCGGACCGAAGAGTGGAGTATTGCGAGTGGTACTTGGCACGATGTGGATGTGGATTGGACGAAGGGGTTTCGTAGAATACCCTCCGCGTTCACCAGACCTCACACCACTAGACTTTTTTTTATGGGGATACTTAAAAGACAAAGTCTACGCTATAAAACCTGCAACAGTCGCTGAATTGAGAGCAGCCATTGAACGAGAATGCACACAAATACCAAACGAAATGTTTCGTGATGTTTGCGATTCCATTGCTTCGCGTTATCAGCAGTGCCTGGACCAGAACGGACGTCAGTTTGAAAACAGGCGTTGACAAAACAATTAAATAATGTCTGTAGATTCTATTACATTTTGAAAATGAAATGTATTTTAATAAACACTGCCTTTATAATTATTTAAAGTGTGTATACATTTTTTTGGGACGCCCTGTATAGATATATATATATATATATATATATATATATATATATATATATATATATATATATATATTGAAGCCTAAAATCATCACTTTACCACATTGCTACTATGATTGTAAAGTATAGATTCCACCACAACGATGTCTTAGGCATAACAGTGATATTGCACCATTTGTAGTTAACCCCGACATCAATGTGATAGTTAATATATATATAATTATATATATATATATATATATATATATATATATATATATATATATATATATGAAAATTATTTCACAAAAGTAACACGTGAAAAATATTTATGATGAATAAAACCACGAAGGAAAAGAAACACAGAATGGTGCTCAAGCGCTTTCGTCTAATGACATCCTCAGGAACACTGAAGTACATAAAGAGTTACAGCCTATATATAGGTTACAGAAAAAAAAATAAATAAAAAAAAAAAAATATATATATATATATATATATATATATATATATATATACCACTATATACACACACACACACACACACCACACACATATATATATATATATATATATATATATATATATATACAGGGCGTCCCAAAAAAATGTATACACACTTTAAATACTTATAAAGGCAGTGTTTATTAAAATACATTTCATTTTCAAAATGTAATAGAATCTACAGACATTATTTAATTGTTTGTCAACGCCTGTTTTCAAACTGACGTCCGTTCTGGTCCAGGCACTGCTGAAACGCGAAGCAATGGAATCGCAAACATCACGAAACATTTCGTTTGGTATTTGTGTGCATTCTCGTTCAATGGCTGCTCTCAATTCAGCGACTGTTGCAGGTTTTATAGCGTAGACTTTGTCTTTTAAGTATCCCCATAAAAAAAAGTCTAGTGGTGTGAGGTCTGGTGAACGCGGAGGGTATTCTACGAAACCCCTTCGTCCAATCCACATCCACATCGTGCCAAGTACCACTCGCAATACTCCACTCTTCGGTCCGGATCATCATCTTCATTAATAGCATGGACTAATCTTGGAATGTAACTTTTCCATTGACAGCGCTTCAAAATGCGTTGGACAGACGATTCTGAAATTCCACCTCACGACTCGCTTGCCGCACAGATTTCTTGGACTTTGGTGATACGTTTCCAGTACTCTTTCTTGCTTTGTGGGGCTTGTCGATGTCCGTGGTCTTCCGGAACGCTTCTTGTGGACATTCTGAACAGTTCCATCGGCTTCAAACTTATCTCTAATTCGAGTGATGGTAAGTCGCGTTGGTGGATCTGTTTGAAACTCCCTCCTAAACTGTCTTTGCACTTCAACTGCGTTTTCACACTTCCAGTAGCATTTTAGAATGAATTTCCTTTGTTCAAAGCTTAGTCTGACTGCCATTATTAATTCTAATGGGTTTAACTTGGAAAGAAAGAAACATCAATTGAGCTATCAGCTGTTAAAGTGTGTATACATTTTTTTGGGACGCCCTGTATATACACATACATATCTGGCCCATGAATCGTGACCTGGATAACTTCCTCCTTCAGTTAAATGATCAAGTCCCCTCCATTAAGTTTACTTTAGAAGTGGAACAAGACAATTCAATTCCGTTTTTGGATGTGCGGGTACATAGGGAAAGCCCAGGTTTTAAGTTCAGTATCTATCGGGAAAAAAAAAAATTTGTCCTACGTACACTTTTACTCGGGACATGACACCCCCACTAAGAAGGTCATTTTTTCTTCAATGTTTCTCCGCGCCCTTAGGATCGCCAGTCCGGAATACATCGATGCCGAATTAGAAAAAAACAACCGTATTGGAAGTGATCTGTGTTATCCATCTGCGTTTATGGAATCTTGTCTCAACAAGGCAAAACGAACTTTCTATCGGGGCAATAACACTTGTACTTTGTCAAAAAATATTTTAGTACTTCCATTTTTCCCGGGCTTTTTAGGCATTGGTAATGTACTTAAACTTTTGGATATTAATGTAGTATTTTCATATAACAATATTGTGAAAAATATCATAGTAAAAAATAGCCCTACCAATAATTCAGGCATTATCTATAAAATTGGTTGTAAACAATGTGATTCCTTTTACATAGGTCAGACGGGAAAGGATTTGCACACACGTATAAAACAGCATCAATATTCCGTTAGAACAGGACAGTCGTCCAGTGCCCTTTTTGTCCATTTGTCAGAGTTATCCCACTGTATTGATTGGAATAATACTTCAGTTTTATTTCACTCTAGCAACATTGTTAATAGAAATATTCTTGAGTCTGCCATCATCCAACTTACAAATAACTTCAACATAAGCAAAGGTCTTTTTCAACTCGATCCTGTTGTTTTGAATTCCTTCAGAAAAGATTTAGATAAGAAGGGTAGAACGCTAAATCTTTGGTAAACTTGTATGCCACTCTAATAACTTTTATTTTTCAATTTATTTTTATATACAAGATGGGTAGAGTGACAAAACCCGGGCAGATTTCCAGTATAAATTTGTATTTTTTTCTTCTTTTTTTTCTAACATTGGTTGGAAACAATTAATTTAATCTTGTGCTAAAAATCGGTAGTTTGATCTTGTGCTAAAAATCGATAGTGTTTCCTTAGAAAGTTGTATGCCCCTTCCACAATCTTTTAATTTTTAATTTTTTTTTTTTTTTTTTAAATTTCATTTCTCCGTTTATTGTATATGTATGTATGTATATATATATATATATATATATATATATATATGTATGTGTATATGTGTGTATGTATATATATTATATATATATATATATATATATATATATATATATATTATATTATAATGTTATAATGTTTCAGACCAACAAAGACCCTAGGATCCACTCATGGCTGGTCTACCTAACTGTGTTCGTAATCGTGTATTGTGTATGTCCTCCGTGGTGGCGGAGGGGACCTACAATTTTACGTGGGTTCCGAACCACAAGAACATAAGAAATTATGTAAAAACTGCCGGTAAATTGGCAACGACCAATTTTACGAAACTAAATAATTATCAATTTAAAACTAATTAATTATCGATTTAAAACTAAAGATAGAATCTCTGGATCCAGAGGATCAAGTCATAATAGACTACTATCCACAAATGTTACACTCTATATCTATTTATAACGGACATGCAAATATATCAGATCCAAAGAATCCAGTCAATTTCATTACGGTATCCATCAAGTCACGGTCCATATCGATTGCGGACCAAGTCAAAATTTACAACCATATACATTACAATATATACACTTACGAGGAAAAGTGTAGGTGTGGCTGTAAAGACTGTACAGTGATGTAGAAATGTGTGTGCACCCATTATGGGTCTCCCATTTAAAGGTGTTTGTGGGGCAAGTGAAGATCATGAGTTTTTCAATACCTCACAGTACTATGGGGGGCACCGCTCGGCAGAGGAATCTCTTAAATGGGGTGTGTAAGGACAGAGAGTATCCCTAACCAAGACGCTGCCTCCCTATATCCCACAACACTTGTGTTGAGCTGTGGGATCTATCCCCACAAAGCCTTAATTTTACTACCTTAAACTATACCCTTTCTATCAACATGCGCGTCTAATCGATTTTTAAACATGTTTATAGACGTGCTACTAATTACTTCTACCGGCAAACTATTCCAGGTATTTACTATTCTATGCGTAAAAAAGTTTTTCGCAACTGCTGTCTCGAACCTTCTACTTGTCAACTTACACCGTTATTTCTAGTCCTATTATATTGAGATATTTCGAAAAAGCTATCTCTATCTACGTTATCAAACTCATTCATAATTTTGAAAACCTGGATTAGATCACCCCTTAACCTCCTAGTCTCGAGAGTAGTCAATTTTAACTCCTTAAGCCTATCCTCATACGACTTTGACCTAAGAGACGGAATCATCTTAGTTGCTCGTCTTTGAACTCTTTCGATTTTGTCTATATCTTTGCGCATATGCGGATTCCAAAATTGGACCGCGTACTCCAAATGGGGTCTAACTAATGATTTATAAAGAGGAACTATAATATCGCGCGATTTGTACTCAAAATTTCGAGCTATAAAACCTAACACTTTGTTCGCCTTATTGACCGCTGCTGTACTTTGTTTCGCTACTTTTAAATCACCAGTGACTATAACTCCTAAATCTTTTTCCTGCTCTACGCTTGTTAAATCTTTCCCTGACATACTATACGCAAAATTACCGTTACGCGAACCTATATGCAAAATTTTGCACTTATCCACGTTAAATCTCATTTGCCATGTGACTGACCAATCAACGATTTTATTCAGATCTTCCTGAATTTTACCTCTATCTTCGTCATTAATCGCCCTACCACCCAGCTTCGTGTCATCCGCAAACTTTGAAACTGTACTGACTAGGCCGACATCTAAATCGTTAATATATATAAGAAAAAGCAAGGGGCCCAATACAGAACCTGAGGAACGCCACTCGCTACATTAGCCCAACACGACTCCGCTCCATCAACGACCACCCTCTGTTTCCTGCCTCGCAACCACTCTTCTAGCCAATTTATTACTACACCCTGATTCCATGAGCCTTAGTTTTTTCAATGAGTCTTTTGTGCGGCACGGTGTCAAACGCTTTTTGAAAATCTAAATGCACTACATCAACCGCCCGATGTCTATCGTAAACGTCAACCACGCTTTGAAAAAATTCTAAAAGATTAGTTAAGCAAGATTTGTTTCGCCTAAAACCGTGCTGCGTATTTCTAACCAGATTATGCACTTCTAAGTGTTCGACTATACGATCCCTAATTATTGATTCCAGTAGCTTACCTACAACAGACGTTAAACTGATTGGCCTATAATTTCCCGCCGCACCTTTATCGCCTTTCTTAAAGATAGGTGTTACGTTTGCTAACTTGAAATTATCTGGTACGCACCCCTGAGAAATAGACGCATTAAAAATCTTTGTTAGCGGCACAACAATGCTATCTTTTAATTCTTTTAGTTGTATGGGATATATGGAATCCGGACCCGGTGATTTACGCGTTTTCATTTTATCAATATAGCGCATTACTTCCCCTTCACTAACGACAATATTATCCAAAATATTACCATTATCAAAAGGTATTATGTCTATGACCGTAGGGATATTCGTTACATCTTCTATAGTAAAAACTGACGTACAAAATTCGTTTAGCAAGGTAGCCATTTCCTTGTTTTCAGAGACTAGAGCTCCATTTACATTTTTGAATGGACCTAAGACACTTTTTACTGGATTTCTATTATTGACGTATTGAAAGAATCGCTTGGGGTTTTCTTTACCGTCACGAGCTATGGAGATTTCAAATTCGCGCTTGGACTTTTTATTACACTTTTCGCTTCACGCCTCAGAGATATGTAGTTGTTTCGTAACAACAAATTGTCTTTATCGCACTTATGTTGCCTATAAGCCCTATCTCTACTCTTTATAATGTCTCGTACTCTAGAAGTAAACCACAAGGGCTTGTTATATATATTATATATATAATATATTATATATATATATATATATATATATATATATTTTTTTTTTTTTTTTTTTTTTTTTTTTCTGTAACATATATATAGGCTGTAACTCTTTATGTACTTCAGTGTTCCTGAGAATGTCATTAGACGAAAGCGCTTGAACACCATTCTGTGTTTCTTTTCCTTCGTGGTTTTATTCATCATATATATATATATATATATATATATATATATATATTATATATATATATATATACAGGGTGGGCGGAAAGTAGCTCCCTATTTTGGATTGGTAAAAAAATACGTATATTATCCATTTATTTCAGAAGAAATAATATGAAAAGGTAGGCATACATGGTAGGTTTTCTCTAAAATTCAATGTGGGCTCCAACTCTTTCCACCAGCTTCTGGAGCCGCCCAGGAATGGCGTCCACTGACTTTAGCAGGAACTCCGGCGGGATGGAGGACATGACTTCCCGAATTCGGTCCTCCAGTTCTTCCAATGTCCTCGGTTTGGTGCGGTAGACTTCTTCCTTTACCCACCCCCAAAGAAAGAAGTCGCACGGTGTCAAGTCGGGGCTCCTGGCTGGCCATTGATGTGGACCACGACGACCCATCCAACGCCCAGGGAAGTGGGCATCCAGCCACTCACGGACAACAAGAGTAGCGGGAGAGTCCACTTTCCCGAGCTGCCTGGCGAGTTGACTTTCGTGGACTCCGTGCGAACATTTCCTGAACTGCCTGCACCGTCTCCTGGGCCCTGGATGTCGAAGGGCGACCACATCTTCGAACATCTGCCACAGACCCCGTGGTCATGAGCTTCGAGTGGCAGTTCTTGATTGTTTTCGGGTCCACTTGGGCACGTGGTCCGTGAATGGCCCGCCACCATCTTTGAACTCGAACGACAGATTGCCAAACTTCGTACCGTGCCGCCAACTGGGCACGCTCCTGCAGTGTTAAACGCTCAGCCATGTTACCCTTCAATCTGAAATGAAAAAAAAAAATGAACGTTACAATTGTACCACTTTAGAGAACACAAAGAGAACACTTTAGAGAAAAAAAGATTACCGTTACAATTGTACCACTTTAGAGAACACACCATAACAATATAACAATACAATCATAATTTATACATAATTTATATGTAATTTAAATTAGGGAGCTACTTTCCGCCCACCCTGTATATATCAGCCTAAAATCAGCACGCTGCCCCAATTCTACTATGAATAACGATATTAATATAAAGAAAAATACATGCCATTGAATGACCCCGCCCACTTCTGTCTACTCGTCACCAACGGACTCACTCGCGCACCAGGACATCCAACTCTTTTTAAAAATAATACCCGCATGTAAATATTAATTGAGATCAGAAGACAAAAATATGTTTAATCAATAAATATTCACTTGGGGTATATTAAAATAAAATAATTTACTTCTCAATTACAATACATTAATGGTAACTTGTTACTATAATAATGTTTAAGGGTGTGTGTGTATCCGCTATATATATATATAAATATTTATATAATATATATATATATATATTATATTTCCGCCTGTCTGTTTGTTTGTCTGTTTGTCTGTCTGTCCTTTATGCAAGCACAAACCGTTTGACTTAGAGCTACCAAATTTGGCACGGGAATAGCACAGGTCCCCAGGTTGTGCACCTGGGTGTTATAATTAAAATTACTGGGCCCGAAGGCCCCAGCACCGCGATGAAACTACAGAAAAGAACGCAGCCGTGAAAATTTTGAGCTTCACATTGTGTCAAGATTTCTGAATCTTAAGATTTTCATGACTAATTATTTGGACACACAGTATATGCCCGGTTAGGTTAATTGAATGCCCGGTTAGGTTAATTGAATGCCCAGTTAGGTCAACTGAATGCCCGGGTAGGTTAATTGAATGCCCGGGTAGGTTAATTGAATGCCCGGTTAGGTCAACTGAATGCCCGGGTAGGTTAATTGAATGCCAGGTTAGGTCAACTGAATGCTCGGGTAGGTTAATTGAATGCCAGGGTAGGTTAATTGAATGCCAGGTTAGGCCAACTGAATGCCAGGGTAGGTTAATTGAATGCCCGGGTAGGTTAATTGAATGCCCGTTTAGGTCAACTGAATGCCCGGGTAGGTTAATTGAATGCCAGGGTAG
The DNA here is from genome assembly GCA_023014485.1 of Bathynomus jamesi. Classification (NCBI taxonomy): domain Eukaryota; kingdom Metazoa; phylum Arthropoda; class Malacostraca; order Isopoda; family Cirolanidae; genus Bathynomus; species Bathynomus jamesi. The sequence continues at coordinate 1,221,552 of JAJOZX010000333.1, read as the reverse complement.
GTTAATTGAATGCCCGGTTAGGTCAACTGAATGCCCGGGTAGGTTAATTGAATGCCAGCCATTATCCCCATTACCCCCACCCCTCTCCCCCATTACCCCCACCCCCTGGGGATCTAATGTGAAATTTATCCCGGGCAATGCCGGGTACCTCAGCTAGTACCTTACCTTACCTTATGAACCTTATGTTGTTTCGTGTGTTGGTCTCTCTTCACACGGAGGTCAAGCTGGTGGCCCCGCCTCTAGGTCTGGCCTGGTGGAGGAGCGAGTTACTTTCTTGCGCTCTCCACCGTACATAGCCAGGCACGCCCGGCTCATCTGGTACTGTCCTGAGCTAGGCATCCAGTCTTTTCTTGAAGACTTCAACTTTGACCCCCGTTACGTTTCTGAGGTCCTTAGGAAGCTGGTTGAAAAGTCTTGGCCCCCTGACAACCAAGCTATTTTCCTTCAGGGTTGAGGAGGTCCCTTGTCGTGCTTTTAATTTGGGAACACTACACATTCTGCCTTTCCTATTTTCCAGTGTTGTTTGAATGGTAATTGGGTTTAGTTTTAGGTTTGGTACCAGTTTTTCGATCATTTTCCATATGTAGATTATGATGTACCTCTCTCTTCTTCTTTCCAGTGAGTACAGATTTAGTTTACGTAGTCTTTCCCAGTAGTTGAGTTCTTTGCAGCCATCAATCTTGGCTGTGAAATGCCTTTGCGTTTCTTCTAGTTTATTAGTTTCTTCCTTTTTATATGGGGACGTCAAAACTGAGCAGTATTCAAGTTTTGGTATAATCAGTGTTTTTAGCAGGGGAATCATTACTGTCCTGTCCCTTCTCTTGAACGTTCTTAGAACCTGTCCGGCGACTCTTTTTGCTTTATTTATCGCTATCTGATTTTGTGTTTCGAATTTCGCATCATCTGTCATTATTATCCCGAGATCAATCGCTTTCATGCTTCTCTGAATTTCCTGTCTATCTGGAGCATAATATGCAGTCTGTTTAAGTTCTTCTTTTCTACCATATCTCAAGAGCTGAAATTTCTCGGCGTTGAATGACATGTTGTTGTCTTCTGACCATTTGTATATTTTGTTCGTGTCCCTCTGCAAGGCCTCCACGTCATGTACATCGCTGATTTTTCTGCTGATCTTTGTATCGTCTGCACAGGATGTTACTATACTATTGCTGTTTACTCCGCTGTCTATGTCTGTTAGCATGATAATGAACAGGAGTGGGGCCAGTACTGTCCCTTGTGGTACTGAGCTGCGTACTTCCGATTCTGATGATGATATACCTTGAATTTTGACGACCTGCAGACGATCACTAAGGAAGTTGTAGATCCATTTTCCCACTTTGCCTGTTATTCCCATGTCTTTAATTTTATGTCCTATTATACCATGGTCACATTTATCGAAAGCTTTAGCAAAATCTGTGTATATAACATCGTAGTTGTCATTGCCTTCCAATGCATCTAGGATATTGTTGTAGTGCTCTATTAGTTGTGATAGGCATGATCTACCTGATCGGAATCCATGCTGATTTTCGTTGAATCTTTCCCGTGTCTCCAGGAAATCATAAATTTTCTGTCTAACTATTCTTTCAAATACTTTGGTGAGGTGGGACGTCTATAGTTCTTTGCTTGAGATCTGTCCCCTCCTTTATATATAGGGACAATGTTTGCTCTTTTCAAGATGCTCGGTATTTCCCCAGTGTCTAGGGATCTTCTCCATATCCAGTATAAAGGTGTAGCTATTTCATTTTTACAGTTTTTAATCAATAATGCGTTCCAATTGTCCGGACCTGCAGCTGAATGTAGTTTCATTTGTTCTATAGCTCTCGCTACATCTTCTGGTGTAAACTCAAAGTCTGTTATATACTCTCCTTGCAATTCCTCTTCAAAGAATGCATTTATGTCAGGTATCGCTTTGTCACTTTTTGGGGTACTGAAAACTGATTCATAATGAGCTCTCAATGTATCAGATATTTCTTTTGGATCGTCGGTTAGTTCATTATTTCCCGTCCTATATATATATATATATATATATATTAGTGGTGGTCCTGATGTCAGTTTTCAACATCCGCGGATGCGGATGCGGATCTTTAATTTCAATATCCGCGGATGCGGCTATTTAGTTAATCTATCAATATAATATAGAATTATGAATATATGACATAATTTTTCAAATTTCGTGATATTACTATTATGGCAGGCAATGCATAAGAATTAAAATTAATATTAACGTTTTCATTATGATAAAAATAATAACTTTCTCAAGAGTTTCAGACACAGAAAATTCAATGAAACAAGTTTCATTCAATTTTCTGCGTTACCAGGTATTTATATTTTCAGGTTTATATATTTGTTTGTTCATTAATAATTAATACTTTACATAAAATGTGCATGACTGGGCCTTATAAGCTACTTTATAAGCAAAGGTGGGCACCCGGGCCTCATAAAGGACCGACGGTCCCGGTCCCGGTCCTTGCCTCAAACTGGACCGACGGTCCCGGTCACGGTCCTTTCTGAAGATAGGACCTAGGAACGACTCGGTCCTCGGTCCTTATATATAATATAAGTGAAAAATTTGATTAAAATGGAAAATGAAATTAAAGACACCGGAAATCTTTAATTTTATTAACGTAAATTATAATTAATACAATACATAAATGAAAATAAAAACCCACTCTAATAGACAGAGTTTATTTCCACGACAGTTTCGACGCCCACTGGCATCCTCCTCACGTAGAAAAAAGTGAAGTTTTTTGCATTCAATACATAAATGATGAAAAAAAGTTAAGTTAAATGCTTGAGTTTCCCTTCAAGAAGACTAGCATTTCAAAATGGCTGTCACTGAGTCCTGACCTTTTCGGCTTGAGGACGTCCTTCCCCAAAGAGAAGAGCCTCTCCACAGCGGCACTGGATGGGATAGGCGTGTTAAACTTGATGAACAAGTCCTTCAGGTGTTGAAACAAGTTTCAGTTCAGTCTCAGTCTCTTTCTGAGTCTTCTGGAGGAAACGATCCATCTTCTTTAGAACTTCAAATAATCACTAAACACACTAAAATCATTAAAAAAGACCGTCCGGACCGGACCGTCCGGAATTGCTTAAAAATGGACCGTCGCTCCTCATTTCGATCCTCACTGAGAAAATGACCGACTTTCCCGCTCACGGTCCTTAAAAAGGACCGAGTTCCTGGAGTTCGGTCCTTTTGGAACTCGGTCCTGCCCACCTTTGTTTATAAGCTAATTTAATTGTAAATTGCATAATTTATTAGAGGTAATATCCGCATAACATCCGCAGTCAGAAGTGCGGATGCGGATATCCGGTCCACCACTAATATATATATATATATGACCAAGTGATTTTTTCCATTCTCCTCACTTCATGCGCTTTGTGGGCAGAGCTTAACCTCCACTAATCAACTTTTACATACCAAAATAAATATAAACTTTAAAAGGTACCCTTCTGCTAATCATTCTTTGTTTTATCTCTTTGATCCGAGATGTACCGATACGGGCATATAAACAGTATCCTACCGCGTGTTTACATTCCTTCGAAGCTAGTTTTTGATCTCTTCCGATAGAATGTTATTTAATTTATACGCAGAAGGACTCGATATTAAGAATAGATTATATTTGTATATATATATACTGTATAGTTTGTGAGATATCTCTCTTTATGAAATTAAAATTGTTTATCACATGAAAAAATATTGCACTGTTATTCCGACGATATCTGATATTCTCTTAAGAAATTTGAATGAGTACTTTTAATCATCTGACGGTTAAATGTATCAAATGCTGGTAAAACTCTCTCTCTCTCTCTCTTTTTCTGGCTAATGGCCAAAGTCCACGCGCTGGGTATCGGTGGGAAAGTAGGTAGCTGGATTGAAAACTGGCTGAAAAATAGGCGGCAGAGGGTTGTAATTAAAGTGGCTAGCTCGGGTTGGGCCTCGGTCACTAGCGGGGTTCCTCAGGGTTCCGTTTTCAGGCCACTGTTTTTTATCATTTATATAAATGATATTGACGCTGGCATCGTCATTAGGATCGCCAAATTCGCTGATGACACCAAGCTTGGGGCCAATGTTGGGACACCTGAAGCGATCGAGCAACTGCGTGCGGGCCTAGGTAGGATAGGAGAGTGGTCGGAAAAATGGCAAATGCCGTTTAACTTGGGTAAATGCAAGGTCATGCACATTGGCTACGCCAATCCCAAGTCGGACTACTCCATGTTGGGGTAGGGCGGGTCGTACTCAGGTCACAACATGAATCTGAAGGAAATCCTACCATCAGGGGTGTCTAAATTATGTGTTTTTACATGGGGAATTCAAATATGAGCTTCTTTTTTGGATAGGATAACTCTAACCTACATCATTTTGTATTTCTAAATTGCCAATTTTACCCTTTTGAACCCCTTTATAATATATTAAAAGATATAAGGTAAATCATTTATGTTGACAAGGCCAAATCAACTTTACATATATTTATTAATAGGTGAACTGCATGTATATCACTGGATATAATTACAAAGATCATTCTCCTGACATCTTGAACTTTGCCAGGTTGCACAAATCCTGCTTTGACTCAGACTTGGACATCAGCTTCCTGCTGGTCTCCTGAGCCCTGATCCCTCCATCCCTCTTTTCCTGTGAGAAGTACTTAGCAGAAGCCTCAGTCACCATTTTAACAACCCTCTCAATGCTTTGTGTGTGGCAAGGCCAGTTGCGCACCTCCATGGGGGTGTTGATGAAGTTTTTCACCTCTGAGGTGCTTAGAGAGCAGGTGATAGGTGGCTCTGACACACCTTCTGACCAGCTGATCAAGTCACCGATGCTGGAAGCATCACAATTGATGTCAGGTGTCTTTCTGCTCCTAACAGAGGAGTCCCCCAGCTGAGTGTCCGGGTCGCCCTCTCCCCTGATGGCCAGGATTCTCTCCACCCCTTCAATCCTCTCCTTCTGATCCTCAGAGCAGAGTAGTGTTTGGAGGATGACTTCACTGCGGGCATACCAAGCAGATCTTCTCACAGTTGGCATCACAATATCCAGCACCTCCTTTCTCTGGGACTTGAGGCAGTCCAGCTGAAAGAGGATGTGCCTAGGCCCTTCGATCCAGGAGTGCTTGACCTTCACGTTGAACCAACATAGGTAATACACTCCAATGATGAATTCCACAATGAATTGCAGAATCTTCAGGTTCTTTCCTTTAAGTCCGTGCTTTGACACCCAGAGCCTGAGAAGTCTGTTCGCTGTGGTGAGCCAGCGGCTGTGGTTTACTGGTCCTATCTCTAACAGAGCCAGCCCTGCAGGAAGTACTTCATCCCTGACTGCACAGACAATTTTATAGCCATAGTATTGATCAGTTGAGAGATCTTGAATGACCTTGTCAGGAAGCTTGATCAGTGGAGGGCCAACAGAGATTCGGGTGAAGTTTGGATTGATATCAAAGTCTGTAGCAGAATCAAGGAGCTTTCCTATTGGCCCGGATAATTTTTTGTCTGACAGAGTAGGGCCATCAAGGTCAACAATGAGCTGGCGCAGGGGAAGTTCAACAGTGTGCAGGTTGCACACCAACCAGACCAGCTTTCTCCCCAGGTGCAGCTCCAGCTTCCGCATTACTCCAGCTTTCACACCAGTGTTGACATTTGTTGAGTCTCCTCCAATTTGTTCATGTACTCTAAAAAAACTAAAGAAACACATCCTAAAAATATTCTTTAGAACATTGAAATAGGCCTCATACTGCTCAGTTGTACTAAAAATGAACCACCTAATTTTAGCTCAAATCAAAGTTGTTAATTAAATTTTGCTCAATGTATCACTATAATATGCGTAGAAATAGCTTTTTCTAAAATATAACAGAATAATACTCACCTGTGAACAGTAACAAAAAAAATATCAGTAGATAATCACTAAATCTATCCCCTCACTGCAAGCCGAGGTGGTAAAATAGCTTCATAAATCATGAGTCACTTCAAATATTTCACAAAACGTTTTAGAATGTTCTGAAACGTTACATTCTAGCCTCTGAGAAAGGTGGCTCAGAAAATGGCCTTATGCGCACCAGAAAACCGTCAAAATATTTCATATACCAACCTGTATGATAATTACAATTAAGTGGAATGGCACACCTTTTTATTTGAGTATTTAAATATTATTATTATTATATGAATTTCATTATATGTGTTTATATGAATTAGTTAGAACAATGCTCTATGAGAGATAACGTGAGCAGCCATGATAGAAAACGTGAGAAGACATATTCTGGGGTAACTACAATAGTAAAATAATCAACAATTTAATAATAATCAACTGCAAAATGATGTAGGTTAGGGTTATCAGAATTAAATATTTTCTTCAGAATTGTGTTCTATACACCAAAATATGTCATTTGAACACCCCTCTCCATTGATTTTAAAAAAATGCATAGTATGACCCGCCCTAAATTGTTGGGGAGTAATACCGAGGCCACTGATTTGGAAAAGGACTTGGGTGTGCTAATTAGCAGCGACCTTAAGTTTACCAAACAGTGCGTAGAGATGGAAAAGAAAACCCAGAAGCTGTTGGGGTAAAGGGTGTTTCAAAAGTCTTTACCCTTTTTTCCCCAAGGACCCTAAGGTGACCATACGTTCAACACCCGAGTGAACATAACTGTCAGAGCGTGCAGAGTGTGCACACACTTCGTGAACACAATCAGAGGCCATGCAAGTCAATATGTCAGGTTCGATGGAGCAATTGAAAACTCGGGTTGCTTGCGCTGCGTTTGGGGAGGCACATCGAGCTTGTGCAGACATGATTCGGAGAATTCGTCACGCTGATCACAAGCTCAAAGTTCCAGGTTTGAAAAACCCTGTATCTGTGGCGTGGGTGGCACAACGCTTGAATATCTGTGAAAAAACTTTCCAAGAGTGGTGGCAAGCGGACCTGAGCGGGAGCGTTACCGATTTTGCCGACAAAAAGCGAAGTGGTCGCAAGCGCAGATTTTCGGAGCCGGACGTTCATTTCTTGCGAACGCAGGCCAAGCGCCGACACAACCCACTCAGAAAAATTCGAAAAACAGCTCAATAAACATTTTATAAAGGTTTGTGTTGAATGTATGGTCACCTTAGGGTCCTTGGGGAAAAAAGGGTAAAGGCTTTTGAAACACCCTTTATATCAGGAGGCAATTTCGATTTCGGAACAAGGAAATTGTGCTCTCTCTGTACAATTCCTTGGTTCAGCCCACACCTGGAGTATGCTGTGCAGTTCTGGTCGCCCACTCTCAGGAAAGATATTGAGAGGCTGGAGCGAGTCCAGGCAAGGGCCACAAAGTTAATCCCTTCCGTTAGGCATATGGGCTACAATCGACGCTTACGCGCCCTGAATTTGTTTTCGCTGGAAACTCGGAGGCTGCGTGGTCAACTCATCGAGGTTTTCAAGCTCTTACACGGGTTCAACGATGTAGATTTTAGAAGCGTGTTTTGTTTAAATGATAACTCAACTCGCAACAATGGTTGGAAGTTGGATTTGAAACGGTTTAGCACTAGTGTGTGTGGGAATTACTTTACCTATAAGATCTGTGACACATGGAACAGGCTACCTTCAGAAGTTGTGAACAGTTCCTCTGTGGATCAGTTCAAGAAAAGGTTAGACCGAATCTTGCACACTATTTGAGGGTGTATGAATTTTTCCCTGGCACCCGTTGCCATTGGTACCTCCTCTGTATGGGCCTCAATGCCTTTTGAGGTACTCCTTTTCCTTGTAACTCTTTGTAACTCTGTCTGGCAGATCACAAATTATTATTAGTTATTATTAGTTCGGAGTCGGTCATCGGTGAATATTATTATTTTTCTAGCCCCTATCCCTCCATGGTTAGCTACTCGAAGTGATACACACACCACACACACACACACACACACACACACACACATTGACGTCTACTCTCTCTCTCTCCTTACATATCACATTAAATAAGTAATCATGTATGTAGAGTTCCCTGCAATAGTTCCGCTCCAACCTCTCCGAGATGTGGCGGCAACGCAGTCCCTCTTTCTCTCCCATCCTCACTTACTCCCTCTTCTTCTTCCCCTCTCCCTCTCGCTATGTCCCCTCTCCCTCTCGCTATGTCCCCTCTCGTCCTCTCCATCTCCCTCTCGTCCTCTCCATCTCCCTCTCGTCCTCCCCATCTCCTTTCGTTACACCAAATACGACGATATTACGAGACCAAACCGTCTAAATGGAATCGCACAATAGCTGGAATTAATCATCATAATGTAGAGGAATACAACACTTATTTGTAAGTGTTAATATCGAATCACGATATGACAAAAAGTATTGCATCATGAATGATCCCAAAATTAGAAGGACACTGTAATTCGGCGTGTCACATTACGGTTCGAATAACATCTAATTTTAAACTGTGATTTGAACCCAGCGACGAAATATATTAAATAATATATATTAATATATATGTATAAATGAATAATTCTAACTTTCATTTTTGCATATACAGTCCAAATTCGCGTGACACTCTAACTGTATATAAAATACAAGTTTGGAAAATTTTTTAATTTTCTTTCCATTTTATTTTTGCTTAGTAATTAATGAATTATTTCTTTTTTAAATTACCTAATCGTTTTTTAGATTAAGCTTAATCATGTAATCTTGTTAAATTCTGCAGTGTTCATTTTTTTATACATTCTCCCTCTCTTAGATGTAAAAGATGAGGTCAAGACTTGCCAAAACGCTATATTAAAACTTAACTTTAAATTTTAAGCATTTAATTTTGGCCCATATGCATGTTTAATTTTAATCTATAATAAAATGCATATTTCAATTTCCATTTATAGTTAACTCGCCAAATCATGATAACATCAGATCTGTCAATATGCTGTTTAAAAGAAAAATATGACTTCATCTTCAAATATGTTGTTTATCTGCCAGTATGCTGTTACAGTCGAAATTTACCTTTATATTCAAATATTTCGCAAAAAAAATTCAACCTATTGAAAGTAAAAAACAAAACAGGTCAACATTAAATAATAATGATGTCACCAAATTATTAGTATATAAACACTTGTAATTTTTCAAATTATCATTCTGCTTATTCTGATCTGACCTGGAGGCTGAAGCATCACCTGTAATATTTTAGAAGCAGTAAAATTCAGTCAGAGGATCTCTTTGTCTTCTCCTTTGATCCCTGCTTTCTCTAGCCAACTTAGTTTTAAAATAGAATAAATAACTTCCCGATACGCTACAAGAAGAATCGGGGAACCGTCAGATAATTTAGTAAGTTTCACAGAATCCTCCAATCAACTACGAGAAAAAATCGGAGTGTAGTATAAAAGAAACTACTGCGATTCCCAATACGGTACCAGCTACCCCAAAGTGAGAAAATCCGTTGCTGCAACCTAACCAGAACTCCTGTCAACCTCGAACCACCCAAGGCCATAGACGGAGGGTTAACATATATATTACAGGATAACTGTCATGTTCATACTGCCAGGATCATCAGACAGTGGCTTCAGGAACAACGTGATGTCGAGCTGTTGAACTAGTCCACCAAGGAGTGTAACCTAAACCCCATTGAAAATGTGCGGGCAAATGTGGTTAACGCCTGGGAGCCTGGGTAGGATCGGACATCTCGGCACCTGCTGGAACACACCATGGCAGAGTGGGAACTTTTCCGCAGAACCCACGAGTCATCTACAATCACGTGGCATCTGTTCCAAATAGGCTACGAGAAGTCATTAATAATAATGAAGGATGGACCAAGTATTGGGTAATTGTGTATAATAATGTTATGGTTGTGATGTAGTAAATATATACAGGGTGTACATAAAGTCAGGATCTATTTTTGTGAAGCACTTGGAAATTATATGGAATTCAATCATAAAATGATAAAGTGGTAACATTTATGAAATAATTAAGAGTAGGATTCGACGTGACGCCCATCAGTATCCCTGCACAGCTCAAATCGTTCCGCAGCATTTCTAAACACATTCTGGAGCATTTGCGGGGTTATGTTATCTGCAGCAGTTCGTATACGTGTACGTAAGTTTTCAAGACTCGTAATCTTCGTCTGATAGACGTGCGATTTGATAAAGCCCCATGCAAAGAAATCTAAAGGGGTTAAATCTGGTGATCTCGCTGGCCAAGGTCTGTTGCTTCCGCGTCCGATCCAGCGATTTGGAAAATGTCCATTTAGATAATCCTGAACAATTTTGGCATAGTGACAAGGAGCACCATCATGTTGATAGACGACGGTACTAACAATCCTATCCCCGTCGTCTATCAACATGGTGGTGCTCCTTGTCACTATGCCAAAATTGTTCAGGATTATCTAAATGGACGTTTTCCAAATCGCTAGATCGGACGCGGAAGCAACAGACCTTGGCCAGCGAGATCACCAGATTTAACCCCTTTAGATTTCTTTGCATGGGGCTTTATCAAATCGCACGTCTATCAGACGACGATTACGAGTCATGAAAACTTACGTACACGTATACGAACTACTGCAGATAACATAACCCTGCAAATGCTCCAGAATGTGTTTAGAAATGCTGCGGAACGATTTGAGCTGTGCAGGGATACTGATGGGCGTCACGTCGAATCCTACTCTTAATTATTTAATAAATGTTACCACTTTATCATTTTATGATTGAATTCCATATAATTTCCAAGTGCTTCACAAAAATAGATCCTGACTTTATGTACACCCTGTATTTATTTACTTGAACAATTGTCAGTTTCCTATAATTTGAACATTTTGTTTTGTATGTTCTTAAGAAAATCCCTAAATTTCCGTAGAGTAGAACTATCGCAGGGGACTCTACATATCATGGTATTTATAGAATTAAAACAATATATATATATATATATATATTATATATACCTTTGGTAAGCTTTGGTTAGCTTCCGCCCGAATTGTTCATTCTGACGAATGTCAAGCTTTTCACTCCAATTTAGACCTACAGTTTAACGTGGAATCCGAACCACGCCCCACCAGCAGCCCAGCGTCTTAACCACTAGGCCACCCAGGGTACCCATTTATCTACCAACCACTTTCTTTATTGTGTGGAAGGATGAACAGCTGGGTTTTGCTGCGCGCTGGCTGCCGTCACCGGGTCTGGATCCCGGGGCCGATGGATTCGTAGTCAGCAACGCTAACCACTAAACCACCACCATATATATATATATATATATATGGATTCCGTGTTTCTCTCTCTTTCCCCCTCTCTCTCTCTCTCACACACACACACACACACACACACACACACACACACTTCGGCTGGACTGTTCCACTGGTAGCACTCAGAGATCACATGATGCAGATAGCACTGTAACCTCGTGGGAACTAAAACTCACTTTCCATTGTATATAATCCAGTCATATAATAATCTTTACTATAATTTTGGTATGTTAGCATTATAAATTGAACGGTTATCTCAAAGTGTTTTAGCATCAATTAAAAAATGCCTATTCCGAATACTGGACACCAGCCCAAAGCCTAGCAAAGCCTAATGCCTCTCCTGGATAAATCAAGGGTGTACCAATAGTTCTTGTTATCTTCATGACGATGGAGTCTACATTCTTCAGGTTTTATTTAAAAGTTTACAAGAATGCCTGGCCCTTGACATCTGTTATAAAATTAGGTTGCTCTTTCACTTATTTTAAGTCAGTGATCCCCACTGGGATGCAGTACCGTCCTCAAATGGACATTTGTAAAGTTTAGAGGGCTTTGAGCGTAAGGGGGCACTAGGAGAAAGAAATGAATGACATATATAAATTTAAGTATTAATTCCAATGTAGCAATTGTAATGTAATGTAAAATTAGAGTAGAGCAATATATATATATATATATATATATATATATATATATATATATATATATATATATATTCTAAATATTGAGTCCTTTCCTCTATAAATTAGAGAACATTATATCGGAAGAGATTTAATGTTCTTGTTCTGTAATGAGGCTCAATTTACCCGCGACAGTGTCAACAACACTCGCAATTCACAATTTCACATGTGGTCAGAAATCAATTCTTATGCCATTGTGGAAAGTAATTTTCAATATTGGTTCAGTGTCAATGTGTAGTGTGGTATTCTCTACGGTCAACTGATTGGTTCGTTTATCTTCGAAGGTGGTCTTACAGGTGACATTTATCTACGATTTCTGCAAGACGAACTGCCGCCACTGTTAGAAGATGTACCTTTGGCAACACGATTGCGTATGTACTTCCAACAAGACGGAGCTCCTCCCCATTTTAGCCTTGCAATGAGAACGCATCTCGATGATCGCTTCCCTGGTCGATGGATCGGTCGTGGTGGTGCACAAAATTGGTCACCCAGGTCTCCAGACCTAACCCCTCTAGGTTTTTATCTGTGGGGGCGCATGAAAGAGCTGGTGTACCAGAGAAAAGTGGAAACACGAGATGCATTGCTCCGTCGCATTTTAGATGCTGCAGCCCTCATAAAGGACAATCGTAATGAACTAATGCGAGCCACACGCGCGATTCAGACGAGCCGCGATGTGTATTGACGCCGAGGGTAGTCATTTTGAAAAGTTATTGTAAATTCATGAATAAAAACTTTAGCAGCTACAGTATTTCTTCGCTTATTCTTATTTTTAAACATTCAAACATCCATAGCTCCATAACCGTTAAGAATCGGACCTATGTTCATATGAGGTTTCTGACTGGGAATGACCTCAGCTATAAGCTCCGAAGTTATGACATTTCGTCTTGACTCACCCTATATATATATATATATATATTATATATAATATATATATATATATATTGCAAACCCACAAGGAAAGAGAAAAAATGATTCCAAAGCCTTTTGTGTATTCAGAAGTACACCTCGTCATGGAAAAAAAAAATATATATATAGGGTGAACCAAATGTAGGTGGACAGTAAATGATAACGTTTATTTTGAGAATACATATTAATTTTTTTGTATACTATAATACAAAATAAAATTTAAATAAATTTAGTTATAATATTTAATATAATAAACACAAACACCATAGTTATAATGAACACCATAGTTATAATATAATATAACACAAACCGTATTCAACCTACTGTCCACCTACTTTTGGTTCACCGTGTATATGTGTGTGTGTGTGTATATATATATATATATATATATATATATATATATATATATATATATATGTGTGTGTGTGTATATATATATATATATATATATTATATGATGAATAAAACCACGAAGGAAAAAGAAACACAAAGGGGTGCTCAAAATTAAATTTCTTCATTTTTAATTTTTTTTTTGGGGAGGGGGGGGAGCACGGCACAATAGCTTTACATGGGAGCTTGCGTGGGACCCATAACAACGGATCACTACATAATCTGCACAAACAGGACGATCACCCATCCAACTACCATCCAAACCCACTGTCGCTAAACATCGCTTGATCGACGGGAATTAAGCGATGTTTCTGACACTGGCGACGACGTAGCTCGCGTTGTTATTAGTACTTCCCAACGTTAATTGCCATAAGTATTCCATATTTTTAATATTTGCTTTCCATTGAGGAGGAAAACAGTTACGCCCAAAAGTGTCGCAAATCCATGGATCACTCCAGGAATTATAACTTCAATAAAGAACAGAGATAAATTATTCAAATTGCAATTACAAAGAAAAATTCCTAAAGTACAATTTACTCAATACAGAAACAAATTAACTAAAATAATAAAAATTGCAAAATATAATTATTATAACAACCATTTTTCCAAACATAAAAGAGACATGAAAAACATTTGGACAACCATAAACAGTCTTCTCGGAAAACAAATTAAGAAAAATTCAATAGAGAAATTAAATGTTGATAATAAAAAAATTTACTGTAGATACTTCTATTACAGAGTCTTTTAATATACATTTTACTTCAATAGCGGATAAGCATCGCTCACAATTACTAAATAATGATCACACACCTCTAGAATATATGCAACCCAGCCCACTAAATTCATTTTCTTTTGTTCCTGCTACCTCTATTGAGGTCCGGAATATTATTGGTAAATTAAAAAATATAAAAAATAACATTCATAACATTCCTGTACCTATATTGAAACTTGTTAAAGATAAGATATCTGTAACTTTGGCTAAAATTATATTATCAATCAAAGTATTTCCAAAGGACTATTCCCATCAATGCTAAAACCTGGTTGTATAACACCCCTTTTTAAAAAGGGTGATCCTACACTTGCAACAAATTACAGGCCGGTGTGTTCATTATCTGTGTTCAGCAAAGTTTTTGAAAAAATTGTAAAAAATAGAATGCAGCAATATTTAAAATCCTACAATTTATTATCTCTAAATCAATATGGCTTCCGTAATAATAAAACAACGGAAATGGCTATTTGAAATCTTTTGGAAAATACAAATATAACTAAAGAGAACAAAGAAATAGTGATATCAATATTTATGGATTTGAGTAAGGCGTTTGATGTAATAGACCATAATATTCTACTTAATAAATTATATTGTTACGGCTTTAGAGAAGCAATCAGTGATTAGTTTAAAAGTTATTTGTCCACGAGATATTATTTTGTATCAGTAAATAAGATTTGCTTATCTGAAGCGCTTGGTCCACTGTTATTTTTATTATATATAAATAACCTTCCACGTTCGCCTGATATACTGAACTTCATAATGTTTGCAGATGATACAAGTGTGTCTTTTTCTTGCAAAGATTCAGCTAAGAATATATTTAATTCAGAATTTATCAGTGTAATGAAATGGTTGACCACCAATAAACTTTTCCTAAATACCAGTAAAACAAATTTCGTGAATTTTACTAATAAAAGAAATGCATATCTTGATGAACTTAATGTTAATGAAATCGCTATAAAGGAGGGTACTGGAACAAAATTTCTTGGTGTAATGCTAGCTAAGAATTTGCAATGGAGTGATCATGTAAATTATATCGCTGATTTCCTTGATCACTCTAGTGCATTATTTAAAGAGCTAAACCTCTTAAAGCTGAATGATATAATCAAACTGGCATATTTTATTTTTATTTAAGAACAAAATCATTAATTTACAATGGGTAAATAGATATTTTGTAACTCATCAAGAAATCCACTCGTATCAGACCGGAAATAGATCAAAGCATGTTATATTTCAATTTAGATTGTCTTAATCTCAAAAACTACCCATTTTCATTGGATTGAAACTGTGGAATGACTTAAATGCTGATATAAAAAATATTGTGAATGCACATTTGTTTAAAATCAAGTTGAAATCCCGATTAATAATGACATACTAACAAAAAACTACGATTAATGTACATTACTATTGTTTATTAATCTCTCGTGTGTAATCTAGTATTAAAAACATTTCTTGTGATTGTTCAGTTCTTATCTCTCATGTATAATATTGGTTTCTTTGTATGGTATTGGTACAATACCTTCATAGGCGTATGGGATGGCACTTTACTAGGGGGAGGGGCGGAAAACATTTGCCCTAAAAATTTTCAGGGTGTCCTGATTTCCGCATAAGCACTATGTGTACAGGGTGTCCCGTTAGTCTGGACCCATAGGGAAAAATAATAAAATTACAAAATAGTCCAAAAATTTATTTATAATATATTTTTTTATTATTTTTATTATTATTTTTATTATTTTTTTATTATGATCTTACTCCGCTGGAGTTTTATTTGTGGGGCCACTTGAAAGCCAAAGTGTACGAGGTCAAACTTCAGAACATTTTCCACCTTAAAGCACGCATTGTGGAGGCGTGTCAAGAAATTTCTGCGACTGTGATTCAGAAAGTGCTGTCGCAGTGGAGATTGCGTCTTCAACTATGTGTGCGACACAACGGCGGACACTTTGAACAGATTATGTAATAAATTTTTGGACTATTTTGTAATTTTATTATTTTTCCCTATGGGTCCAGACTTACGGGACACCTGTAGAATAAATAACACAAAGGTTAGAGTATGAGTAACATATATTAAAGCCTTTTTGATATAAAAAAACATTACAATTTACAAAAATGAGATAAAATTTTGCTACAACATTTCTAAATGACAAGCAAAACTACGGCATTGCAGTTGATATGGAATTCAGTAAGTCCTCAACTTACGTTTTAATTATTAACTACAAGTATAGTAGCGAGTAATTAATTCACCTCAAGAAGTAAAAAAACAAAACAAAGGAATGTCAGGAAAAATCTGCCCTGAAAATTTCAGTATTTGCCCTGAAAATGCTCAATATTTGCCCTGAAAATGTTCAATTCCCTAGTCCTGGGGGATGCTGCCGACCCCCAGACCCCCCCGCCTCATACGCCTATGAATACCTTTAATAATGACCTTGCATTTGTCACATTACTAATGATAATTCAAGATTAATACATACTTTATTAACTGTTAATAATACTTATTTATTTATTTATTTATTATTAATTAATAATAACTAGCCGTTTATTTTTAATAAGAGCCCAGTAAAGCCTAAAGCTTAAGGGCCAAATTAAGTAGTCCAGCTTCACAATTATTTATGTCATTGTAAATTGTAAAAACCAATGTATTTATTTTATTATTAATAAAGGTTATTCAATTCAATTCAATTTAATTTAAGTAAAGCAACTATATTATTTTATTCAAGGATTGCTTTAAATAAAGTTTGTGAAGTATCTAGAAAAGTCTTTAGAAATTTGGAGAAGTTTCTAAAACAATATATCCTATAATATGTTAATAATTCCATACAAAAGATATTCATAAGAAAATTTGGTGCTCTTCCAATATGTGCTCTACCGCGAAACTGTGATCTACCATATTCCAATACGTGCTCTACCGTGAAACTAGCCTTATAAGGCTAACTAACGAAAATATCATGACTTAACCTAACCAATCGTTAGGTCAACTATACGCCCTTGACGATTGGTTAGGTTAAGTCGTGATATTTTCATTAGTTAACCTTATAAGGCTAACTAACGTACCTGCTGCTAATCCGAATAATCTAAGGTAGATCACGTATTGGAATGTAAATTTTAAGGTAGAGCACATATTGCACCGAAAATTTTATGTCAGTCATGTTAAGCATTACGTTAACATTTACATTAAACCTACGACATACTTAAATTGTAAATGTAGCTTCGCATATTTTAACTCACGCTTCGGATGTGAAGCTCAGAATTTTTATGGCTCTGTTATTTTTTAACATTTTTAACTGTTTGGCTATTGAAGACTTCGCGAAATCCCTGAATTTTTTTAAAAGCGTGGAGTGACTATGATGTTAGTCCGTAGACTTTGAGCGAAGTCACTCTTTACAGCTTTAATTGCGCGGGATTCCGAAATTACTATCTTTTATAATTCAGTGGTCCCCAATCGTAGTGTCACGGTAATGTCACACGGATGCCGCGGGACGAGGGAGTTTACTACTTCCCTCTTTATGAAGAAAACTTTTACTATGTTAGGAACTCATTTTCTAATGATACCCCTTTTAAATTTAAAATCAACATTATTAAAACTTTTATTTGATTGAGCATATAAAATCTGTTGAGGGTATGACTCTTTACATTAGGAAGGGTCCTTTTTAATAGAATTCTTTCGTATTAATTATTTTCCTAAAAATTTGGTACCTAAATACATCAGCTTTACTTGGATAATGTTATAAGCCGCGTCTCTTGGTTCCAACTGTTGACATGAACGCTAGATACTTCGTGTTGCCTCTTATGATTATATTAATAAAAAATAGAAAATAACTCGAAATTCCTTTTAACGCGCTTTTAGCCACAAATTGGCTTCAGATTTACATTTACTAAAATAGTTTCAAGATAGGTTCACTTTTTAAGCACAAGTTGGGGTTTCTATTTCCCGCTTTATTGCTTTTTCTTTTCCATTATATTAAAGTGCGGTTATTGCACTTACAATGCATTTATCTTCGTAATAATAATATCAGAAGTCATGAAATTAAATTCCTTATTATAAAAAGTTTAAAACGAGGAGCATCTTCCCGTCATTTTAATAAAATATACCTATGAATCTGTCTCTGTATTTACGCATATCACTGCTGTTTTCTGCGGAGAGCTGTTGTTACATGCGCAGTTATATTTCCGCTTTCTCAAATGGGTGTGTGTGTGTATATATATAATATACAAGGTATCCGTAAAGTCCCAAATCATAGGCAAAGTTTAGTGACCCGCAATTTGTTTATTTCTATGATGCTGAGCTTTATGGAGCTCTGTATAAAATCACGTATATCATTCATGTACAAAGTTTCAAATACGGGACAATTACAGTTACCTCCTTTCCTCTAAATTGTTTAAAACAACTGTTTTACATCGATTAAACACCCGTTTTTACGTTCATGCATCCTCGAATCAGTTTGTCTAAGAGTCACTCGATAGATATGATTACTTCCCACTCGATGTCATTCCCATTTCCATTCCCATTTGTGGTCCGCGAGTAAGAACGCGCAAAGTGAGAAATCCATATTTGAGAAGAGTTTCTTGATTTGAGAAAGAACGTCACTCCCATTCGCATTCGCGGTAAAGGCGCCATATGAGACTGGATATTTCCTAACTTATAACTGAACTTAACTTAATCTAACCTAACCTAACCTAACCTAACCTGGACCAAAGTGGGAAAGCGGGGAATGAGAATGTCATGAAATGGGAATATATCGATTTGAGAATTGCCTCTTTTTAGATTTTTACTCGCGGATTTCTCACTTTTGGGGGGGGGAGGAAATGGGACTCACATTGAGGGAATACTACTACACATTTAAGTACTCGTACGTGTGTACCGAAAGAAGTTATCAGTATATTCGTTCACTAACAATAGCTTAGCATAATTTATAGTTTTTCTTGGTCTGTGAACTGAGTAAAGATTATATGGTGAGATTAATTATACGGTTTACTTTCACTTACCGCCATTCCCAATCTATTCCGCGAACAAGAATGGGAAAGTGAGAAAGTGAGAATCTCAAACGAGGCATGTTCAAATCGGTTTATTTCCAATTTATGTCGTCCTCATTCTCATTCACGGACTTTCCCACTTTGGTCCGGGTTAGGTTACGATGGGTTAGGTTAGGTTGGGATTGGTTAGGATACGATAAGTTAGGTTCTTATTGGTTAGGCTAATCTTAAATTAAGTTCTGAGTGATTAAAATAAGTTAGGTTAGGAAATATTAAACATTCCAACTCAGCGCCGTTTGCCGCGAGTGGGAATCTAGTGACATTGTTTCTCAAATCAAGAAACGCTTTTCTCAAATGTGGATTTTTTCACTTTTGTACATTCCCACTCGTGGACCACGATTGAGAATGGGAATGACATTGAGTGGGCAGTAATCAATTATACTACTCAGCAGGGCCGGTTTTAGGGGGGTGCCGTAGGTTACTGCACTCGGGCCCGCGCTTTTGCTTGCCCGTTGGCAATACGGAGAAATCACATGATACAGACAGCATTGTAGCATTTTGACCTTGTGGGAACTAAAACCCACTTTTCATTCTATATAAATTAATTATAAAATAATCCTTATTATAATTTTCGTATGTTAATCATTATAAATTAAACGGTGATTTACGAGTAAATAGGTTTTAACATCAATTAAAAAAGCACATTTTGAATACCGACCACCGGTCCCGCAAAGCCTAGCAAAGCCTAGCGCCGCCCCTACTACTCAGTAAACAAACAAAGCGAAAAAATATGGGAATATATCGATATATACAGTATATATATACACTGGGTGTCCCATTCGAAATGAAACAACTTTGAATCTCTGTAATTTTTAAAGTTTTAATGTGAAAATGTTGAAACTTTGCCAGTTGCTACACCATATGCATAAGTTTTTGTCATAATATTTTTTGTTTGTTTCAGATTGAATTATGTTTACCCAACAAGAAAAAGCGAAATGTGTGTTATGGATGGCTGAGTTGAAGTCTCCTATTCTGGTGCAACGGCGATTCCGTACAACCTTTCACAAGGAACCACCCACCAGAAGAGACCTATAAGCATGGACCAAGAAATTTGAGGAGACTGGCAGTGTTCTAAAGGAACACTCTGGAGGGCGAACAAGATCGAAAGAAGATGTTGAACGAATACGCGGCGCCTTTGGTAGTAGCCCGAGAAAGTCCATCCGTCGTGCCAGTGTCGAACTGCAGATTCTTCGTTCAACTGTGCATAGGAGTCGTGCGCAAGCGGTTGCAGCTCTATCCATATAAGCTTCAAATTGTTCAGCATATAACATGTGAAGATCTTTACAAAAGGAAACATTATGCTATGCACAATGTATCTAAATGTTATAATTCATATATATCATATGAAACTTTATGACATTGACTATCTAATGTGTGAATATTACATTGTTTGCTTCATTCAATAAAAAATTATAAGGTTTCAAAGTTGCTTCATTTCGAATGAGACACCCGGTATATATATATATATATATATACTGTATATACCTGTACAATATACAGACTCCATCTATATATAGATATTTGGCTATTCATATATTTGCCAGCCATAACGTTCCTAGTCTGGCTGAAATTATATAAACAAGTTAACACCTCAGCGTCTTCGCTTCGCTTAGAGGGAAACGGTGCTACCCACTGAACTACAAACACTGAACTTCATTCTTGTAATCAGAAGTAAATTCTTGGACCATTTTCCAAATCCAGAATTTGGTGATTCCGTAAAAGCGTATCTTTAAAATTCATATATTAACTAAAGCACATTTTCTACACTTAGTGGAGTGGACGCGGTGCTTATTTTTTTTTTGCACGAAACTGCGCAAAAACTACTTAACATGACTGCTCTACCCCGACCCGCGCTGTGAGTTCGCACCACATACGCATATATTTTATGCAAAAGACACGTTTATATAAGTGCCAGCGTTCTCGTCCCTATCAGAAAGCAGGTACAACACACGGGGTCATTTTAATAACCCGATGAAAGTGCTTCATACCTTTTGTGGGAGTGCGTTACATAGAAGAGGGAGGAACTCCATCCACCACGATCTGATTTAGGCTACAAATAATTAAGACCTAAACTTCAATCTTGAGTGAAGAATAATCTGAGTGCTGAGTAATCTCTGTACTGGGCTAATGCCCACTCACTGTCATACCCATTCCCATCCGCGGTCCACAAGTGAAAATGCAGAAAATGAAAAATTCCGTATTTGGGGAAAGAGTTTCTCAATTTGAGAAACAATGTTACTCTATTCCCATTCGCGGTAAAGGCACCAAATGAGAAGGGTTAATATTTCGTGATTGCTTAATTTAATCTAACCTAACTGGATCTTTTCAGTTTTATGAAATGTAAAAATTTTAAATAAAAATGCATTTTCCTAATGTACTTTTAAATACCAAACCTAACCTAATCTAACAACCAAACCTAACCTAACCTAATCTAACAACCAAACCTAACCTAACCTAACCAACCTAACCTAACCTAGCTTAACACAACCAAACCTAACCTAACGTAATCTAAATAGCTTTCTTACGTGTTCCAGGTTTGTGTCGAGGCAATTCTAAAACAACCAACAAGAAAAAATGATTGACTCGTATCTTTGTGAATTCGTTTAGCATCGCAGGAAGGGATGCTAGGCTTGGGGGGGGTTCATTCAAAAACCACGTGGTTCTTTTTCGGGTGGTTTTCAACCCCCCTCCCCTTTGTGGTCATTTGTAGCCAATGACTTAAACCCCCCTCCAAAACCACGTGGTCTTCTGATGTCACCCCCAACCCTTCTTAATCTTACGTAAAATGTAAGGTGCCATATTAGAATTCTTATATTATCGAGAGGTAATGAGGTAAATAAACAATTAAAAGTCATATCTTCTAAATAAGCTGTATTAATTGTTTGTTTCTTTTAACTGAAAATAACGTTTGTTTCTTTAATTGAAAATAATATCTTGACTAAAAAATTTGATTATGAATGTTCAAAAAATTATTTATTAGAGCATACATATTGGATACATATTGGATACATATTGGATGCATACATATTAATTGGAGCATAATATGATAAACAATATTATAAACAGGATATGTTAATGCTTAGTATTGGCTAAGTAGTTAAACGTCAAGACCCCCCCCCATCCCCCATGTGGCCCTTGATGGTCAAATAAGGCCCTCCACCCTTTTAAGGACCACGTGGTTTTTGAATGGCCCCTTTTCTCCAAAATAAGGATAGTACTGTACTTTAAAGGCAAATTTTTATAATTTCTTTTCATTTCCCCCAAAAAAGAATGTTTTTGAAAGTAGAGGATAAAACTGCACTAGAAAAATGTATTTTTATTTCAAAATTTTACAGTTCATAAAACTTTAAAGACCCACGTAACCTAACCAAAACTAACCTAACATAAGTTAAGGGAAAGTCGGGCATGAGATTGAGAATGGCATGAATTGGGGATAAACCGATTTAAAAATGCCTCCTTTGATATTTCCATTCTCAGTTTTCCCACTCCTGTGCTCGGCGGGATGAAATGGGATGAAATTCAGTGGGATGATACCTCTAAAGGTATAAATACTGCATCGCGGTCACTAATACACACACACACACACACACACACACACACACACACACACTTAGATAGTAATATATGTTGTATCGTTCATTACCGTAATGAATATTGTACTTTTTCATGGTATTTGTCTCCTTTTAATAAATTTTATATCATTGTCATTATTATTATTAACTATTAAAGTCTAAATTTGAAACGATTAAAAGAAATAAAGATTATTTTAATATAAATTATACACAATATTTGCAGAGGCCTTATTTCTAATAATAATAATAATAATAAAAATAATAATAACAATAATAATAATAATAATAATAATAATAATAATAATAATAATTGATTGACTTGTCTTCGTGCAATTAACGAAAACTTATCTATTATTCTCGAACTGTACAATTAACTCGATTCTTACCTTGCGCTTATTTTTGGAATATAATATATATATATGTGTGTGTGTGTGTGTAAAAACTGCAACAGATAAAAAAAGGAACAGAATTATTAATCAGAGATAAAGTGAGGTACATTACTCACTTCACGAAACCCTCTCCGTTACTAATTCCCCCCCCCTCTATTCCGAACTCCACACACACACACACACACACACACACACACACACACACACTAAGACTTGAGACCTCACACCTGACCCGTTGCCACAAAGAACCAAAAATCCTTGGCTAAGTCACAGCTGACGTCGTCAATATTGGCGCCCGTGTTATAATCCAATAGAGAGGGCCTTCCGCCATTATTCTCTCTTCACGTGATTAATTTGTCCTCTGCCTTTCTCTCCCCTCCACCCCACCCCTTCACCGCGAATGTTGCCCCTCGGAACGGATAATTTGAAAGTCGTTACGCGATTCTCATCAAAGTTTCACGCGTGCACCGCCGCCGGATTGGACGCGCGAGCAGATTTCCATCGATCTGCCGCCGCAGCAAAAAGACAAATTTTCCACCGCGGCCAGAAACCCCATTCGATCGTCATTTGGACTACGAACAAATCTTTTTCGAACTGATTCGTTCAACTCGATTATTATTTCATTAAATCTGCATCCGCTCTAACTTACTTTAATTTTAATTATACGAGTAATATGCAACACTTTTGCAACAGGATTTAAAATCGAAAGTCGGACCTTTCTTCCTTAATCGCGACATTACGGTATTTTGCAGTGTTGACTTACCACACACCAACAATGACTCCTTTTTTTCTTTATCTATAAAGTAAACCAGCGCCCGTAACTCGGTAGGTAACACTATTTCCTATGAGCGAAGTGAAGACACTGAGGTTCGGGGTTCGACTCATGATGGTGCTGGTAATAATAATAATAATAATAATACGGAAGTTAACGCAATGGGTCGCGTTACTTTGGCCTGAGCGCCGTGCCAGTTTCTGGACCTCTTGACTAATCATTATTATTATTATTATTCCCTTCTATATACGTACCTGCCGCGGAATGAGCGCGGTGCCACGATGTTTGTTTTGATATTTTTTAGAATCTATTCTTTATATTGAAATAATAATCTCGAAACTACGTTTGTAAATTAAAATTTTTGACACTTAAATGGAAAATCAGAAGAAAATAGAATGGAAAACTAAGAGCTAAAGGGATTCGAATCCTACTTTTTCACTTGTCGATGCACTTTTCTGCCAGTAAGTGCGTAGACAGACTCGCGGGGTTGGGGGCGAGAAAATATTAAATCGGTTGATAACTATCGACCTTAATTAAACTGAAAGTATGTCGAAAATCGAAATTCGAGACACAAAAAATAATATATAGAAAATGCCAAATTTTAGAGATATTTTAAAATAATACAGAAAATTCTTTTTAAATTTGTAGACTGTAACTAATTTTACAGTCACGCCCACTCATCCAAACGAGGTTGAGATGGGATCTATACCATCGGATCGACAATACCACGACAGTGAAACACTAACTAAACCTAACAACTTAATCTAACTTAACCTAACCCAAAATATACGTGTCGATAGAATTTCAAGTTGATAACGTGTCGTAATCCCGATGAGATATACGCGCGCATAATGTATATAAATGTATTAAAATATATAATAATTCTCACGAAAAAATAATATTTTAGTTTGTTTAACCTCCTTCGTTACGGCAAAGGTCATATGAAGGAAAAGACCCGTGGCTTTTCGTGGGATTCGAACCATTAGCCCACCAAGAAAGAGTCAGAAAAGAACATATAATTGCCGAAACCTAAAGACCCGGCACTCAGTATAACCCTGACCGGTTAATCTTGCAGGAACTTCAAGCATTCCTCGACGAATAATTGAAATTTATGCAAATAATCCTTCGAATAATTTAAATTCCAAAAGATTATTTCGATTTCAGATGAAGTTCAGAGAAATTTCCTTTCTTTACCAAGTAAAACATGAGTTCGGAAATCTTACTTTTAATAATTTATTAGATCTCACAGACGAAGTTCCACCGAGCGCTGACACACATTGCCCACGGAAGATGTTGAAAGTGTATATATATACTGTATATACGCTTTGAACATCTTCCGTGAGCAATGTGTCTCAGCGCTAGGTGGAACTTCGTCTGTGAAATTTAATAAATTATAATATATATATATATATATATATATATATATATATATATATATATATATATATAATGCACAATTTAGTTTCTTAATATACATATAAAGAACTTCTCATTAATGTTAATTAATAAAGCAATTATTGATTTTAATAATGAATCTCCACTTACCAAATCAAGCGCTAACCTCTTTTTACGGTTGCTCATTTAACCCCAAATTCAATGACCAGTTAAGTCCCAGAGGGTCAATTAGGTCCACCAACCAAGCTTTAATGGGCAAACAATTCGCTCAATTGACTCAGGGTCACCTGCCCAACGTTAGGGTCAACTCTGTGCGAGTGCGCGAACCTCAGAAGACAAATAGCATGCAGCCGGTCGGCCGTCGTCACAATAATAATTGCTTCTAATTCTCTCTCTCTCTCTCCCTCTCTCTCTCTCTCTCTCTCTTCTCTCTCTCTCTATTTTATGTCTCTTTCTATCGACTTATCCATTGCTGAATGGGTATTACATATACGAAAGATAATATATCAAAGAAAGAGAAAAATTTAATTACTAATTCAACAATAATAATAATAATAATAATAATAATAATAATAATAAATAAATAAATAAATAAATAAATAAATAAAATTTACTTAGCTTAAAAGTGAAACTGCAGTTTATATACAAATCAATTTAGTATTCACACTTCGTGAGCAGATGTAAGCTTTGTTACTAATTTTGTGGTACTCCTTGTTCCAAATCACATTCCATGAAATCTTAATGACACCCTTTTAATAATGTTTATTAAGAGACCAATTTTTACGCAAATCATTATTAAAACAAGGAGATTGTTCATATTGTACTCTAGTTTAACACTGGTAATCATGCAATTCCCTTAATTACTAGGTTATATATATAATATATATATGTGTGTGTGTGTGCGAAAGTATAGCGCCTATAAAATAGTATAAATATGAAAGAAATATATTTCAGTGTTGTCATATGGAAATATATTATATAGAATTTAAATTACAACTCTCACTTGTACACAGAGATCTTCCCTAGAATAGAATGAAATCATCGGGCGTGAACCAAAATAAAATCATTTAAGTGGACGCCGTGCTACAAATGGTTGATTTTCATCCATGTAATGACGTAACTGAATTCAAAATGTAAAAGTTTGGAAGTTATGGTGTTCTGATTGAATTCTGAAGAGATCGATTGTCGGTCCAACCTAATTTAACTACACCTACCCTATCTTAACCTGACCTAACTTAGCTTACTATTTAACATAACGTAACCTTAACCTCACTCGCAAAATCATTTTATTTTATGTGGACTTCGATAGCTGAGTTTGCAATTTGTAGAGATAATAATTCGATCAGATATCACTTAAGATTCGAAGGTATTTCAATAGTGAAATAAGGTTATTCGTTTCCGTAGAGTTTTTAAAGAATATTAATTAAGAGATTTTTGCAATTGAAATTGAAATTAAAATTGAAATTGAAATTGAAAAGTTTATTGGCAGAAGAAAATAAAATGGTTCACAGAATAATTGGTTGATTAATTTGCTTATTTATCCTTGTAATGAGCAATATTTGATTCCTTCGATATGTGAAGTTTAGTTTAGGGAAATTCGAGTAAACCAAAATTGATTAGGTGATGAATGATTTCAAAAGATATTTAACTTAATTCACATGGCAACCACTGGGCCCGATTTTATATGCAGTTAATATATATATATATATATATATATTATATATATATTAAGCACAGACCGTGCATGGAACAAGGAACTCTTCTGGGTAATTACATCCACTATAGTTCGAATAACTATAGTTGAAGTAATTTCCCAGAAGAGTTCCTTGTTCCATGCACGGTCTGTGTTTAACATATAAGTTTCTCAGGGGACCATTCTGAGTTGTTGTGTGTGTATATATATATATATATATTAGGGTGGTCCAAAAAGTTAAAGCATCGACTAAGTTCTCTCCACAAGGTTGGTTTTATGCCTCTTGGTGTGAACAGTATTTGTGCAAAGTTTCACGTTATTCGGTTAATATTTAGGGGTCGCCCCACTTGCCCCCTTTTTGAAAATTTGGGAAAATATATAGACAACTGAATAACTAAATTTTTGTTTGGTTCTCAAAGAATATGAAAGAAAACAGTAAGACAATAGGACATGATAATGGGTGTATCTTCATTATTTCTTCTGCATCAGAGTCGCCTTGGATGGTATTGGTATCTGTTTTCGGTGGGCGGCTACGAGTTGTAGGAGGTACTGCTTCTGGTCCTCGTTTCGTGTCAAAGTGTCATTGTAGCGTTGTGCGAGAGCAATACCTCGCTCGGCAGCATCATTGACGACTTTCATCTTTAAGGCGCGATCTCTAAGTTCCCTGTAGTTCTTGTCATTTGGCCATTCCCGTGGATCTTTTTGAAGTAACTGGCGCGCTTCCTCCTTACCTCCAACTTTCAAGGCATCAAAGAGGGTCAATGTCCTTTTCGTGACGAAGGATGCCACATCATTTTCAACACCAGCTTCCGCCATGTCGATTCGTCGGGGGCAGCCATTCTTTTGGGGATGTTGGAGGTGTTGAACCATTCTCCTTTTGGTATCAGGATCGATCCTATTATCGAAGAAAGCCAGTCCAATCAGATGCTCCGACAAGTACCACAGGTGGCGTCTTAGAGCTGTCTTCGCCGCTTGTGCAGCTCCTCCGTGTGGATATTTTTCCAGAAGATGCAGCATTTTGAGATCATTGAGAGGAGCTTGTGTCCCCATTGGCGCTTCATGCCAGTACTTGACGTAAATCAGACTGACAAATAAAGCCAGCTGAGTCATGTTTCGTTCTTCGCGTGCTGTGAGCTTGAATTGATAGTGAAAGAGGTAGATTTTGAGCGCATAAATCGCCTTCGCCATCCATCTCGCGTGGTGCATGGGACCCGGAGCTCGGATAAAGAGTTGACCACCAGTCTTTCCCCCCAGGAAGAGCAAAGATAGTTCAAGGAACTCCTTGTAGTCGTCACGAGGTTGGCTTGCCTGAAGAGCGTTAGGTAAGTAAGTGAGCATCTCTTTTCTCATCTCTTGGAGTTGAGGGTTCTCGAACAAGCTGTCCGATGCTGAGACAAATGCTTCGTGGGAGAGAGATGGCCATTCCTTTTGAAATCGCTTAAAAAGGCCTGTTTCAGGACTTCCTGTTGAGCCAAATATTGAGGCAAAGACATCAGCAAGTACGACTTCAAGTATATGATGTCGACAACCGATCCAAACTAGCTCGTGACCCAATGCTTCTTCAATCCTGACACAGGCTCCGCGATGTAAACCCGTGTTTGACGCAGTGGTATCGAAGACGAGACCTCTCACATGCTGTTCCACGTTCCATAATTTCATAGTTTGAAGGCATGCCTGGGCCTGTGCTTCTCCAGTTCCTTGTTTCATCTTTGGGACACCAAGCAGCTTCTCCTGTCCATTGAATGTTATAAGGATTGCTATCCGATGCACATTCGTCTTCTTCCCTTCAATGCCGGGGAGAAGCTTTCCGTCCCAATGGAGAAGGACAGGGTCTTCTAGAGAGAATGATTCTAGGTCTTCTCGAGCTGCCTGTTCTCGCCCACTTTCTCTGTAGCGATGAATAGAGCTCCGAGAGCACGTCATCCCAGACAGATCATGCCCCGCGGCCTGTAATACAGCTCCAGTTACGAAAACAGCATTCCGGTCAGAAAGATTGGTGCGATCCATTGCTCCAATGACTTCTGGAGATTGGAAAATGTCGTAACCTTGTTCTTGGGACGCTTTGGTGCCGGAGCTTCAGACGAAGAAGGAATCGGAACCGATGGTCTATAGTCGTCGTCGTCTTGCGAAAAAAGGAAGAAGAAGAAGAGGAAAGATCAATTGATGACACTCCTGCTTCTTCCAAATCTTTCTGTGTTGCTTCATGCCTTGCCTTCCTCTTGGCTTCCTTCTCCATTCTGGATCGCTTTCTGTCCTCTTGTGTAGTCGTTTCCTTATCAATGCCAGCCATGCTGCAAGAATTGACGTCCTTGCGCTGCATGGACAGGAAATTTCGGTCCTCAACGTTGACGATTGTGCTCATGGCATCACTGGTTCCGATGTCAAACAGTTCCTGGATGTCCGCTTTGAAGATGTCTTCATTCATTCTATCGCTGGCACGTTGCCTGGTCCTGTGCTTCTTGAGTGTTTTGTAGCGGTCTAAAAGCTTTGAAAGCTTACGGACACAGGAGTCGATCCGTTGAGTTGGGATCCGCGCTCGGGTCCAGACTTCAATCACCCTCTGGCATGCCTGGTTCAGACTGTCGGAGGTGGTTTGCTTTTGATTGATGTGGTGGTATTGCCCCAAGAGGAGGGCGTCAAGGCATGTAGGAGCCTTGACGTGGATAAAGTTCCAGTTGCCATCCCTAGAAGCCAAACTTTTGGAATTGATCGAGTTTGAGCCATCAGACCTACGGAAGAAAAAGTACATTATATAATATATATATTCAGAGTGGGGCGACCTCTAAATATTCACCAATCACGCTGCAATTTTGCACAGACCATGTGGACACTAAATGGACAAAAACCACACTTGTGGAGACTATCTAAGACAATTTTGAAATTTCCCCCTATGGATTTGGACCACCCTAATATATATATATATATATATATATATATATATATATATATATATATATATATATATATATATATATATATTATATATATATATATATATATATATATATATATATATTAACTGCATATAAAATCGGGCCCAGTGGTTGCCATGTGAATTAAGTTAAATATCTTTTGAAATCATTCATCACCTAATCAATTTTGGTTTACTCGAATTTCCCTAAACTAAACTTCACATATCGAAGGAATCAAATATTGCTCATTACAAGGATAAATAAGCAAATTAATCAACCAATTATTCTGTGAACCATTTTATTTTCTTCTGCCAATAAACTTTTCAATTTCAATTTCAATTTTAATTTCAATTTCAATTGCAAAAATCTCTTAATTAATAATATTCTTTAAAAACTCTACGGAAACGAATAACACATATGTGTGTGTGTGTGTGTGTGTGTGTGTGTATAAAACAAAACAAAAATTTTGGAAATATTTTAATTTCTTTTTAAGAATATGTACAGATAATAATAATAATAATAATAATAATAATAATAATAATAATAATAATAATAATAAAATATTTATTGTTAAAAATAAATATAAGAATCCTCTAATTTACAATAGTGCAATATTTTTTTTTACAGAATATAAAGTATTTTCCTTTTTGTTTTGGCATCGAAGACGTTCCGCTATTAATACACGGTAAAAATCTAAACGAAGTTTTTCTGGTGAAATGAAAATTTCAAAACGTCTACTGCTGCGGATAGTATGAACTGCGGATATTTGACACTGTGCCCAGGATTCGAACCATTTCCCTTCCAAGTATCGTTTTTTTCATCTTCCACTGCGATTTCTTCAGATTTTGTTTGTTAGTAAGAACATCTCGTGTTTGTTTTGGGATAGTATCACGGGTAATAATAATAATAATATTCAGTAAGGAGAGCCAGAAACTGGTACAGCGCTCAGGCCAGACGAATGCGACCTATTGCGCTAACTCCTGGAGTATTATTAATTAGCACGATCGGGAGTCGAACCCCAACCTCAGTGTCTTCACTTCGCTTATAGGGAAAAATGTGTTAACCACTGAACCACAGGCGCTAACATAGTCGGGGTATATGCATATTATTTCCGCATTATAATAAAATTCATCCAGATTGGTGCATAAATAATGACATACATATGACGTCATTTAGTTATGCATGGGACACCATTGCGGTCACGATGTTGACATTCTATGTAATATACTTAGCAACGATGATACTAGCTGCTCGTACACTCCTAAAATATTTTACATATAAGTTGCGCGTCAGTTGCACACTTTAACGTAACGTTTTTGTAACACTTAATTCGATGTGTAATATTAGCGTAACCTTTCCAGTTTGAACAAAAGTAAGACTTTTTTTTTCTCCATTTCGTTCCGTAACTTTGTTGTTCGGGAAGTAAGTCCCATCTCCAAAATTTCGTTCCGTAACAATTCCGTAACTTTTGTTGTTGTTTTCTTCTTATTGGGTAACTTTGGCCCGAATGTTTTAACAATGAAAATGATATGGATTCTTCCAGATAAATATAACCTATAAATTCGTTCTTTTTCTAGCATAATTCGCATAGTATATAGCATATAAAATTAGATCATAATTAAAATAAGGTAACTATAAACGCGTGTTCATGCTTATGTTTGGAATGAAATGTAATTATAAACTTGTATTACTGTTTAGGTGCCTAACGTAAGACAAAAATAATGAAGGCGCTAAAAGAAGTGTATGAAATGTATTATATTTTTACTCTGAAAAAAAATATATTCGGCTGTATTTTTGAGAGTCGTTCTCTCCGCGCATGCGCACTTATCTTGTTTCCCTCAGTTCACAGTTTAAATGAGGAGGCGCGAGGACAATTACGTTTTAAAAATTAATTTAAAGTATGGTTGATTATGGCCTACATTATAAATCTTAGTCTTATACTACCATATTTTCTCATTGTTATATAAAATAAGGGTCACCTGAAGATCAGGTCCCCCAGCCTTCTTTAGTTAGCTTTATAAGGCTAACTAACGAAAATATCACGACCTAACCTAACCAATCGTCAAGGGCGTACAGTTGACCTAACGATTGGTTAGGTTAGCTCGTGATATTTTCGTTAGTTAGCCTTATAAGGCTAACAAAAGGGGGCCCTGATCTTCAGGTGATCCTAAAATAGTTTAAGAGTCGAACGGATTAAATATAAAGTGATAAATACACATTTAAGTTCGGTTACATACAAATTTCAACCTGAATTAATATAGGTATACCGAATCCAGGACAAAAACTCACTGGACAAAAACTCACCGGACAAAAACTCACCGGACAAAAACTCACCGGACAAAAACTCACCACTTAAATGCAAAAGAAGAGAAAAACTCACCAGACAAATGTTTTTGCGAAATACATACACTCTTAAGATTTTAGACTCATTGTAGATAATTACTCTTCTTTTAAATTGTTCTGTTTTTAACCAAATCGGTATACTAATGTAGTTGTGGTCACTGATTTCAAAAATAACTCTTTTTTTTGGAGAAATGAAAAACAAACATGTTAGAGCACTTTAAATAATTAATGTGTTTTTAACGAAAATATCATGACTTAATCTAACCAATCGTCAAGGGCGTACAGTTGACCTAACCTGGCATTCAATTGACCTAACTGGGCATTAATTTATAACGAAAGATTGGTAGGTTGGTGAAAAATTAATATTGGTTGGTTGCTTAAAAACAGAACAATTTGAAAGATGAAGAGTAATTATCTACAATGAGTCTAAAATCTTGAGATCTTAAGCTCTTGAGATCTAGACTAGAGTGTATGTATTTCGCAAAAACATTTGTCTGGTGAGTTTTTGTCCTCTTTTGCATTTAAGTGGTGAGTTTTTGTCCGGTGAGTTTTTGTCCAGTGAGTTTTTGTCCGTGCCCCAGGTATACCAGAGCGTGTTCAGCGTTCCTTTAACTTAAATTTGGAAACGCGTTATGTGCTATTGATAAATTTAGTAATGTAAGATTTTCTACGATATTTTTTTAGGGTTCCTTCATAAAATATATTTCCTGTTTCATAAGTAAAGTCCTGAACCGACATTTTTGCTTTTCATTTAACTTCAGTCATATATAGATCAAAATCCAACGTTATATCTGATTTGTTAAAACTCTGAAACTGTTCAAAATTAAGTAAATCACATACAAAATATATATAGCTCTGAAGGTGTTCAAAATATATATAACTCTGAAGGTGTTCAAAATATGGAAATATGGGGACAAAATATTTGTTTAGAGGTGTTTTTAATGTTCAACGTTATTTTTATTTTTACAGTAATATATATAATATATATATATATATATATATATATATATATATATATATATGCAGTCAGGGTATGCAGGGTACATTCAGAGTACACAAAGAAAACTTTTCATAAGATAAAATTAACTTAATTAAACTTCTATTCTATTTCTTTCTTCAAGTCCTTCCCACTGTCAATCAAAAAAATTATCATATAAATGAAATTTAAGCCATGCGAATAAAAAAAGATCCGCACTTCTGCACGGACATTATTCAAGTCGTGTGATGTTCGGGTGCCCTGTGAGCTAATTTGGTTTGTATGTGCATGAGTATAAAATCATGGCTATTGGTTTGGATATATTTCCCTGTCTGAGACTGGCTGAAAAAAGCCACGATGTACGCAACTTTCATTTTGCGTTTCAGCTCTAAACAGTCCATATAAAATTAAAATTTTATCAAGTATGATTACCTTTGTTATATGCATGATTCATATATGATTATAATTTAACTATTAAGTATGAGTAGTAAATCAACTCCAGAATAAGACTAATTTTTAAGTATATTATATGAGGGGTCGCGAGTACAAGGGTGAACTCGCCAAACCAGTTGTGAGATAGACGTGTGACTATTGTGTATGAGGGGCACATAGCGCAAATACACGAATTGAAAATAACTACATCGTGAGCGTACGGGGGAGGGGTATTTGGCTATACCAATTGTCTGTGGATGGGGGAGAGTTGAACTATTCATTCGTGGAACAATCGCAAAATTGTCAATGTGGCGAGTTCGCCTCTCTCATATTTGCAACGCCTCATCTGTAGTTTATTTAAGAAGGGCTGGGATGGTGAACACTGGCAACGTCACTCATTACAGTTAAGTTGCCAACGAAGCCTCAAGACTTTCATCAGATTAAAATTATTAAAGGAAAATATTTGAAGCTGCGTTTATGTATTATGTACTGGACACCATCACAAAAATACAGTTTTCAATTTCTGTAATTTGTAAGGTATATTTTTAAAATTTATTCTTATATGAGGAAGTTCCTCGAAATTATATTTGCTTGATTTTCTGATCCAGGCAAAGGCTCATGTACTCCCCATTGCGTACCAGGTTCGAAGGTCATGACACGCGACTGATATATATATATTCATCAGCACTCTACGTATCTGTAGGTCCTGTATAATTTTCTTTGTTTTTTAATTAATATTTTAATTTATTTTTAAACATTGTTTATGCCATGTATGATTATTAAATTTCTTTTCACCGCATTGTGGGCTTTCTTTTAAAAACATTGTTTGTTTTAAGTACATGTTTGTTACGAGAAAGTTACACATGCAAAAGTTACATGAAAGTAATTGAATTACTGACAAAAAATTTAGGGATAGGTTATGCAGGGGTTATGTGTAACAATTAGAGTGTACCCTAAATTGGGATAAGAACGGAGCGGTGTTTGTAAAAAACAGTGAAGACTTTCTTCAACCTATGGTTTAAGCTGTTAAAATCTGTGCCAAACACATTGATCATATATATACGTATATATATCCTATGTGTGTGTATATATATATATATATATATATATATATATATATATTAGTGATGTAGGTCACATCCGCATCCGCGTCCGCGGAACATCCGCACATTTTCTCGCATCCGCGTCCGCGTCCGCATCCGCACTTTGGACTGCGGATGTCGTGCGGATGTGGACCGTTGAGATAAAACGTCATTAATAAGCGGAAATTATCAAATTCTACTATATTAATAGAACTAGTTCATTGTGCGCAAAAGTGATGCAAGCGACAAGACGAGAGGCTGTTCTTGTATGAAGTTACTCTCTTGCAACCTACTTAGATCCACGTTACAAAGCTAAGTTATTTTCACCTAGTACATTAGAACGAGTTAAATCATCACTTGGCAAAGCAGTTGAAGAGCTTCAATCTCTTGAATCTGTCGCTTCGCCACCCACCAAAAGAATAAAAGTTTCAGTGACAGAACCAACACCTTCAACAAGCAAATCTATCACAGAATCTGTCTCTCAGTTTCTTGAGTCAGGCAGCAATGACGAGACCTACGCGATGTCAAAAGATGTAGTGAAAATGATCGAGAGCTATCACCAAGAAAAACGCCTGGCTGCATGTGACAATCCTATTAGTTGGTGGAAAAATACGCAGAATATCTATCCATACTTGAGTAAACTTGCAAGGAAACATTTAGCCTGTCCTCCAACAAACGTACCAAGCGAGAGATTATTTAGCAGTGCTGGATTAATATATGATGAAAAGAGAAACAGACTGGCAGCAGAAAAGGCAGAAAAATTAATGTTCCTTAAGCATAACCTTCCTATAATTAAGTTTGAACATTAAACGATGAACATCTTAGTTTACTTTATTTTAATTACTCATTTATAAATATGCCTAATAAAACTTTAAACTTAATATAAATAGTTATCAAGCTAATTAAAGATCTCTTTCTATAAGGGTGGAGGTTGGGGAAAGAGGTCGGTGGGGTGCATTTGAGTTGGGTTTACGTCCCGCATCCTGGTAACACAATTATGGTTTCTAATTGTGGCTGAAACTCAACAAAATATAACGAATTTATTTGCAGACGAATTCACTAATTGATTTCTATATTAGTTAGATGCTTGATTATTTTATATGTTCAGAGAAAAGTACAGCAATTATTGTACAATTAATCAATTATATTACATTATAGCTACAGCTCTCTCTATATAATAACTTATTATATACGTTAAACACAACAAATCTCGAATATATCCTAAAAAATAACGAAAATGTAGACATCCGTATCCGCATCCGCATCCGCGGATGTTGAAATCAAACATCCTCATCCGCATCCGCATCCGCGGATGTGAAAAAAATGACATCCGCTACATCACTAATATATATATATATATATACACGTACCTGGATCTATAAGACAGGAGTGTCTGTAATCGAAATTGACAACATAAGCACAAAAATGAATATAAATCAGACGGTGCGTTGGATTATAACACACAGTAATGTTGCTTCTAATGGTGATCGTTAGTGGAGCATCGTGAGTACGTTGATCCTCTATTACGCTTGATAATGATGCTACGAGCTGCTCGTACCTTGAATGGGTGTATGAGCGCTTTGCATAAAACAGTGAACCTTTTTCCTCGCACTTACAGTACAGTATACTTAAGTACTGACATGCGTGTCTCGCGCATTGAGATTATATATTATACTCTCTCTCTCTCTCTCTCTCTCTCTCTCTCTCTCTCTTCATATATATATATATATATATATATATATATATATATATATATTTTACGAGTATAAATAAATGAATGAATGAATGAAATATTAAAATACTACAGTTTTCACAATATTGCAATACATAGCTTTAACGTAGAACATACAATCGTTATTTGAACTACTGACATTTATTTCTTTTTAATTTAGTCCTGAAAGACTTAGCCTTTAGTGGGCTTCCAGATTAATAATTACAAAAGTAATATATCATTTCCTAGGTAGCTATAATAACGTTATAGGTACTGTAGTTATATTATAAATATAATACGAATAAAACGTATTAATTTACTGAGAATACGCGAACGAACTTATAGTTGAATATAAGAAGTGAATTATATAATACAGTATATATTAAATCTTAAAATTCCCTATTACGGATATGATATAAATACAATGTAAAGACCCCATAGTCAAATACGAGGAATGAGGCAATTATACGCTATGTACATTTAATCCTAAAGATATATCACTAATACTTTATTAAAAGAGATTTACAACTTGTTTTTAAACTCAATATAGTCATATTTCTTATATTAACACTTAAATCATTCCATAGCTTCAGTCCAACGAAAATAGGTAATCTTTGAGACGAAGGTAATCTAAATTGAGAAATAACATGCTTAGTTCTACTTTTAATCTCGTGTAAATGAATTTCCTGACGAGTTACAAAATATTTATTTATCCACTGTAAGTTAACGATTTTTTCATGCATGTCTGTAAGTGAATATATATATATATATATTTAAACTGCAAACACGCAGTATAATTAATGTAAAGAACGACGCTTGTATAGGAGAATTATCCGCGCAAGATGAGAGAGAGAGAACGAAACAAATGAAAAAATGAGGTAACCACCCGGGAATCGAACCCGGGATCTTCCGATTGCCGGTCAGATATGATAACCATTACACCATGGGCCTCACTCAAACAAATGCCGTAATTCTTCTACATACGCGCAGAAACCAATGCCCCAAGGGGGCACCTCCCGCATGCCGTACATTATATACATTTAAACTGCAAACACGCAGTATAATTAACGTAAAGAACGACGCTTGCGCGGATAATTCTCCTATACAAGCGTCGTTCTTTACGTTAATTATACTGTTTGTTTGCAGTTTAAATGTATATAATGTACGGCATGCGGGAGGTGCCCCCTTGGGGCATTGGTTTCTGCGCGTATGTAGAAGAATTACGGCATTTGTTTGAGTGAGGCCCATGGTGTAATGGTTATCATATCTGACCGGCAATCGGAAGATCCCGGGTTCGATTCCCGGGTGGTTACCTCATTTTTTCATTTGTTTCGTTCTCTCTCTCTCATCTTGCGCGGATAATTCTCCTATACAACGTCGTTCTTTACGATATATATATATATATATATATATATATATATATATATATTAAATAAATAAATTAAGATTGCGGTTAAATTTTGGTTGTGAGGAAAATGTTGACTCAAAAACCGTTTTAGGAGATGAAAGAATGAAGCGGTGTTGAAACTGCTTTCGAGTTGGAATGGAACAGCTGACGCTTTTAAAAGAAGAAAACTAAAAATCGCACGGGTACTTCAGAGAGAGAGAGAGAGAGAGAGAGAGAGAGCATATACAAATTTTGGAGTTAAAAACGAAATGCGCAAAACCCCTCCACCAGAGGTCACTGCGCTTACAAGTGGCAACACAGACACACTCAAAAGTACACACGAAAGTGAGTCACGTGGCGCCTATAAAGGACCACAATAATTCATTGTGAAGCTCAAAAATGACATATCGCTGAGATAAATCTGCGAAAAAATATAAAATAAATAAATAAATAAATGAAATAAAATATAAAAGAAATACACAACAAAAATAGGCTGAAATTAAAGTCGAAATTTTGGGAAGAATTTTCATTTTCATTTTTTTTGTTTTAGACTCCAAAAGTAAAGACTTTCTAAAAAAATTACAAGTTTCATATTTGAAAAATTTAATTGCCTCTATTTTTCTTATTTTTTCAAATTTTTCAAAAGATGTTATAAAAGAATGTGAACTAAAAAAAAAAGAAAAAGAAAAATGATAGAAATCTAACCAAACATCTCCGAGTATTGAAACAATTTTTCAAAATTAGTTTAAAAGTAAATATAATTTATATACTCTGTCTATTTATTCATTTAGCGCGGATATAGAGGAAGTGCGTCGGGCAGCATTTCGACTAGATTGTAAGCCTGTTTCATCTATTATTTATACCAAACGCGCATGCAGTTAACTAGAAACAAACAAATTAAAATTTAACAAACAATTCATTAACTTTGAAAATAGATTCTTTATAAACATTCTTTAAGATTTGCGTCTATGATTATGAATTTTTCGACCTATACAAATTTGGTAGATGAACGTTTATTGACGCTCTAAAAACTAACTTAACCTAACTTAAGTTAGTCTAACCTAACCAAACCTAACTTGATATAATTCACAATAAATTGTCGATTTTATTCACGTCGATCAGGTGTCGTTAACCGAATAACCCGTGAATTATTTTTTGGGTCGAGATCATGTGATGCTTTAGAATGGAACGCTGGATCTAATAGAGCCCCTACATTTCGTCGGTAGGGAATGCCATCGACACTAATAACAACTTAACCTAACCTAGCTTAAACTAACTCAACCTAACCTAACCAATCTAAGCCTAAAATACTTATCTATTAAAGGATATGTCGACGGCATTTCGTTAGCTCATTAACCTAGTCTTACCTAACCTAGCCTGACGTATTCAAACTGAGCCTAACCTAACCTAATCTAGCCCCCAAAACACTTGTCGTTAGAATGTCTTGTGGACGAAGTGTTGCACGCGGCCTAGGATCAACACTCGTGTAACAAGTCGCATACGATCGACTCAAAAAGTCCTTTAGGAAAATTTCATGTTCCATAGAGTTTCATCACAATACTTTTGTAACCGACTGTAGATGTAAAATACATTTTTAATCTTCTATACTATAATAAGAGAGCTGTCCGTCTGTCCGTCCGTCACACTTTCAGAAATTAATAATATAGTATAATTGTATTACGGGCGGCAATGTGAAGCTCAAGATTTTCATGACTGTGTTCTTTTCTATAGTTTTATTGACCAAATAATTGAACCGACAGTAATTGGGAGTTCAATTATTTGGTCAGGGGAGTTTTGGGGGATATCTGATCAGATTCAGAAATCTTGACACAATGTGAAGCTCAAAATTTTCACGGCTGCGTTCTTTTCTGTAGTTTAGCCTGTCTGTTTGTCTGTTTGTGAAATTTATCCCGGGCAGTAATGGTAAAAGGGTGGGGGTAATGGGGAGGGGTGGGGGTAATGGGGGACGGGGTTAGCTCCCAAGTTGCATAAAGGGGGGTGAGGTACCCGGGGGGTACCTAACCTTAACCCGGGCAACGCCGGGTCAGGTCACCTAGTAATAATAAAAAGAAATATCACTCGCGGAAATTAAACTCTAAATCCAGATCATATTTCGATTCTAAGTTCAATCCAGTTCCTGTCGCCATTTTGTAACATCGACACTAAATCATATAAACGATTCAACATTTTACACAAATTCGTACCTTTACCCGTTTGGTTCAAGAAACATTTTATCGACATTAAAAATTAACTTAACCTAACTTAACCTAACCTAAGCCAGCGCCCGTAGCTCAATGGGTAACACCGTTTCCCCGTGAGCAAAGTAAAGACACTGAGGTCGGGGGGGTTCGAATACCGATGGTGCTAGTTACTAATAATCCAGGAGTTAGCACAATGGGACGCACTACTCTTGACGAAGCGCTATGCCATTTTCTACCTTCCCGACTGATTATATTATAACCTAACTTAATCTAACTTAATCTAACCCACAATAACTTGTTGATTAAATGTTACATCGCTCAGATGACGTTAGTCCACACAAATTCTGCCGTAAAACGTTCAGAATTAATTTTTATTATGAACATTTCACACACACACACACACACACACACACATATATATATATATATATGTGTGTATATATATATATGTATATATACAGGGTGGGCCGTAAGTTTCCATACATAGGAAAAATTAAACGTTTGTTTTTAGGTTTCAGATACCCTAGGAATATGCGTTTGACGTAAGATCTTGTTTACTGATGAAGCAAATTTTTACGTCAATGGAGAGGTTAATCGGCAAAACATACGTTATTGGAGTAATGCTAACCCTAACTGGCTGAGTCCGACGAAGATGCAAGGTGCCGGTAAAGTGATGGTGTGGGCCGGGATATGGGGTGACAGAATTATTGGACCAATTTTTGTCAGTGGAAATCTTAATGCCGAAAGGTATCTTAACATGTTGCAGGAAGAGATTTTCCCATCCCTGCTAAACGAGGAAGGTAACTTCCCAGTTTACTTCCAGCAAGATGGAGCTCCACCTCATTATGGTCTTCACGTGCGTCGGTATTTGGATCAGCAGCAGTTTCCGGATGCTTGGATTGGTCGGCGTGGTCCTGTGGAGTGGCCTCCCAGATCCCCAGATCTCACCCCCCTTGATTTCTATCTTTGGGGGCACTTGAAGGCCATGGTGTATCAGGAAAAGATACGAGACATAAATCATCTAAAGGAACGTATCACCAACGCCATTACAAGCATAACGTCAACTGTGCTAATGCGTGTTCATCAACAGTGGGGAACACGTATTGAAATGTGTTTTCAAAACAATGGCAACCATGTAGAGCATATTATATAAATAAAAATGGTTGTCCATAAAAAAATGTTTATTTTTCCTATGTATGGAAACTTACGGCCCACCCTGTATATATTAATATAATATATATATATATATATATATATATATATTATATATATATATATATATTATATATATATATATATATATATATTATATATATATATATATATATATATATATATATATATATATATATATACACAGTGTCCGTAAAGTCATGGTGGGATTTTAAATAGCTATATTATTGCAACGAAACATGATAATGAGATGAAAAAAGGCAAATTGAAGAACAACTCTAAAAGAATAACTTTATTTAACGTAGTTCGATATGGGCTCCTCTGGTAGCCCTGCAGACATCTAGGCGGTGATGTGTGTCCGTAAAGTCTGGTGGGATTTTAAATAGCTATATTATTGCAACGAAACATGATAATGAAATGAAACAATGCCAAATTTAAGAACACTCTCAAAGTTGTATCTTGTAGTTAGTCTAGGCTAAGCTTAACCTTTATCTCGTAGTTAGTCTAGGCTGTCCACATGCCTATGTTAACACGAGCGTAATAGCCCGAAAGTTAATGTGTGGTGTGCTCTAGCACGAGATCGAGTGATTGGCCCATTTTTCTTCGCGAAACCCACTGTGACGTCACACAACTACCTCGCTATGTTGGAACATTTTGCAGTACCCCAATTTATTGACAATAATGTCATCTTTCAGCAAGATGGTGCTCCTCCGCACTATGCCAACGTTGTTCGAGAATTCCTTAATGAAAAATTTCCACAGAGATGGATAGGAAGAGGAGGATGGAAGCCATGGCCTCCACGCTCTCCGGACCTGACACCTTTGGACTTTTATTTGTGGGTTACGTCAAGGCAAAGCGTGTACAGTGTACCCATTAGGGATATTCATCACTCGCACGAGCGAATCACGGAAGCTATCGCATCCGTCACTCCTGATGTTCTTGGGCGTGTGTGGCTGGAATTGAATCACCGCCTAGATGTCTGCAGGGCTACCAGAGGAGCCCATATCGAACTATGTTAAATAAAGTCATTCTTTTAGAGTTGGTCTTCAATTTGCCTTTTTTCATCTCATTATCATGTTTCGTTGCAATAATATAGCTATTTAAAATCCCACCATGACTTTACGGACACACTGTATGTTAGTCAAAGTGTGTAACCAGCCATTTCACGTAATGGCTGAAACTTTTAGTCCTTTCGCGAAATGGCTGTTTCACTTGGTCATTTCGTGAAATGACTAAAATCTTCAGCCATTACGCGAAATGGCTGAAATTCCACCTTGGTCATTTCGTACAAGATTATTTGCCAGGTTAGGTCAACTTTATGCCCTTGACAATTGGTTAGGTTAAGTTATGTTATTTTCGTTAGTTTTAACGAAAATATCACGACTTAACCTAACCAATTGTCAAGGGCTTTCAATGGCGTACATCGGAATAACATTGAAGGCCCGGTTAGTATTTGAAAACCTCTATATTGAAAATTCAAATTCAAATGTGTTCAAATGTTCAAATGTGTTCAAATGTGTGTTTGAAGTGTTTCTCACTTATTTGAACAGACCTGTGGATGTATATATGTTTTAGCAGATTTAGTTAGTTAAATAAAGGTTTCCAATTTTATTGTGATGTTTGTTATTTCTGTGAATGCATGACAAAAGTCATTTTAGCCATTTCACGAAATGACCAAGGTGGAATTTCAGCCATTTTGCGTAATGGCTGAAGATTTTAGTCATTTCGCGAAATGACCAAGTGAAACAGCCACTTCGCGAAATGACTAAAAGTTTCAGCCATTACACGAAATGGCTGATTACACACTTTGACTGTAACATATATACTGTGTAGTGTGTGTATATATATATATATATATATATATGACTAAAAGTTTCAGCCATTACACGAAATGGCTGGTTACACACTTTGACTGTGTATTCAGAGCTACACCTCGTCAGGGAATGAAGACAGAAGGCAAGGCGCCCATAAATATATACAACGTAGCTAGCTGAAACCAAAGTAATGAACACATACTTAACAAGAGTTACTGAGAGGCAGAAGGGATTTTAACAGGATATTGTCAATCTTATACATTCCCGCACTGATATTGAAATTGTTTTTAAAATGAATAAATGCACATTCTAGAATATTTCTTTCTATTATATCTCTGTTTTTAACAAGCGCTTTAGAACTATCCCACTTGATGCTATGATTACATCTATACATATGGTTAAATAAAGCATTGGAATTATTAGCTGTTCTACACGCATATTTATGCTGTTTTACCCTAATATCTAACGTTTTACCCGTTTGGCCTATATATACTGAGTTACATTGTGTACATCCGACCGAATACACACAACCAACAACATTATCCGGGCTATTCTTTATTAGGCGTGATTTAACAGTATTATTATACTTAAAGACTACATTGACGCCAATTGCTTTAGGTAAAGTTGGAAGATATTGAAAATTAGCATGGTAAGGTAGGCTTAGGATATTTTTACGCTCAAATTCCTTTACAATTACATTATTATAATATCTATTCTTGGCTTTCCTAAGACAGTTATCTAAAAATGAAATAGGATAACATAATTTAGTACCAGTGGCGGATCTACTATGAAACTAATGAAGCTTAAGCTTCAGGGACCCTAATCCAGGAGGGGCCCTGAAGCAACTTTTTTTTTAATGAGTGAATTTTTCAACAAAATCGATGGAGTTTTTTTAAGTGTTTGTTATTAAAATAAGGCTATTTTAGTTATAGAATCATAAGCCAATGGGTTGAAGTACTTAATATTGACCTTAGAATATGCTCTAATACCCATTTCATATGGCCTCAAAATGCCCCTGTAATTGGTCAAATTTCAAAATTTTCTCGGGGGCTTGCAGCGCCCGAACCCCCAGCTGTATGGGCTCGCTGAGCTCGCCAGAATCTATTCATAGTCTACATTTTGGCAGCTGGATCCTCGAATCTTTCGTTGGTGCACGGCTTAATAGTTCTATAGCTCAGCCCTTAGGCTAGAGCCAATCGGAACCATACAAAGACATCTGAATTCTCAATTCAGGCTGCACTCGTCTCGCTTGTGCATTTTAACACCAAAAATCAGATTTTCACCTCTTTATCCTAACGAGCCCCCTCTGATAACGAAGGGGCCCCCATAACAGTTCAAGCTTCAGGGTCCCAAAAATGTAGGTCCGCCACTGTTTAGTACCAATATTGGTACTAAATTGTGTTATCCTATTTCATTTTTAGATAACTGTCTTAGGAAAGCCAAGAAGAGGTATTATAATAATGTAACTGTAAAGGAATTTGA
The DNA here is from genome assembly GCA_023014485.1 of Bathynomus jamesi. Lineage (NCBI taxonomy): Eukaryota > Metazoa > Arthropoda > Malacostraca > Isopoda > Cirolanidae > Bathynomus > Bathynomus jamesi. Next base: position 1,177,307 of record JAJOZX010000333.1, on the reverse strand, counting down.
GCTTTAAAATATCCTTAGCCTACCTTACCATGTTAATTTTCAATATCTCCCGACTTTACTTAAAGCAATTGGCATCAATGTAGTCTTTAAGTATAATAATACTGTTAAATCATGCCTAATAAAGAATAGCCCGGAAAATGTTATTGGATGTGTTTATTCGATTGGATGTACACAATGTAACTCAGTATATATAGGCCAAACGGGTAAAACGTTAGATATTAGGGTAAAACAGCATAAATATGCGTGTAGAACAGCTAATAATTCCAATGCTTTGTTTAACCATATGTATAGATGTAATCATAGCATCAAGTGATTTAGTTCTAAAGCGCTTGTTAAAAACAGGGATATAATAGAAAGAAATATTCTAGAATGTGCATTTATTCATTTTAAAAACAATTTCAATATCAGTGCGGGAATGTATAAGATTGACAATATCCTGTTAAAATCCCTTCTGCCTCTCAATAACTCTTGTTAAGTATGTGTTCATTGCTTTGGTTTCCGCTAGCTACTTTGTATATATTTATGGGCACCTTGCCTTCTGTCTTCATTCCCTGACGAGGTGTAGCTCTGAATACACGAAAGGCCTTGGAATCGCTTTTCTTTTTTCCTTGTGGATTTGCATCATTCATTCATTTCACGTGTTTAATTGTGAAATTCATCCCTATTATATATATATATATATATATATATATATATATATATATATATATATATATATAATGTATAATGTTATAATGTTTCAGACCAACAAAGACCCTAGGATCCACTCATGGCTGGTCTACCTAACTGTGTTCGTGTATTGTGTATATCCTCCGTTGTGGCGGAGGGGACCTACAATTTTACGTGGGTTCCGAACCACAAGAACATAAGAAATTTATGTAAAAACTGCCGGTAAATTGGCAACGACCAATTTTTACGAAACTAAATAATTATCAATTTAAAACTAATTAATTATCGATTTAAAATTAAAGATAGAATCTCTGATCCAGAGGATCAAGTCATAATAGACTACTATCCACAAATATGTTACACTCTATATCTATTTATAAAGGACATGCAAATATATCGGATCCAAAGAATCCAGTCAATTTCATTACGGTATCCATCAAGTCACGGTCCATGTCGATAGCGGACCAAGTCAAAATTTACAATCATATACATTACAATATATACACTTACGAGAAAAAGAGTAGGTGTGGCTGTAAAGACTGTACAGTAATGTAGAAATGTGGTGTGCACCATTTTGGGTCTCCCATTTAAAGGTGTTTGTGGGGCAAGTAAAGATCATGAGTTTTTCAATACCTCACAGTACTATGGGGGCAACCGCTCGGCAGAGGAATCTCTTTAAATGGGGTGTGTAAGGACAGAGAGTATCCCCTAACCAAGACGCTGCCTCCCTATATCCCACAACACTTGTGTTGAGCTGTGGGATCTATCCCCAGAAAGCCTTAATTTTACTACCTTAAACTATACCCTTTCTATCAACATATGCGTCTAATCGATTTTTAAACATGTTTATAGACGTGCTACTAATTACTTCTACCGGCAAACTATTCCAGCTATTTACTATTCTATGCGTAAAAAAGTTTTTCGCAACTGCTGTCTCGAACCTTCTACTTGTCAACTTACACCCGTTATTTCTAGTCCTATTATATTGAGATATTTCGAAAAATCTATCTCTATCTACGTTATCGAACCCATTCATAATTTTGAAAACCTGGATTAGATCACCTCTTAAACTCCTGGTCTCGAGTGTTGTCAATTTTAACTCCTTAAGCCTATCCTCGTACGACTTTGACCTAAGCGACGGAATCATCTTAGTTGCTCGTCTTTGAACTCTTTCGATTTTGTCTATATCTTTGCGCATATACGGATTCCAAAATTGGACCGCGTACTCCAAATGGGGTCTAACTAATGATTTATAAAGTGGAACTATAATATCGCGCGATCTGTACTCAAAATTTCGAGCTATAAAACCTAACACTTTGTTCGCCTTATTGACCGCTGCTGTACTTTGTTTCGCTACTTTTAAATCACCAGTGACTATAACTCCTAAATCTTTTTCCTGCTCTACGCTTGTTAAATCTTTCCCTGACATACTATACGCAAATTTACCGTTACGCGAACCTATATGCAAAATTTTGCACTTATCAACGTTAAATCTCATTTGCCATGTGACTGACCAATCAACGATTTTATTCATATCTTCCTGAATTTTACCTCTATCTTCGTCATTAATCGCCCTACCACCCAGCTTCGTGGCATCCGCAAACTTTGAAACTGTACTGACTAGGCCGACATCTAAATCGTTAATATATATAAGAAAAAGCAAGGGGCCCAATACAGAACCCTGAGGAACGCCACTCGCTACATTAGCCCAGCACGACTCCGCTCCATCAACGACCACCCTCTGTTTCCTGCCTCGCAACCACTCTTCTAGCCAATTTATTACTACACCCCTGATTCCATGAGCCTTAGTTTTTTTTTCAGAGTCTTTTGTGCGGCACGGTGTCAAACGCTTTTTGAAAATCTAAATACACTACATCAACCGCCCGATGTCTATCGTAATCGTCAACCACGCTTTGGAAAAATTCTAAAAGATTAGTTAAGCAAGATTTGTTTCGCCTAAATCCGTGATGCGTATTTCTAACAAGTTTATGGTATTCTAAGTGTTCGACTATACGATCCCTAATTATTGATATATATATATATAATATATATATATATATATATATATTATATATATATATATATATATATATACACATTCAACTGCAAAGAACACGCAGGTGGTTACCTCATTTTTTCATTTGTTCGTTCTCTCTCTCTCGTCTTGCGCGGAATATCTCCTATACAAGCGTCGTTCTTTACGTTATATATATATAATATATATGATGAATAACACCACGAAGGCAAAACAAACTTTCTATCGCGTCAATAATAACACTCGTTCTTTGTCAAAAATATTTTAGTACTTCCATTTTTCCCGGGCTTTTTAGGCATTGCTAATGTATTTAAACTTTGGATATTAATGTAGTATTTTCATATAACAATATTGTGAAAAATATCATAGTAAAAAATAGCCCTACCAATAATTCAGGCATTATCTATAAAATTGGTTGTAAACAATGTGATTCCTTTTACATAGGTCAGACGGGAAAGGATTTGCACACACGTATAAAACAGCATCAATATTCCGTTAGAACAGGACAATTGTCCAGTGCCCTTTTTGTCCATTTGTCAGAGTTATCCCACTGTATTGATTGGAATAATGCTTCAGTTTTATTCCACTCTAGCAACATTGTTAATAGAAATATTCTTGAGTCTGCCATTATCCAACTAACAAATAACTTCAACATAAGCAAAGGTCGTTTTCAACTCGATCCTGTTGTTTTGAATTCCTTCAGAACAGATTTAGATAAGAAAGGTAGAACACTAAATCTTTGGTAAAAAATTGGTATGCCACCCTAATAACTTTTATTTTTAAATTTTTATATACAAAAAATAGGGCAGAGTGCTAAAACCCGGGCAGATTTTCAGTATAAATTTGTATATATATATATATATATATATATATATATATATATATATATTTTTTTTTATCTATAACATTGTTTGGAAACAAATCTTTTAATCTTGTGCTAAAAATCGATAATTGTTCAATTTTTATATACAAAAAGAGCAGAGTGCTAAAACTTGGGCAGATTTCCAGTATAAATTTGTATATATATATATTTATTTATTTTTTTTTTTTATCTATAACATTGTTTGGAAACAAATCTTAATCTTGTGCTAAAAATCGATAGTTTTTCCTTATAAATTTGTGTGCCCCCTTCCACAATCCTTTAATTTCGTTTCTCCGTTTATTGTATATATATATATATTTTTTTTTTCTCTTCTGTAACCTATATATAGGCTGTAATTCTTTTTGTACTTCAGTGTTCCTGAGGATGTCATTAGACGAAAGCGCTTGAGCACCATCTGTGTTTCCTTTCCTTCGTGGTGTTATTCATCATAAATATTTTTCACGTGTTACTTTCGTGAAATAATTTTCATATATCTATATATATACGAATAACCCATACGCCAGTGTGTGTTACTCAAACTATTTTGGCTGCGTATCCCTTAGATATTGATTTATTATTCAGGTACCCCTGATACCCTATTCTACCAACTCCGTTTCACGTTGTGCCAATAAATATGTTCCAGAATATTACTTATAAATAAATATTATAAACGAAACTAATATTATAAATATGAAATAAATGAAATATTATAAATATATTTCATATTTTTAATCTGTTTCTTTTTGTGACAATAAACTGTCGTATTTTCGCGTAAATAAAGAAATTTTGTTTCATTTTGGATTTTTTTTCTGTTGTATCAACGTACGGTCGAACCCTTTGTTGACCTCTCGCGTACCTCGGGATGCGCGTACCCCGCCAGTTGGAGAACCACTGGCCAATATTATCATCAACTGCGAAAGACCAAATATTAAATATCATTCTTTTATAACATAATTTTCTGTAGGTTTATACTGCATATACAAAATCTCCCAAATTATATTATTATTATTATTATTATTATTATTATTATTATTATAATTATTATTATTATTATTAGACAATGCATGACTACTCTCCATGATATAGTCATGTATGCATGTTACAACCTTACCAAGAGGCGTGAAATATCGAGTTAAAAATAAATATTTTTTCAATATTGGATAAATAGTTGTCGTATATATATATATATTTAGCGAAATTTTGAATTGATTTATCTGATATTTAGAATAAAATATAACATAATTTTATCGGTTTATTGAATATTCATTCAGAAAATTATGTTAACGCGATGTTAAATTATCTGAAAATTTTATATATATATATATAGATATATATATATATATATATATATATATATATATATATATGCCTTGTAGTTGTTCCGTGCGTGGTCTCTCTTCACACGAAGGTCAAGCTGGTGGCCCTACCTCTAAAGAAGAATCCCTTCGGAGTGAATGTGCTCCAAGGGTCACCAGAGCCAGAGCAGAAATAGAGTAAGTGGGCAACTCAACTCCACCCGATGCCAGCGGCCGGAAGCGAACCAGCGCTATATCGCTCGGATTCCTCCACTGTAATCACTGAGATACCAGCCGCCCTAAATAAAATATTGTTAATACAAGTATAGTTTATATTTTTAAACTTCTTTTCTTGTTGTGACACTATATATATATATATATATATATATATATATATAAAGAACGACGCTTGTGTACAAGAAACGTCCGCACAAGATGGGGAGAGAGAACGAGCAAATGAAAAATGAGGCACCTCCCAGGAATCGAACCTGGGATCATCCAATTGCCGGTCGGATATGCTAACCACTCCGCTCGTGTGTAGGAGAATTACGAGTTGTGACTGATCGGGGACCCTGGTGCAGTGGTTAGCATATCCGACCGGCAATTGGATGATCCTGGGTTCGATTCCTGGGAGGTGCCTCATTTTTCATTTGCTCGTTCTCTATCCCATCTTCTACACAAGCGTCGTTCTTTACATTAATTATACTGTGTTGTTTGCAGTTAAAAAAAAAAAAATATATATATATATATATATATATATATATATATAATATATATAATATATATGTGTGTGTGTGTGTGTGTGTGTGTGTGTGTGTGTGTGTGTACTGTTTGCGTACTGTTTGCTCCAAATAAAGGATTTTGCATGTACAACGTCCATTAAAATACACAAACATATATAATTCATTAATTTGTTGAAAGAAGGTGGGAAGGCTGTACAAATACTACCTTCGCGTGTGAAGTCAGAAGCAAACAAAAGGTTGCTTCATAACGGAAAAGTCAATTACGGTGACGAGATTTCTAAATCAACTCAGAAAGACTGCATGGAGTGAACCAATGTATGATTATTTCAAGGAAATATACTGCACGACAGGCGTTTAAAAGCGCTTTGCACCAAAGTTAAGACAATTTTAGTTTTGGCCTATAATCTCATATGCATTTATTAATTAAGCCTTCTCTACAAAACCGGAACAAATGGTACTCAGTTCCTGAAGGTGATGTTTCTGGGTTGTTTAACTTCGTGTGACGGAGGAAACCTACAGTTTTACGCAGGATCGTTACATCATGTGGACAAAGAGGACGGTCTCCCATCCAACTATCACCCGGACCAAGTGTCGCTTAACTCTGCTGATCTATGGGAAGAGGTGTGACTACATGGTCACGACGCAGCCCAGTCCATTGCAGAATGGTTCAACTATATATAGTTTACAGATATACTGTAGGTTTAGAGGACCTAAACACATTTATTCGACAGAAATTTCATTGATACTCCAGTAACTTAATTCAGTCTAACCTGAGCTGACCTAGATAACCTAACATCCATCCAAGAAGCTCATTTACTCACTAGGTTAGGGATGAATGTTCCCAAGGGTCACCTGAGCCAGAGCAGAAATAGAGTAAGCGGCCAGCTCAACTTCACCCGATGCCCGCGGCCGGGAGCGAACCAGGCCATACCTCTCGGAACCCGTCACCGTAACCACTGAGCTACCGGGCACCTTACCTATATAACCTAACCTAACTTAATCTTTCCCTCCATAAACCGGGCTGACGACATTGCGTTGGCGTGACATTTTATGTTTTGGGGGGGAGTTAAATTAAGTTATGTTAAGTTAGGTTACCACATAGATTACGTTAGGCTTAGTTAGATTAAATTAGGCTAGGTCAACTCGGGATTACGACAGCTGATCGGCTTGACATTCTATCGACAAGTATATTGTGGCTTAGATTAAGTTACATTAGGTTAGGTTGGGTTAGTAATGGTTGTCATGTTAGCATAGGTTAGGTTAAGTTAAATTAGTTTTTTTAAAGTGTCGATGTTATGGTCTTGTCGATTCGATTGGTATAGGTCCAAATCAACTTTGGTTAAGTTTGATTATTAAAATGTTGATAAAATTTGCCGTCAACAAAATATGTAAAGAGCCTCAAAATACTGTTGAGAACAGTTTGATCGGTGGGGATAACATCGACACGCTACAGAACGTTAAGTTAAGTTAACCTGACCCAATATAACTTAATCTAACTCGCAATAACTCATAGATTGTATGTCACATCGATCAGATGTCGTTAGCCCCAGTTTAAGATGGAGCTATAAAGACGGCAAATCCGTTTGTTATATGGTTGTAACTTGTTGGGAAAATTGCGTAAGTTTTGTAAGTTATAGGTTGAATATCATGCTGTTTATCAACTTCCTTGCTTGCGAATGTCAAAAAATCTACATAAACAAAAAAGCTTAACATCGATTCTTTCTGTAATAAAGTTATATCTTTACAACTGCTAATTTATAACATTCATGAATTCATTATAAAGAGAAGAACTGATAGTTGTGTGAACACCTTATTCAAGAACAAAGTTATTCAAAATGTACAAAACTCGAGTGGACCAAAAACGCTAAAGAAAATTAGTGAAGAAATCAATGTTTAAAAATATAAATATTATATTTAATTCCAAATATCGTAAAACAGAAATGATTATTTATTAAATAAAACCTAAAATTAAAAACTGAAAGGTTTAACATTCATTATTCCTTTTCATTATTATTCATTATTCCTGTCTTTTCCTCGTCCAGAGGAAGAATAATATTCCTTGAAACTTGGTTCCTCCTTCAGTAACAATAATAATAATAATAATAATAATAACAATAATAATAATAATAATAATAATAACAATAATAATAATAATAATAACAATAATAATAATAATAATAATAATAACAATAATAATAATAATAATAATAATAACAATGATGGATAAGGAAGATCAGAAATTGGTACAGCGCTCAGGCCAAACGAACGCGGTTCGTTGCGCTTAATCCTCGACCTCGGTGTCTTCACTTCGCTTAGTGCTGCCTCGTTACCCACTGACCCACGGTGCTATCCCCTCTTTAAGTAATAACAAGAATGACTTCAGAAGAACCTCAAATGATCTCTTCATAAGGATCACCCAAAAGGTGTTACCCACTGGCTCATGGACGCTGGCCCGATTCATGAATAACAAAAGAACAACTTCAGAAGAGCCTGAAACGACCTCTCCATAAAACCCACCCACACAGTACTTCATATACAAAGTCTCTTCCGCTGAATAATTCATGAGCTTCGGGAAGGGACTCGTAAAGGTTGGCAAATTATCATTTTTTTCTTTCTTCCTTCGGTAATTAACGATTTAGGACGAGAAGAAAAAGAACAAAATTAGGAGACATTGTCCTTGTTGTGAATTTCTTTGAACTTGTTTTTGTCCTTCCGAAAAGACTTAATTGCTCTCACGACGTGAGATATCGTGACGAGTTTATAATTGGACCACATTATTATTATTATTATCATTATTATTATTATTATTATTATTATTATTATTAAAGAGGAAAGTAACTTTATGTAGTTGGGTCAGGGATTCTTTTCGTATGGATATGGTTGCAAACTTGCAATGCCCTCCAAACAATGGTTGTTTCCAGAACGTTTTTAGAATGTTTATGTTATAAGCGTTTTATAAACTTTTATGAACGTTTGTATAAACGTTTATGAACATTAGTAAAATTATTTTTGTTACAATGCAATACTTTTGTAAGATAAAAAAGCGTCAGAAAATACAAAATTATGGGACCCGAAGAAGAAGAAGAAGGTTTTGCATTAAGAATTTCATTTGATGATTTGGACTACTTGCATTCTGTCGACAAGTTTTGGGGGATTAGATTAAATTAGGTTAGGTTAGGTTGCGTTAGCATACGTTAAGTTAGGTTAGATTGGGCTAGAATATGTTAGGTTAAGTTAGGCTAATTAGGTTAGCTCAGGCTAGATTAAGTATAGGTTACGTTTGGCTAAATTCTTAGTGTTAATGAAATTTGTCATGGAAAAAAAGGTATATTATAGATCATGATGATTTACATTTCAGTGATTTGGCATCTAAAGTATAATATAGTATGCATCCATCGATACGTGTGTGGGCCGGAGTCCCATGCAGCCCCTGATGGATTCCATCGGGGTTCAAACGCTGATCTCAGTGTTTTCACTTCGCCTATAGCAAACTGTAATTCAGGGAGCCATCCTGACCGAAACTGATAGCGCGAGTTGCACTTGTGCCTGACATCATTACATTAGTGCCCTATAAATATTAGGCGAATTAAATAGGCGTTTTATTTGTTGCCTAAAAAGTTGATTACAAACATGTATTTATTGTAAATAATTACAAAAACATCGCGAAATTAAATTAATAAAATAATAGAAAATATTAACAGTAAAATATAATCAACGTTTCGTATTCTAATTTCTAACTCTTGTCGAGCTCAAGTTCAAGCAAATAAATATGCTGTACATAACGGATTGCAAGACATATATATATATATATATATATATATATATATATATATATATATATATATATATGATACACACAGACAGTGCATGGAACAAGGAACTCTTCTGGGAAAATTAAATCCACTATAGTCCGAATAAGTAATGGTAAATGACAAATACCATAGTTTTTCTTTTTCATGATGCTAGCCCGACGTGGGCAACGGGTCACTCGCAAAGAGGTCCCATAAATATAGCTTCCCTCACCCAGCTATCTTCAAAGCAGACAGGATCCAGCTTTGGGACATGGATCTAGGGTTTAAAGCAGCCTAGCCCTGCTACATTTAGAACCTCAATATATATATATATATATATATATATATATATATATATATTAGGGTGGAGTGAAAATATATATATATATATATATTAGGGTGGAGTGAAAATATATATATATATATATATATATATATATATATATATATATATATATATATATATAATATATATTATATATATATATGTATGTGTGTGTGTGTGTGTGTGTGTGTTATTTCTCACAACAGGGAATAAATAAACATAAAAATAGTATAAAATGCATGGTATATAATTCTCTATCAAAATATTTTCGTAAATAGCAATATATCTTTACCAAAATCTTTTATATACGTTTGAAATTTCTATAAATTAATATCTCTTGACTGTCTATCGGAAGAAAAGGAACACGACAATTTCCAAAAAAAAGACCGAAGTTCGTAAGTCGAAACGATAAAATATTTATTCCGTCATTAATTTCGTAAAAGGGAACAACGGCACGCAAATGACGTAATGACGTTTGGCCCTGTGACAGGTGGATCAGAAGTGCCACTCCGCACCTGCGCCTTAAAGCCTAATAATTCCTCGGAATGCCTCTGGATGACGTCGGCGGAGCGACAAAGGCGGGCGCTGTAAGACGAGGATTGGCCGCAGGTGCCGAGTTCTCACGCCGGGGCGGCAATGACTTAAAAAGAGCCCCACCTCATCATTAATGGACGAGGAACACGGACAAAGGAGGAGTGGTCGCGGCTGGAGTTCGACCCTGAAAGAACGAAGGGACGGAGGAAGGGAGACGAGTCAGGAAACCGGCAACGGAGACCGTAAAAAAACATGCAAACGTGCAGTATCATGAATCACATTCAATCTAACGGTTCCCGCATTCCATCGTTCGTTAAGTATTACTCGCGGAACTACGATATATATTAACCTTTGGTTAGCTTCCGCCCGAATTGTTCATTCTGACGAAGGTCAAGCTTTTCACTCCACCTTAGACCTACAGTTGGAATCCGAATCACACCCCATCAGCAGCCCAGCGTCGTAACCACTAGGCCCCCTAGAGTACCCATTTATCTACCAACCACTTTCTTTATTGTGTGGAAGGATGAACAGCTGGGTTTTGCTGCGCGCCAGCTGCCGTCGGGTCTCGAACCCGGGGCCGATGGATTCGTAGTCAGCGACGCTAACCACTACACCACCGAGGCGTTATATTATAACTCACTTCGTAAATATATCGTATTCGACCTCGATTAACGGATCAAACCGTACATGGGTGTACACCACTATTTGAAATTAATTAACATTTTAAATTAATTAAACTTTCAAGTCAGTTAAACTTCTTTTCCCGCAATCCGTATAATACGCTCTATACACGAATCGGCAATTTCAGTCACCGATAAAGGACCCAGCGAGGAATTGAACATTTAGCAAACGTCAATAAAACGTTTTTAACGTTTCGTAAACGTTCCATTTGTTACTGGGGAAGGTACCAATTATGATCAGGATTTTTTCACATCTGTACGTTAAACAGACAAGTTTATGATGTTTACTCAAAACATGGCAAATTCTAAGATGAGAATTTTCATGCATTTTAAATACATCAAAAAGGAGAGTATCAACGTGGAATTTCATTTATATGTAAGTAAAAATAGACAATAAATATAATACATATTTATTTATTTATGCTAATTATGTGATACCGTCAGAGTAGCATATTCTCAAAAGAAAAACTATGTCATGTGAATACAATGACTTCCTGTGTGTATATATATATATATACTGTATGCGATGAATTTCACAATTAGACACGTGAAATGAATGAATGATGCAAACTCACAAGCAAAAAGGAAAAAATGATTCCAAGGTCTTTTGTGTAATGAGAAGTACACCTCGTCAGGGAATGACGAGGTGTACTTCTGAATACACGAAAGGCTTTGGAATCATTTTTCTTTTTCCTTGTGGATTTGCATCATATATATATATATATATATATATATATATATATATGCCCCGCGATGGTGTAGTGGTTAGCGTCGTTACTACAAATCCATCGGCACCGGGATCCAGACCCGGTGACGGCAGCCGGCGCGCAGCAAAACCCAGCTGTTCATCCTTCCACACAATAAAGAAAGTGGTTGGTAGATAAATGGGTACCCTGGGTAGCCTACTGGTTAAGACGCTGCACTGCTGGTGGGGCGTGGTTCGGATTTCACGTTAAATTGTAGGTCTAAGGTGGAGTGAAAAGCTTGACCTTCGTCAGAATGAACAATTCGAACGGAAGCAAACCAAAGGTTACCAAAGGTATAATATATATATATATATATATATATATATAATATAGAGAGAGAGAGAGAGAGAGAGAGAGAGAGAGAGAGAGAGAGAGAGAGAGAGAGAGAGTGTTTCAGCTCGAACCTAGAAATATGGAAATTGGCGGAATTTGTAGCAAGTAGGTAGTAATTAAGGTAGGTTCTACCAAATACAAACTACAAATTCCGCCAATTTTCATATTTCTAGAGTCGACCTGAAACACCCTGTATATATATGAAAATTAAAATGAAAATGAAAAGGTTTATTGGCAGACTATAGTCCATATGACAAATATTATTAATACAATGACAGTTCATATACTAAAGAGAGAAATATTTACAAATGATTAGAAATAATACTGTAATGTTAAGTGGAGCTACAGACAGACGTTTTCGTACCAAGAATTCCATAGCTTAGAGGATAAATGGCAGGACTCATGGATAGCTTGGATGATCGGGTTGGTTGATTTTTTAATTCTTTGCATTAGACTGTATTGAGCACGTCTTGTTACCTCCGGGAAGCTCGGGACATTGCGAGTAGCATGCATTTGGGAAGCTGAGCATCTCGGGGGTAATTTATGTAAGAGTCTAAAAGACCTGTTGTACAGCAAATTTAGGGTTCTGCCAGAACCTTTTTTATAATTCACCCAGAGTTGCTGTCCGTATATATTACTGCAGAAAGTACGAAAGAGAGTGTCTTTAGCTTCACTTGCACAGAATCGAAAGTTCCTTATGGTCATATTCGCTTTAGCACACGGGCTTCGAGATTGTTTTCTTATATCCGAGTCATCACTCAAGGAGCTGGTAATAGTTTGACCCAAATACTTAAACTCTTGTACTTCCTCAATTACTTCATCATTCATTTTAAACCTTATATCAGCTGGCTGATTACAGCTTTTAGGATGAAATTGTATAACCTTAGTTTTTGTAACATTAAAAAGACTATCATGTTTCTGCGAATACACTTCGCAGACTTTTCGTAGCCGATCCAGACCTTTAACAGAGGGATTTATTAATACCATATCATCGGCATAAACTAAGTTATTTATCCTTGTGTTATCTATACAACATCCCACTGTTGCCTCATTAAGTGAAGCAATTAATCCGTCAATATACACATTAAAGCATAGGGGAGAGCAAGGAGCCTTGTCTCACCCCGCAAGAGGAGCCAAAACACTCGGATAGTACATTGCCTCACCTAACAGTGAAAGATTGGTGGGAATACCAAAATTTCAATGAATTTAATAAATTCAATAAATTATTCAATTCAAATTTGATTTAAAAAATTCAATATATATATATATATAATATATATATTATATATATATATATATATATATGTTATAGGGAATTTGTGTAACTAGGGATTTCATGAAATCCCTAAAATGTTCAGGGATTTCATTTCTCTGTAACGTATATATATATATATCAGACGACTGATTTTACGCGGTCTGGTAACTGAAACTGCTGCCAAAACCGAGGGTCATGATGATGATAATGATGACGTAGCAACACTTCCAGTGATGAAAAGGGAGGAATTTGGGTTTTCTATTTATTTAATTATTATTATTATTATTATTATTATTATTATTATTAGTACAGTTCCCGCCGCTTCGCTGACGGTTAGACAGGCTAAACTACAAAAAAAGAACCCAGCCGTGAAAATTTTGAGCTTCACATTGTGTCAACATTTCTGAATCTGGTATCTCCCAAAACCTCCTCACCCCCATTCATACAACTTGGGGGCTAACCCCCTCCCCCATTACCCCCACCCCTCCCCATTACCCCACCCATCCCCCATTACCCCCACCCCCACCCTTCCCCCATTGCTAAACTACAGAAAAGAACACAGTCATGAAAATCTTGAGCTTCACATTGCCGCCCGTAATACAATTTCTGAATTCTTTTCTCACAATTTTTTCTCACAATTTCTGAAAGTGTGACGGACAGACAGACGGACAGACGGACAGTCAGACGGACAGCTCTCTTATTATAGTATAGATAATAGATTATTATGATGCACAAAATTAAATTTTCCCATAAGAATGTTAACAAAATTCTACGTGGTTCAAATCTGCGCAGGGTTTCCAGGACCGTATCCCCGCGTAGAATCGGTTGTCTAATATATATATATATATATATATATATATATATATATATATATATATATATATATATATAATATATATATATATCATATAAACGAGGTTTGTTCAAAACGTATCCGGACTGATGCGATTATAGACAAAATATGTTACTTACAAGGTTTGGAGCTTAATCTCCCTTAAAGTACTCGCCTTCTGAAGCCTCACACTTTGTCCAACGATCCTGCCACTGTTGAAAACATTTTTCGAAAGCACTTTTCGAAGTAGCCAAAAGCTGCTCTGTCGAATTTCTTTTTATGGTCTCAACATCATCGAATCGGTGTCCTTTCAAGGTTTGTTTGAGCTTCCGAAACAAAAAAAAAAAAAAAGTCGCATGGACCCAAATCCGGCGGATATGGAGGCTACTGTACTTGGGGATAGCGTATTTAGCCAAAAATTGCTGGACAAGTTGCGACGAGTGAGATGGGGCGTTATCGTGATGAAGCATCCAGTCTCCAGACTCCCACTTCTGCGGCCGTTTCCTCCGAACTGCTTCACGTAGACGTCTCAAAACTTCAGTGTAAAATTCCTTGTTGATTGTTTGTCCCTGGGACCCTGTGGAGCATATTCATGGTACACAACACCTTCACAGTAATAAAAACAAGTAACATAACGAAATCGATGCAAAACAAAACACTTTTAACTTTATCGGCTCACCACAGTGGACTGACGCTACACACTGAAGTGCAATCCTATCAGTCAAATTGTCTCGACATGCAGAGACATGTTTAGCACAGTCACAACTCCAAGCGTGACCTTGTTCTAAAAATAAACACCCTGTCCGGATACTTTTTGAACAAAGCTTGGTGTGTGTGTGTGTGTGTGTGTGGCTATCAGCATAATTATAGGGACAAAAATAATTTTTTTAACGTTAGAGTTCGGAAGGTCGAATTTTGTTCTTTATCATGAGAAAACAGCATGCCATTTTTTAAAACAATCAAATCATATTTAGGGGTGGCGCACGGCAGTATAAAAATGTAGAGTAATATACTTTTAATGAATAGTAAAGTACTCCATTTATTTCTTTGCAAAATTTGCAGAAATTATTATTGAAATGTTTATATGAAATATTCATATGTTTTCAGATATATAGTTGTATTTATGATATAATATCAATATATGTAACTACTTCTTGTGACTTTTGGCATCTGAAAAACTGGCAAGGAGAAAACTGCAACTCAAATCCTCAGTTAACTACATGCTGAGGAAATACGTATGTGGTAGTAATTCGTGCTCCATTTATTTCACGGTTAGGAGTTTCACGCCCTAAAATTTTCAATTTTTTTGCAATCATGGCTAGTACTAGTTATAGTACTCGTTCTAAAACAGATATATGGCTTGTTGGTCCAACTTTACCAAAAATATTGGGCGATAAACTCCCTTCTCAGCAGCAAGTTTTGGCACATTTTCTTTTACCATCATTCAGAGATGAAGCTCCCTTTGAAAGATAGTGCTAAGAACACTTTGATCAGTGTTATGGGTTTCTGGAAGAAAGCCAGTATTCCAACTGCGCATGAACATGATCTTATTAGCGGTTGCTCAAACTTCATTCTGAATGGAAAGCATTACAAAAAAGTAAGTCCCGTCGATCTCAAAAGCAAATTTCGAATGAAACACTTTCACATCACGACTCAATGAACTATTTGACATTGCACACGAGAATGCTCTGTCTGTGATGAAAATAGAAGATAAGAAATTTCTTACTGCTCAGCGCAGTGGAAGGAAAGGTCACATAGCTGGCATTGATAAAGTGACAACAATCAAGGAAAGAAATAAGATAATTAATTAGAGAGCAAAATTTTATTAGCCGCAAGAGAAAACATGAAAAAGAAATACAACTAAGCAAAGTTGCAACAATAGATTCAAGTACCAGTCACTACTCACTAGTGATAACGAATCGATCCATTCAGAAAATAGTACATCTCAAAAATTAAAAAGTTTTTCTCAGGGTGACACCCAACCACAATTGAAGAAAGCAAGACCTCAAAACATAATGACTCCCGAATTAGCGCAAGCTCTAGACCGTACAAAGACCAGCAACCGAGCAGCAGCTCATATCGTTGCTGCTGCGGTAAAAAGTTTAAGATATGATGTAGAGTCACTATCGATCAATAAAGATTCGATTCGCACTAAAAGGATGAAAATTAGAAAAGAAACTTCAGCTAATATCATTGAACACTTTCCTCCAGAAACCCCCCTAGTAGTTCAGGAAAATGCTACCTGACATCACAGGAAAAAAGTCTGTCAGTCGTTTGCCTGTGGTAGTGACTGGTAAAGATATCGGCAAGCTTCTTGCAGTCCCTAAACTTACCTCCGAAAGTGCAAAGGCTGTTGTTGAAACTGTAAAAGAATGGAATTTAGCCAACTAGATTAAAGCTATGTCCTTTGATACCACGGCAAGTAATACAGGAAAGAGAGGAGGTGCTTGCATCCTGATTGAACAAATGTTGGACAAAAATCTTTTGCACCTAGCCTGTCGTCATCATATCCATGCGATTATAGTTGGAAATGTACGATATTTGGCGTCCTTTATGGTCCCTTATCAGGACCTGATATTGCTTTATTTAAGCGATTACAGCTAGAATGGAGTAACAGTGATAAGAATAAGCTTGAACCAGTGATTGGTGATAAAGAAGTGACCTTAGACATATCTGAATGGAAGAAAATAATTGAATTCTATAAAACTAACCTAGAAGAACGTCAACCAAGAGATGATTACTGAGAAACCTTAGAATTAATATTGTTGTTTCTGGGAGAAGTACCCCCACGAGGAAGACTGATGCAACCAGCTGCTCTACATTGTGCAGTTTGCTAGCAAACATAATTTATTCTATAAAGATTTACCTCTTCCCTTTCAGGTTCGTCTAACATCAAGAGAAATATCTTTAAGACGATTCAATTTATTCACTACAAAGATTTATGTAAAAGCATGGTTCCAATGCCCCCAAGCAATTTTAGCTTCTGCAAATGATCTTGAGCTCCTTCAGCAATTAAAAACTTACCCAGACACTGTCGTCTCCAAATCTGCAGGCAAAGCATTCGGTAATCATTTGTGGTATTTAAGTGAACGTCTGATTGGTCTCTCTTTCTTTGATGATCGTGTACCTTTAGAAATTAAGAGATTGATGGTCGCAGCTCTAAAAAATGAAGGAGATAAATGCCTTCCAAATAGAATTTGTCCAACGATTGCTGAAGGAAAAGATCTGTCATCATTTGTTACAGCAAATTCTCGACAACTTTTCTCAATTTTAGGGTTGGAAGATGACTTTCTAACTTCTGTAGATCCAACTCAATGGGAACAGATTCAAGATTATCAAAACGCTTCCAAGATTATTAAAAGCATGAAGGTTGTCAGTGATATAGTAGAAAGGGGAGTAGCACTGATAAAGGACTTTAAAGCCTCTGTAACGAGAAATGAGGAACAGACAGTTTTTGCTTCAGGTCGTTGAGGAACATCGTAAAACATTCCCAGATGCAAGAAAGAAAACATTAGTTGAAGATCTCCAAAGTTCAACCAGGCGACAATGAGTTGTTAGCAACAACGAAACTCCCTCCATTGAGAAGATAATACTCACCCTTATGGGTGAGGGGGACTTGGAGCTGAACTAAAAAAAGACTGTAAGCTAAAATCTTCTGGACTCTTGCGGTACCTATAAAACATTTCCGATTTGTATACAAATTGGGGAGCAAGTGTAGTTTACGTCCCCCTGATGCAAGAGGGGAACACAAACTATACTCGGTCAAAGTTGGGGAACGTAAACTACACTAGGATCTTTAGGAGACATTTCTTAAATGAAACCATCAAATAAAACGTTAAAACTAACGAAAATATTACAACTTAACCTAACCAATCGTCAATTTATTTATATATATACAAACTCAGAATAGTCCCCTGAGAAATTTACATATTAAACACAGACCGTGCATGGAACATGTTATTGGAACAAGGAACTCTTCTGGGAAATTACATCCACTATAGTTTGAATAAGTAATGATAAATGACAAATACTATAGTTTTTCTTTTTCATGATGGAAAGCCGGTGCCCACGTTAGGCTTTCCATCATGAAAAAGAAAAAACTATAGTATTTGTCATTTATCATTACTTATTCGAACTATAGTGGATGTAATTTCCCAGAAGAGTTCCTTGTTCCATGCACGGTCTGTGTTTAACATATATATATATATAATATATATATATATATATATATATATATATAATATATATATTGACGATTGGTTGGGTTAAGTCGTAATATTTTCGTTAGTTTTAACGTTTTAGTTGATTAGGTATACGCGGACAAAGTTGGGGAACGCAAACTACGCTAGGATAATGTAGGGAAACGTAAACTACACTAGGATGATGTAGAGGAACGTAAACTACACTAGGCACCACAGGGGGACGTAAACTACACTTGCTCCCAAATTGGTATTCTGAATTTTTAGGGAATAAGAACAATGTCAATATTATGGGTTCCGAACTTAACTTTGTGAAGATTATGTTTTTACAGCCACCCTAATATATATATATATATATATATATATATATATATATATATATATATATATAATATATATATATATATATATACAGGGTGGGGCACGGGAACCAAGTGTTTTTGGAATAATCAGGAAAATGATATTTATTTTTGTAAAGAAAATATATTGGTAGAACAACATTCGTAAGAACATAGCATTTCATGTCATAATAATCATGTACCGAAAATTATATCTGGCATATGATGTCCTTGGCCGTCGACGCATTGTTGAAGGCGTTTACGAAAATTGGCCTCCACTCTTCCCAGCAGGTCTCTGTTGATTTGGATGATTTGTTGACGGATCGCTTCCTTCAATGCATCTAATGTACGGGGCTTGTCCTCGTAGACACGTGACTTGAGGTACCCCCATAGAAAGAAGTCACATGTGGACAAGTCAGGGGACCGAGGGGGCCATGCAATGTCACCAAATCTCGAAATGAGATGGTTGGGAAACAGGGGGCGAAGAACAGCCATTGACGCTCTGGCGGTGTGTGGCGTGGCCCCATCTTGCTGAAACCACAAATGTCGACGAGCAATACGCCTTCTTCGTAACTCAGGGATGAAAAAGGTGTTCACCATCTCAATGTAACGCCCAGATGTTATGGTAACGGTAACCCCATTTTGTTCGAAGAAATAGGGACCGATGACGCCAAACTTTCCCACCGCGCACCAAACTGTAACCTTAGGGCTATGCAGCGGTTTTTCATGGAGTTGTCGCGGATTTTCAGCAGCCCAATACCGACAGTTTTGATTGTTGAGGGCCCCATTAAGGTGGAAATGGGCTTCATCACTCATTACCACCATCATGTTTTCATTCTGCTCATAAAGTGCAAGCATTTCCTGTGCAAAATTCAGTCGTTGGGGGCAATCGTTTACATTCAATTCCTGCACCATCGCTAACTTGTATGGGTGAAAATGTAATTCTTCATGCAAAATCCGTCTAACAGTACGATTGCTGATTCCGAGTGCAGCTGAATGTCTCCGAGCAGAGCGGCCTGGGCTTTGCAACATCGCTTGTCTGACCCTTTCAACGTTCTCTGGAGTACGCACAGTGCGTTGCGGCCCCTTCGGTTTTGTTTTCATTATTGAGCCTCCTGTTCGAAGATTGTTAACCCAACGTAAGATTGTGTCACGAGCGGGAACAGAGTCATTTCGATGAATGTTGAATCTGCGGCGAAACGCACGCTGAACTGCTGTCACTGACTCGCCACTCCTAACAAAATGATCATACGCGAACATGCGGTGTTCTAACGTCCACTGCTCCATGATGGCACCTGAAAGATAAAGGTGAGTGTTAGTTAAAGTTAAATGCTATGAACCCAGGAATGGAATGCTACCTACCGCACGCCCCTCCCATTCCTAATGGCCGATTACTAGCTATTCCAAAAACACTTGATTCCCGTGCCCCACCCTATATATATATACACGAGGGCCACTCAATATATTTTGCCCCACCTTTTTTTTTTTCTTTGGAAGTTTCCTTGTAAGTTCCAGAAATTTTGTACACAAGTAGTTACATACCTTTTTTACAAGTTTTTATTTTTCCACATAGTCTCCATCCTTTTCTACAGCTTTCCACCACCTAGAAACAAGGACCTTTATTCTTTGCTGGTAAAAGTCCGCTGGGTTCCGCTGGAGCTACCTCTTAACCTCCTCAACAACCTCATCGTCACTCTGAAACTTTCTTTCACGAATAGCATCCTTCATTGGCCCAAACAAATGGAAGTCTGAAGGTGCCAGATATGGACTGTACGGAGGGTGGGGTACTGGGGTAACACAGTCAAGCACATTTTTGTGATGGCCTCTCTTGTTTGCAAACTGTTGTGTGGTCTTGCGTTATCGTGCAAAAGAAGGACGTCTTCCAGTTTTCTTTCCGGTCGAACTCGCTTTATACGTCTCTGGAGTCTCTGTAGGGTAGCAATATATGCCTCTGAGTTGATTGTTTGTCCTTTCTTCATAATGTCCACCAGAATCACCCCTTTCACCCAGAAGATGGTGGCCATAACGTTTCCTGCAGAGGGAGCCATTTTGAACTTTTTCTTGCGTGGGGAGTCTGCGTGATGTCACACCATGGATTGGCGTTTTGTTTCAGGTTCAAAGTGGTGTACCCAAGTCTCATCCCCAGTCACAATTCGTGAAAGGAAGTCATCCCCCTCTATCTCGTATCGAACCAACGAGTCAGAAGCAATTTCTTTTCTGTGGGCTTTGTGATCTTTAGTTAGTTCGCGAGGAACAAACCGTGAACACGCTTTTGAGTATCCCAGTCGCTGAATTATCGTATTCACACTTCCTTCACTGATTCCTAGCTCCAGTGATAGCTCCTTGTATGTGACGCGCCGATTTCATCGAATGGTGCTATTAGCACGTTGCACAGTGTGAGATGTGACAGCCGATGCCGGGCGACCGCTGCGTGGCTCATCATCGAGGCTGGCTCTCCCTCTCTCCAATGATCTCACACGTTTAGACCAGTGTCTAACTGTGCTTCGATCAACAACAGCATTCCGTAAAGTTTTGTAGACTTTGTGAATATTTTCAACTGTTTCCTTCTCTGCGGTTAATAACTCGATAACAGCTCTCTGTTTACGACTCACATCACTGTCAGACACCAATTTCGAAACTGCATTAACCATCGGTTTTATACAAGGGCGTTTAAAAGCAGTTTTATACAATGAGGGGAGGTTCAAACTGGAAAAATCCGGTTATGTGAAGCGCAGAAAGTTCACACTTACGGCCCAAAAGACATTTCAGCCCCATGGCCTATTATTTAGCTAAGAAAAAAGGGCGAGGAAAATATATTGAGTGCCCCTAGTATATATACTTTGAGGACACAGATTTTTACAGATTAAGTCTTAAATATAGAAAGTAAAGGCTTCATTTATCTACAAAGCATCGCTCTTTCCGTATACACAACCATTCAAGGTAATAACAGTTCGAAGCATCATTGAGAAGTATATTTAGAAGGCCATTGTACACCAATGAGGTTTCCGTATATATATATATATATATATATATATATATATATATATATATATATATATATGTGTGTGTGTGTGTGTGTGTGTGTGTGTGTGTGTGTGTGTTTTTAATATTTATTATTGCCACCAAAAATAATAAAATATCGAAACAAAAAAAGAATATTACCAGTTACTAATTTTTTACGCTTTTTAGAAATTTTGTTTCTTTGCGAACTTTTTTCCCAAACCGTACCTCTCATCTTTGTATACTACATATCGTTGTCAGCACTTTGTAACAACAAATAAATAATAAAATAAAATAAAATAATAATAATAATAATAATAATAGAAATTTCTTCGTGATTTATAATAAAATAAAAACTGATGGAATGCATTTATCGGCAGATGACTGATAAATAATTTAATCGCCGAGTCAGAGGTGAGCAGAAGTTTCATCCAAAATCAGTGCACTCGACTTATTTCGCTGCGAGAAGACATTATTTGCCTGAGACTGATTCACGACAACAAAAATCTTGCCAAATTGCTAACCTTTCTTTACTGAAAATAAATAGTTCAAAATTGGGAACCACAAAGTCCTTGATCCGTCATGTAATGCGTAGCTGGCTGTAAAAGCGGGATAAAAGTAGAAAGCAACTACATCCAATTCCCTAAATGAGGCGGGATGCTGCGGAGTAGTCGAACGCGGGTCGATGCTGAACAGTTAGTTGTTCGAAAGCAAAAAAGTAACAAAATTAAAAAGAAAGATAAATTTGGGAAGAGAGGAATCATCTACATTCTACACGCACGTACAGTTTACACTCCAACTAAATCTTATCATTGACGTTTAATTATATACATTGCGTGTCCCATTTCAGTAGAATCTCATAATCGTATAATATATATAATTCAGCGCACATTCGTCAACAGTTGGTTGAAACGTTTAACGGAACTACAAAGGAAGGCGCATCAGTGAATTGTACATTTCAAGTGCTAAAATTGGACACAAAACGTATAATGAAACGTCTAATAGGAAAAATAGAGTCATAAATTAAATGAGGTGAGAATATTCAATGTGAAGAAAGACTCCTTTTTATAGGGCTGTTTTTCTCTATAACTTTGCGAGGCTCTATACGTATTCTCTGATCAATTTTGTCGTTATTTCTTTAAATAAATGTTCTGCGCACGCATTTTGAGTGTAAAAGTACTCTGTCAGTTCCTTTTGCAGCGTAGCTCTTAGCTGATTACTTCTCATTTGGCGCCATTCCCATTCCCAGTCGCTGTCCAAAATTGGGAATACTGTACTCGAAATGAGAATTCCACATTTGGAAAAAAAGCGTTTACTGCGTTGGGAGAACATTAAAAAAAGGTCTACGAAAATCTATAACCCAAAGTCGAAAATCCTGTTCAGTGGGAATGGGAATGGATCGATTTGAGAATTGCCTCTTTTAAGAGCCCTACTTATAGGGATAATAGACTGAAATGGGAGTGACGCAGGAATTGGGAAGAATCCACCCACCATAGCGCAGCTAACACAAAATTAAGTCGCATGATGACCGCAGTAATTGGCTGGGCATGAGTACATGACATATTTTAGAAGGTGTGGCTTTAAAGAAGTGATAATTCAGCTGATGGGATAATATTAAGAGAAAATATTTGCAATAACAGATGTAGCTATTCGTTCTTTATACACACATATACTGTGTGTGTATATATATATATATGTGTGTGTGTGTGTGTGTGTGTGTGTTGTACATACACAGAGGTCTCAAAATCCCCAATCTATTTGTTGTTCACTCCTTACAAGAAATATAGTGGGACTTGTATATCTGTGGACCATCCCAATAACTTATAAGAAAAGTAAAGAAGCTATTATGAAAACGCCTTATCAAAGATTGTGAAGTTGAAACCAGCCGTCTCTACTCATCTCGCGAAGATGAACAGAAACAAAGGAAATTTGAACTTTAATTACTCCGTAGATAAGAGTCATATTAGAGCTGTTTTGCCGAGTCTAAAGAAGCATAGGCCGTGAGAGGGCGCAGTAAGTGGCCGTGAGTATAGTGCAGGTGAATAGCGGATCTCTGGGTCATGTTATCTGTTATCGCGAATTTGGTGGGAAAATCGCCCTCTGCCGTTCTGATCCAATACTCTTGTTGCAGTATGAAAACAATTAAATCATTTATTCTGTAGTGGTGAAACTAAAGAGTTTTGTCTTAAAAAGTGTTTGGAGAAGCTTTTATTATACAATTATCATCGTATCTCGTTTAGTAGGCCTATATAAACACAAACTTCATGATATTTTGATTTTTTCTTTCTCGTTTATCACAAAAACATCATTCTTCCCACTCGCAAGATTGTCGTAATATCCAACCACTTGTATTCATTTAAATTGCGTTGTTTGGAGACTATATGCGTACACTAAACATACACCCGTAAACTGAAAGAACTCAAAGCTGTATTTTTACTGAGAATAACATTCCTTTTTCAGGTAAGATATTTCCTTCGGTTTTTGTATTTGAGTTAATCCGCGGTACGGGTTATTTTTCCCCGAAAGATTAATACAATTCTTCACGGAAAAAATACATTACGTTTTAAAATAAAAAAGATAATTTGCCTATAAATTTTACGCATAAAGTCAATATTTTCAAACAACGGATGCGCCTCTCTGAAATCCAATAATATGTGAAAATTAAGCCCATTACAATTTAAGTTCACGCATCTCGAATTCAGATGGATAAAAAATATTATTCTAAAAATTAATTCTGATAAAAGCGCGTGTGAAATATGAAGAAATATAAAGTTCCACGTGCGTTATTATATAAATTATCTTATTTCGAAAAGCATTTTACTTATAAATATACTTCATTTATAGATTTTAGAGGTTAAACGTATGAGTGTAGGCCCTAATACTTAAGAATTTTGACTCCAGCAATGATATTTTGTGGGAGAGTTTGGGAAACATATTTAATTATTTATTAAAGATGAAAAAGTAAATATTCAGAATTAATTTACCATTTCCGATTTTAATCAAGAAATGAGAGTCAAAAGTATTAATGTGGAAGTTCTAAAAACTAAAACCCCTTTCTTGTAAATCATGACAAACGAATACTTTATTTTACCTAAACTTTGTGGGTTTCTTTTAATCCTGAACTATGGTAGGAAGAAGCATTCTTACAGGGTTAAAAAATAAATAACTGTAACCGTAAACTGTATTATATTTAAACTATGTATATATTATATATATATATATATATAACAGGGATGGGGAGTCGGCCAAAATCAACCGACTCCCGACTCCCGACTCTTTCCTTATCATGCTGATCTACAACCTTATAAATATTGGGATGTTTGTTTCGTAGATGGCGTTTCAAGTTTGAGGCTCTAGTTGGAGCATTAGCATGTTTCCCAGTGTAAGCACTAATTTTTGCATTACACTCTTTACCATCCTTTTCTACTTGACAAATAAAAATACTTTCATCCTCATTTAGCTTAAAATATTGAAAGACTGCTGATTTTCTACTAGGCCCACGACTCATTACTAATAGGGGCTAATTAAATTAATAATTAATATATTGCTAATTTTTATATGGTACCTAGTATCCTAAAATAGAAATATGAAATTCATTTGCTAAGATTTACCAGAACAATAAATCAAATGTGGAAATGTGAATCTAGAATTAGTTCAGGAAAATATTTATTTAGGGCAGAGTAGTATTCTGGTAAATTGTTGGCATATAGAAATTGAATCAAAGAGTCGGGAGTTGATCGTTTTTACCGACTCCCGACTCCGACTCCCGACTCTTCAAAAAAGCCCCGACTCCCGACTCCCGACTCCCGACTCCGACTCCCCACCTCTGATATATAACCAACACTTTTAGGGTGTTCAAGTACTTTTCTAACTCTTCTTTATCATGCAGGGAAATCTTCGGTCAACTTCCTTTTCTCCATTCTTGTCGTTTACTACGTGGCACCATGGAGCGTCCTGAGGCATTGTGCCGCGTGTGTGGAGACAAAGCATCTGGAAAGCACTATGGCGTCGCCTCCTGTGACGGCTGTAGAGGCTTCTTTAAGCGTTCCATCAGGAGGTATAGGAACAAGTAAGTATATATTAGTGGTGGACCGGATGTCAGTTTTCAACATCCGCGGATGCGGATGCGGATCTTTAATTTCAATATCCGCGGATGCGGATATTTAGTTAATCTATCAATATAATATAGAATTATGAATATATGACATAATTTTTTCAAATTTCGTGATATTACTATTATGGCAGGCAATGCATAAGAATTAAAATTAATATTAATGTTTTCATTATGATAAAAATAATAACTTTCTCAAGAGTTTCAGCCACAGAAAATTCAATGAAACAAGTTTCATTCAATTTTCTGTGTTACCACGTATTTATATTTTGAGGTTTATATATTTGTTTGTTCATTAATAACACTGCCCAACACCAATTTTGCTGATTTAATTCTAACACCTGTTTTTAGGTAAATTTGGTGTGCTGATTTCAAAAATCACCTTAGTTTCTGCCTATCACGTCAGGTTTTCGAGCAATCAAATACGGAGATATCGCATTTTGGCAGGGTTATGCCCAATTTTTTTTCTTTTCAAAAAATAAGTTTTTACATACTCAGAATCAGCATGGAAAGTAAACAATTGTGCAGGGAGTGAACTTTAATATACAATGGATATTGACACATAAAGTGATTAAAAGTGTTTAAATAAGCAAAAAATGAATCCATGATCATGACGTCACGCTCACACCTGTGGAAATCACAGATACCCAAGATTTTAATATGTTGTACATGACCTTTAGATTTAATGCATAGATTTGCGTATTCCACAGATAAAATTTTAACAGCAAAACAGCTGTTAACAGGTCTCAAAAATCATCAATTTTGATGGATCACCCAAAATAGGCATATTGCATTGCACATTGCACGAAAACCTGATGTGATGGACAAAATCTAAGGTGATTTTTGAAATCAGCACATCAATACAGGGTGTCCGAGAATTATCTGTACAATTTTTGGCTGTTATTAAAAGTCAACCATGAAGTGTAGAAATTCCAGTTTGTTCCATTTTACAGAGAATCTCATTAAGTTTTTTCTGATACCAAGTTTTGACAAGTTTTTTAGAAATTCCAGTGTGTCCGAATATTATCTGTTCAATTTCATCTTTTAATAAAATTCTTGATAACACACATAAAATTCTTAAAGAAGATTATTTAGAATCTGTATTTTCAAAAGTTTCTTTTATTAAAGTAACGTTGTTACAAACATTCGATATGTGCACCATTAGTGATTCGCAAAACATCCAATCGATACTCCAAATGTTGCCATGTACGCTGCAGCATATCCACATCAATTCGCTCAATAGCAGCTGTGATTCTTGCTTTTAAATCATCAATGTCTGTCACCCGCGTACATTTCTAAAAAACTTGTCAAAACGTGGTATCAGAAAAAACTTAATGAGATTCTCTGTAAAATGGGACAACACTAGAATTTCTACACTTCATGGTCGACTTTTAATAACAGCCAAACATTGTACAGATAATTCTCGGACACCCTGTATTATCCAGAAACAGGTCTTAGAATTAAATCACCAGCAAAAATCTTTTTTTTTGTTGGGCAGTGTAATTAATACTTTACATGAAATGTGCATGACTGGGCCTTATAAGCTACTTTATAAGCTAATTTAATTGTAAATTGCATAATTTATTAAAGATAATATCCGCATAACATCCGCAGTCAGAAGTGCGGATGCGGATATCCGGTCCACCACTAATATATATATATATATATATATATATCCCAACATATCTTCTCAGCTTTCATTGAAGTTGTCCTGAAATGAGGGCAAAGTCCGCATATACGTTATTCATTTTCTCACAATTTTAGTAAAATTGGATTAGATTAGAGGCTAGATTAAATTAGATTTTATTACTTAAATAATCATGATATACTCCGCAGTAGATTTACTAAATTAGTTAAATTACAGCGAATTCTTTTGCAAGTCCTTAATACGTTATGTCACCGGTTTCCAAACAGTGGTACGCCATCTATCTCTTTTGTTAGTGGTACGTGTAAATATATTAAAAAATAAATCTCGGTGAACCGCAAAATAAAAATCGAGATGTATGTATATATATATATATATATAATATATATATATATAATATATATATATACAGGGTTTTTCACAACTGGTCTGCCATACTTTTGGGGGGGGTGATATCAAATAAAAAAAGTTAATGCAACATCGGTGCTATTTCCAACCTTTGCGGAGCTACGGACGTTTAAGGGAAACGGAAAAAAATAAACGAGAGTATTAATCTGATATATTTAACGTTACATTTTATGAGATACACCTTACAAATGTTCAAAATGTCCGCCTCAATTTTCAATGCACAGCCTTGCTCGTTCCAAACAAGAGTCCACTGTCCATTGAATCATTTCGGGGTGTTCTCGTATGTAAGCAGCGGCATCCATAATCTGACGCGAGAGTTCCTCTCTCGTTTATACTTTGATCTTGTAGACCATCTCTTTCATAAGGCCCCATAAAAAGAAATCTAACGGGGTTAGGTCCCGAGATCTCGGGGGCCACGATATTGGACCAGCGCGACCAATCCAACGATTCCCGTACCGCTAATTCGAGTAATCCGTGACATGATGACCAAAATGTGGTGGCGCCCCATCGCGCTGAAAGAACATCCTGCGCCTTGTCTCCAAGGGCACTTCCTCCATCAAAAGCGGTAATTCGTTCATCAGGAAGTTCAGATAAATATCAGCAGTTAATCGTTGTTCCGAAACGAACGGTCCAATCAGCTGATCTCCAATTACACCGCACCAATCATTCACCGAGAATCGATGTTGAAAGTTTCCTTCAATAATACCGTGGAGATTATCGGCGGACCACAAGTGGGAATTTCGTTTATTGTTAATCCCATCCCGAATGAATTGTGCTTCATCACTAAACAGTATGCGATTAAGAATTTGGCGATGCATAACCATCCACTGGCAAAATTGAACACGTTTATCGTAATCATCCGGTTGAAGAGCTTGCACACGTTGCAAATGATAGGGATACAAACCCTCATCATGTATGGTTCGCCATACAGGCGATGCGGATTCACCAATTCGTCTAGAAATCCTTCGAACACTGGTAGTTGGGCTACGTTGTACTAGGTCCAGTATGCGCTCCTCCACAGCATCGGGCCGTCGTGCTACACGTTCTTGGTTACGTGGAACAATTGTCCCTGCTTCCCTTAATCTCTGGTATATGTCACTAAACACTTGCCTGATCGGTATTCGGCGGTTCGGAAAACGTCTTCGATATTCCTCAACTGCCGCTCTGTTGTTACCATCACAGAATCCATAAATGAAATGGATATCAGCGTATTCAGCGGGTGTGAACTGTTGATTCATTTTGATTGTTCACCTTTGCGCAACACAGTGTCTCGTACCACAGATCAGAACCAACTGAAAGAAAAAACTGAGGATTAGTAGTGGTAACTTCGTTAACTGAAACTACCACCAGTGCTGCCATCTATCGAATTACACACAAGTAGGGATTTGTTGTTTTCTTAGAGAAGTAAAAATAATCCCAGCAAGCGCAAAAGTTCGTTTAGTAAAAGCCACAAGCGTTTATAAAACATTAATAAAAACTACAAGGGGAAAGTATAACGGACTTCGACTTTACGACAGATGATATTACACAAGCTTAGGGAAACTAAAAACATACTCAGCGGCAGGACCGGATAAATGGAATGCCACACTGATCAAAAACTGCAAGAATGCAATCTGTAAGCCCCTATATTGGATATGGAGACGATCACTACATAGACACGGGAGAAATACCGGGCATCCTGAAGAGCGCAAACATAGTCCCAATATATAAAGGAGGAGATCGATCCGAGGCCAAAAACTATAGGCCAGTGTCGCTTACATCTCATCTCACTAAAATATCTGAAAGAATAGTTAGACAGAAAATATATGATTTTTGGAAACTCAGAAAAAATTCAATGATAACCAACATGGGTTTCGGTCAGGCAGATCATGCCTATCACAACTAATGGAGCACTACAACAACATTACTGATGCACTTGAAAGTAATGGAAACTATGATGTAATATACACAGACTTTGCCAAAGCGTTCGACAAGTGTGACCATGGAATCATAATACATAAACTGAA